>VDFB02282128.1:127615-581709 GCA_007258455.2 Sequoia sempervirens | reverse complement strand
GAAAGGAGATTCTAGAAGATCATCCTAAAAAAACCTGTTCCAAAACATATGTGCGACCAAAAATATCGTTAGCAATACAAAACTAAAATACTAAAATAGCTACTTTGGAACTCTACACGATAGGCTTGGTGTAGCACATGTGCCCTCTTAAATCTATCAATTAAGCTTTGTACCTATGATCTGCCAAGATGTGGCCTCAAATTCACCTAAATCATCTGCACATCACATGTGAAGTAGCTTTGTGTGACCAATATGCCAATCTTGATCACCTGTGATGAACCCTGCTGGCTCACAACTCAAACCCCTGTATTTTTCTTATCTTATTTGTGTTTTTTAGTTTTTTAAAGAAAGTTTGTAGACAAAAGAGAAGGGGTGCATCATATAAAAGCTCATAAAATGTAAATCTGAGCTATTTTCTACAGAATGGAAGTGTAGAAGGTATTATTTAACTGAAACAAATAGATCACAAATGATAAACATACCCGGAAGCTTCCAGATTATTTATTTAAGAAAATAAGTCAACTCGCCAGCCAAGAATGGTGAAAACTGGCAAATATGGACGCCTGGCCTCCAGAAATGACTTCTCCCACTCTGAAACAGGATACAAAGGGCTAATAGGAGTAGCCGCCAAGAATAAAGCTCAAACAGGAACCAAAAAGAAGGCACTTTAGCTACAAGCTTCACACGCCAAACCTCCAGGAAGGCACAAATCCCAAGGCAAATGGTACAGCCAAAGGAATAAACCAAAACAACAAAGCTGAAAGCTGAGATCTGTTGAAGATGACGTCTCTGGTGAAGAAACCCCCTTCCTTATTGCAAACAAGTAAAAACTGAATAATAAAACTCTGATTGTAGCATGTAGAACCTCTGAATGAAGCCCTCACAGTTGCACTAATTCGACTGGTCTCTCACAGTCTCAAAAATGCTCAACATTGAAGAGATCTCATTCTCCAATGGAAGATTTCCTGAAACCCTGATCACAGAGGAAAGCACAGAAGAAAACCAAAGGCAAAGTCGAAATAATCAAGAAGTGAGTTTCTCATTGCCAAAATTGCCTTATATCCCAAAAGGAACGACTTTCAAGAAAGTGACGCTACTTGCAATCATTTAAATATTTTAAATCATATTTAAATCACTTTTCAATAGTTTCAAGTTAAATACTTGGGCGCCCACTTCTATGCATAAGTGATTTAATTTTAAATCACTTTTATGAAATATTTAAGTGATATAATATGTATAAAGTCAATTTGACTTTATAATAAAGCATTAAGTTAAATAATTAACTCAAATCACTTAAAAATCCATAACTCTATGAAAACTCCATATATTCTCGTGCCATCAGAAGCTATCAACCCCTGAACTGCCAAGGCCTACTGTGAACCAATCACTGAGCTCTGAAAATGAGAACGACAAAACTCCTCCAAAAAATACCACTGACCCTCTAACCACTCCAGTTAGCCCACAAGGGTCCAAGAAATAGGCTAACACACTATTCGTGAGAACTAACTAGAGCGGGGACATCACATCACCTCAACATCTTGAATAATTTTGACAATGGTGGATGACTTATCTATGTTTTCATCATGCTTTGCTCTCCCACATGTCCTCCACCAGCCACTAAAATTTAGCCAATACATCATCATACTCAGTCTGAATACCATCCTCATTAGAAATGGTACATGAGAAATAAGTCACCAAGGAACTAGACCATTGTCTGAAATATGCTAACCAAGTTTTTGCCACAGTTTTTACACAATAACCAACACTTGGCCAATTTGATTAGCATTAGCGCCAAAACCAAATCTCTATCAAAGCAACTCTAACCAAGAATGCACCCTAAAACCACTGAAAGAAGAGGGGCGAGCATATGGTTAGAGGATCCCTAGGATCAATTAACTCAACAACTGAAATTGTTTACAACTGGAAGTGTAAAATGAACTCAACGCCAAGAATGTGCACACAAGATCCCTTTGAAGGCGAGGTGCTAACATATGGCGGAGTAACTATTACAAACTGAAATAACTAGGCAAATAACCAACCATAGAAAACTCAAACTAACTAATTCATCCGCTACGGCGGGCATCCATTCAAGAGTGGGAATTCTCCACTTATTCAGTGGGCACAATGAGAGTTACAAAGTTTATTCTCCACACTGGTAGTAAACCATCCAGGGGTTAACGTATTTGCATTAGAAATCACAAGTAATTGCAGTAATAATAATGGTTGGATTCGTACTACTAATCCTCAACCTTACAATTGAAAGAATCTGCAAATTACGAGTGTTACAACAATAGAATGAATGCAAATATAAGAAGGATGATTATAGCAATGTTTTTAAACTCCCATGGACTGAAAATGAAGCAAAAATCTGAACTTAATGAGGTCTGATAACAAAACCAGCAAACTGAAACTATGAACCAGCAAGCTGGAAATCAAATAAATCCTCATAACTTCACGAATTTACCTCCGAACTGACTGAAACAATGTACAAAGGTCTTCTAGGAGGATGGCGCCTCAAATGCAATGAAATCTCAACATCAAAAGGTCCTCAAACATTAAACACGAATTCCAAAGCACAGGATACATGGTACAACCCTCTTGAAGGGTGATTCCCTTAGATAAAATCAGCAACTTCACCTTAATTCATAAGATTGCAGCCAAAGGTTCGCCTTGGGTATAGAGAAAGATTGGTAAAGTACCCACAAGCAAAATAAATTTATTCAAAGAGCTGTATACAAAAATCACTTTCAGCTGTAGATAAACCAGCAAAACCAAAACCGACAAAAACTCCAACTTCCTCAACATATGAGCTCAATCTGCTAATCTGGATGAGAAGCAGCAATAAAACCAATTAGGTGTTCTCTTTCAAACATGAAATTGATTGGAATCTAGGAGGTAAGCATCCCTCGAAGAAATAATCACAATGTCATTTCGACAGCATAACTTTAGCAATTAACAATGGATACCAAATGCTGGAGCAAAGCTTCATATTTAAAGAGAATGAGATGACTCTTCAATTTCCCCTCATGGTACGCCAAAAGTCACATTTGAAACTTTTCAAATTTCCAAAAGTTATTAATTCCTCCTCAAGATGGCATCCACTTCATGGCAATTAAAACTTCATTAAATATTTAATTTTTCCTTTATGAGGGCATCCCCCTTCAAGTCCACCTTTTAAACACAACTTCAAGTTATCATCCTAGGCCAAGGGGGTCAACAAAGAAACATAACATTAATTGCTTTGTATTAAATAATTGCCATCAAAATTGCATTTTGGAAGCTATACCAAAAATACCAACTGCTCCAACAAGAAAGAACAACTGAAGTATTGCCAACAAGACCACTGCCAAACATAGTATTTACTAAAAATAGTAAACACCAAGAAATGCCACAGAACCTCCAAGCAAAGGAAACCCTAATTTCACTTCTGATCAACCTACGAATTTCCAGAAATATGCTATCAGTCAAAGAAGAGCGTATGGCCAAAATGGGGACATTACATTCTCTCATCTCATCTAGCCTACTATTCAGTTCCCCCAATATGGTGACAACTTCATCAAGAATTTGAACTAGAAACATATATTGTTGCGAGATGCGCAACCAAGTAAATTTTTGATCCCCTCTTAACATTTTTTGCTACACCCATTTCAGTTAGCTCACCGAGTCGTAAAAAACTCGCCAGTTTTTCCTCTGGCCAAGTTTTTTCAATGTTAACTCGCTAAGTCTTCCTACCGAGTCTTTCCATAAAACTCACAGAGTTTTTTCATGTTTTTGGCGAATTTTTGCCAAAAACTTGCTAGTCTTTACAAAAGACTCGCCAGATACATAAAAAATTCGAAAAACACAAAAAAATTTGAAAAAGTTGCTAAGTTTTTTGTTGAGTTTTTGCCAAGTTTTCTCCGAGTTTTTGTTGACTCGATAATTTTGGGCTGGACGAGTTTTTTGCCAAGTCGAATTTTCCAACTTTGGTTTCAAGCATCCAAAAGTAAGAGTATGTTTCAATTTCCAAGAACCCTTCATAGGTGGAAACCCCCTCTCATCATACCATGCTCTAGCTCTAAATGTTGGTGTGAATAAGGTGTTGTACCTAGCTAATTCCTATTAGGGAGAGACTTATTCACATGTTAAGTTTACTTAGGTCCTAGGTGACTTCTAGAAGTCTTAGTTGTGTAGATAAGATCTTATCATATCTTATCTTTTTGACTTTTTTCTCAAGTTAATTGTCTCATTACAAAGGATTAAGACACATGTCACAATCTTGTCTAATCCTATCTCTTACCTTGCCTTTATAAGCAAGGCATCATATGTACATTTACATAATCAACCTTGCATCCATAATCAAGCAAACTACTCTTTCCATTTTCTCTCTTGTGGAAGATATTTTGGTCTAGCAATTGTTCATGGGGTGTGTTGGTCTAAGTTTTATCATTCACCGAACACTTTAGAATAAAAATTCCAAAGACACTTTATCCTCTCTTGAAAAACCACCACGTATGCTAAGATTGCGAGAAGATCATATGGTGATTCCAAGGTTTCTTTTGTCAAGTCTTAACGTGTGGATAAGCTCAACGGGCATTGTGATATGCTGGTAATACACAAAGGGACTTACGCTAACAAATCACTCAAAAGCTAGGACTTAGACTAATTTGACAATAATGCTCTCTCTTTTTTTTGTTTTGGTTTTCGGTTTTAGGACTTCAAAAGAATGCAAAAAGACAAGGGTTTAGAGGTTCTATGCTAATTCTACGAACTCAAGAAACGGTAAAGACTGGGTGAAACCAATAACAACACTTTGCTTCGCCACACTGAGGAAAACTACACAAAGTGAGTGCAATCTTCTAGGGGTGTGCTTATGATTTTCACGTCACGAATAACTACCATCAAATCGAATAATATTTATTCAGACAGAAGTTAAGCATCCACAATATAAGCTTAGGCTAACTTTACGCATTGAACAAAAATCCTGAATATCCTGAAGGTCTTCCCATGCTTCAGCCATAACTGCAATTCTTGAAAGCGAAGAGGAAGTCTGTCCGTAAGCTAATATCAATTTCTCTACAAATGTGTCCGCTTCTCTGCTCTTGCTTACTATCCACTCCTTAGCTTCCTTAGCTCTGAGCATCTCTTCTTCAAAAATTTTAATCATTTCTTGTGAAGAGTTTAAAAGTGGAGGAACTACTAAGTCGGCCTGATCAAGAGGTTTGGTCAGATGCTGTATGTACTCCTTCAGGCGGTCAATCTCCTTTATATATTCTTTCTTCTTTGCCACTTTCTTTTCCAACCTCGCCTTGATGGATGTGACTGAATTGTCCAAGTCTTCCACCTCTTGACCCTTTGTTGTTGGGCCCAAGTCGACAGTAGTGATGGCATATTCTTGACGAGCAATATCTTCTTTCGACTTATTCACCGTTAGCACAACAATTTGTACTGAACGGTGGTTGGCTTCATCCCTCTAGATGGTTGAAAACATTTTGGCGGGCTTCTTCACAGTAACTGTCTCTAACCTGGCAAAGAAATCGGCCGTATTATCTTCCTCTGGGATCTCTATTGGTACTTTTATATTCAGTCTTTCCTTTAGCCAATCAAGAATTGTAGGCTGTTCAATGCCTTCTTCTTCCTGAGCATTCTCTACACATGGAATATCCTGGATTCCTTTAAGAGCGGAAATCATTCCCTCTTGAAATTCACCACCCAGAATATCCATTTCATCCTCAGACTCGAGTATTTATGTGCCTGTGGGAGATGCAAGTTCATCATCCGCTGGCGGGATTGGCTCAATATGAATCGGAGAAGGAATCCTTATGTCACCCAATGACTCATCGATATTCAATATCTCATCCATATTCCTAGACATGGCAAAGTGAGGGAGCTTCGATCTTTGCTTCTTCTGAATAGGTTCGTCATCTGCAATCTTCTTTCCTTTCGCCCTTGTAGAGTCATTCACTATTTCCTTCCTCTTCCTCGAATGGGTGCTCTCAATTGGTTCATCACTTTGGGACGCACCTGCATTTGAAGAATACGATTCCGCTTCACCCATTAAATTGTAAGTTAGAGTCACATTCCTTCGTCGTAGCTCTTAGACTTGTTGATTTGCCCACCACTGTGAATATTTGACAACTGGCCTCATCAAGGTGGTCAAATCCGCTAGTTCTGGTTCCGACCATCTTACAGGAGGAAGAGGTTGATTCTCATTAAAGCCTGGCTGAACATACTCCCCATCATCCTCCAACTGATCAGGTACACAGAAGAGCTTAGTTGTTTTGATCAGGTTCATCGGCAGTCTGAACCATAGTCTTTTTCTAACGTCATATTCATCTACAGCATTTGCCCAGAAATCCTCCAGGTCCACCTTATGTTTGTACTTCCTTCCATTTACGAACCCAATGTGGTGGTGAGGATCAAAGTCAACTCTGGACCGGTAAGATGTGAAAGGGTACCATTGCATTTCTAACCTGGCACTTTCAGTCGCCTGTGCCGATGGACAAGACTTGCATATTCCCAATGAAGAACGGAGAGGTGGCGATTGCCTTCTACTTCGTTCTCTGGAGGCCTTGGCATGTTTCCAATTGCCTAAGAACCTCAAGCAAGACCATTCTGTTAGTAGGATAGATCGGGAGTCAGTAAGGACATTCGGTGAATCCTTGAACTCTTATGTAGGTGAATCTGGGAACCTAGATAAACCAGGAACCGTACTTGTTGATAAGGCTCTTGGCCTCACAAGTAAGCCTTTGATGCATTCCTCCGTGCAATATTCTAGTGATGTACATTAGGAAGGCACAATTCGCTCTCATGAAGTATGACAATCATAAGATTTGAATTCATTTTCCCCATTGCCCACTACGCCTCGGCAAATCAATTTTGCATATCTATAAGTCCTTGCCAATAGATAGACAATATAAGAACTCGTATAGAAAGACTTTGTTCAATCCAAATTTATTAATTGTTCACGGAGGTTGTCACTGATCATCCGTGACCAATTGAACATCTTGAAGCCTAAGGTGATTTCGTCAATGAAGTAATACATCCATGTCTCAAATGGTGCACCTTGAGGGCTGCCCATTACTCTATTCAATAGCAATATAATATCTCCATATTCCTCCTTGAAGTCGGTCCGAAGCAATTTCTTTGGCATCTTCTTGATGGAAGGCCTTGGTTTCTCTAACCATGTCTTATTGATGTTGGTTGCACAAAGATCCATCCGATCTTCATAAAGTCTTCTTGCATCTTCTTTAGTATTGTATGAAGTTCGGTTATAACTTGGTATGCCAAACGCCTCTTGGATGGCTAACTCCCCAAGATGAGCTAATGTAATGTCCCCTTCTCATAAGTAATCTGTTCCGACACTCATCAGCCTATTCCGGAAGCCTGTAGGCGTGTGTGAGGTAAAATTAGGGTTTCCAGTTCGGAGGTTCCTTGGCATTTTCTGTGAGTTTACTATTTATAGTAAATTCTATTTTAAGCAGTATGGAGTTTGTCAGCTTTCAGTACTTCATTTCCAGTTGGAGCATTTATTTGCAGTTCATGTTTGACCTCTTATGGCATTTTTATGTTGAAATAAGGCAATAAGGTTATATTATGCAAGTTGACCCCCTTGGCCTAGATGAACAACTTTAAGTTGTATTTAAAAAGGGGACTTGGAAGGGTGGCGCCTTCATGAAGAGCTTTATTATTTTTTAATAAGAACATTATTTCTTGGGAAAAGTGGACGCCACTTTAATAAATGAGAATTATGAAATAAAGTGTAATTCTTATTATGCATTTTGGACGCCATCTTGAGAAGTTGAATGTTTGTGGGAATTTGAAAGGTCTCCTATGTCTTTTGATCTGCTTCTCAGGCATTTGAAGAGTTTTGTGAGCTCTTATTTAATGAAGGTTTTTGCTCCAGCATTACATCCAATATTTTTATGCTAATGTTATGCTGTCGAAATGACAACTTGTTTAATACTTCGAGGGATGCTTACCTCCTAGTTCCAATCCAATTTCGTGTTTGAAATACAACACCTAGTTGGTCATTTGCTGCTTCTCAAATCAGACTAGCAGATTGAGCTCAATAGTTGAAGATTTTTGATGAAATTTCCAGTTTTGAAGTTGCTGATACAGTCACAGCTGAAAGTGGTTTTTGCATACAGCTTTTGGAGTGAATTTAATTTGCTTGTGGGTACTTTTCCAATCCATTCCTACACCCAAGGCGACCATCTTTGGAGAGTTTCAGATTTTAGTTTTGAGTTTATGATTTTTACTTGTCAAAATCGCCCTTGCTCAAGGCCGTACCATTCTGGAACATTGGGAATTGTGCTAAGAAAATAATACTCATCATTTGCTGCTGTTTCTTCATCATGGAATGGGCGCCTATCTTCCAGGAGATCATTGCAACTGATTTCACGTCATTTGGAGGTAATTTGACCAAGTTATGAGCATTTTATGGTGTTTACAGTTTGCTGATCAAAATTTCCAGAACTCAGATTTTTATATCAGAATTCATTAATTTTCAGTTTGGCCTTTAATTTATCATTGGGAAGTCAAAGAACATTGATAGAATACATTCTTCTCTTCTTGGCTTTATTTCCTATCATTGTAATACTTGTATTTGCAGACTCTTGAATTGTAAGGTTGAGATTTAGTAGTACTAATCCAACCAATGTCATTGCTGCAAATTACTTGTTTAATTTCATATTAATTACCCCTGGATGGTTTACCGCCAGTGTGGAAGAACGAACATTTGATATATCTTTGTACCCACTCTCAAGTGGTGAATCCCCACTCTTAAGTGGATGCCTGCCACAGCAGACGAAGTGTTTTAATTGTAGTCTTTTCCCCCCACTGTTTGGTGGTAGTGTGGAAATTGTCTTATGGCTGGTTATCCGCCTATTTATTTCAGTTTTCAATTAATAACTCCGTCATATGTTAGCACCTCACCCTCAATGGGATCTTGAGTGCACATTCTTGATGTTGAGTTTGTTTCATTTCAAGTACTGTTCTTTAGTTTCTCCGCCATATGACAACACCTATCCTTCCTTGGGATTGAGTGTGCATTCTTGGCGTTGAGTTCTTTCAAGCTTGGTTTTTAGTTTGATGCTAACGCTAATCTAGTTGGCTATTGCTGGTTTATGTTGTGTAATTCCTTCGAAAAAATTGGTTAGCATATTTCAGCTAACACTCTACCATCAGGTGCAACAATCTGCCGCTCTTGTGCATTATAGTGTATGGCACATTCCACCATCAATTTAACACATTCTACAACAGGTGGAAATCCGGTTGCTTGTACAATGCCATTTCTCATCATCCGGCGAGCAATTGGTGTCGACAGGAATCCATCTTGTCCGTACATCCTCTTCTTGAAGTCTTTAAAATCCAAATGTCCAAGGTCCGTGTCTATGATGTTCTTCCATTCGGAGTTGATTTTTGATTCCAGTTGCAGTCCTTTGCTTGCGAACTTCATCTAGGCCTTCCTCGAAGGTTCTCTTTGAGTGGTCATCAACCTGCAAGAAACATAAAAATATATTAATTTTAAAATTTTAATTTTGAGTTTCTTGGACCTTTCTCTCAAAAATTTTACTTTCAGCCTGTAGAAAAGTTAAATTCTGCGAAAAAGCAGAATGAAATTGGGAGAATTCGACTAAGTACTTAGCAATTTTTGCCAGAATGAGACAAAAGAATGATAAAGAATCCGTCAAATTTGGATTTTAAACTTTCAAAATTATATACTTTTGACAGTGATTCTGCCTTAAATTCTGAAAGTTCTGCTTCAGCTCAAGAAAAGCACGCCTAGCCTTCAGAAATTCGATCCTTCAACTCAGAAATTTACTTTCTCCCAAAATTTTCTTCAAAAATTTACTTTCTCTCCAAAATCTTCCATCAAGAAATTATCTTTCACAACCTTCAAGAGAGTTAGAATCTCTTGTACCATCGAACTTTGAAAGAATGAGTTGAAAATGACAAGTTAAACTCTTTATAAAGTTCAAAGGTTCAATCATTTTAGCAAATTCTGTTTTTTTCTTAGATTCATAAAACTCGGACTTGTTTTATTTTCTCTGAAATGGCAACTCAATCCTCATTAAAAATCTTTAAGAGAAAGTTTAAAAAAAATTTACCTAGGCGCAATCCTTATGAAATCTTTTAGATTTTTCTTCTGAGTTTGAAGATTTTGGCTAAGTGTTGGATATTTCAAAAAATTTCCTAAGTGTTGGAAAATATTAAATATTCGAAGTGTTAACTTTAATTTTCCAACCTTTTCAATCTTTTAACCATGGCGAAATTTTATTTTGTCCAAGGCATTTTCCATTTTCTTGGCCTACTTAGCTTCATGGTTGTCTTGCCATCTTCTCTTGGTCCATGGCGGACTTTGAGTTCCTCTTGCCATGATACTTCTTCTCTAGGCGGACTTGGTGAGGGCTAAGACACTTCATCTTAAAGTGGGACAGACTTTGCCTTGTCTTTCACATTGCTCCTTTGACACTTAACCATATCCATACTTAGCCAATTTCATGAGTCTTCCTTTCCTAGGCATCAATACTTAGCCAAAATTTTGAGTTTTCCTTTCTCAAGGCATCAATACTTAGCCAAGGTACCCATACTTAGCCACTTTTTTGTGAGTTTTTCTTTCCTCCTCTTGGCTAGGCGGACTTTATCAATGTTTGGACATGCCTTTCTTTGCCTAGGGCGGACTTTCACATGTGTTTGTCATCCATTCCTTGAGCTAGGCGGACTTCTTGGCATCTTAGACAAGGATGGGCAGACTTCAAGGTTGGCAAGACATGCTTCCAGGCGGACTTCATCTCATGCTTGACATTTTTCCTTCCTAGCCAAGGGCGGACTTGGCTTATGCTTGGACAAGCATCATTCAAGGTGGGGCGGACTTCATCAAATTCATGCCATGCATGCTTTGAGCTTGGGCGGACTTTGCATCTAGCTTGCCATTCTGCCTATCATCCTCATGGTGGACTTTGAACTGTGTTGGACAAGTGCGTGGATGAAATTTACCAACTTCATGCCAACCTTTCTCCAAGGTTCGGCGGACTTGCTCCTGTCTTGGATATTTCCCATGGCAGACTTTATCTCCAGCTTGCCATTCCTCATCTTCCTTCTTGGCTGGGCGGACTTGAAGGTGCTTATGCCATGAATTTCATGCTGAATTTCTTGTCTTCTTCTGGAACAAAACCCTCACAATGTGATTTTTTTCTCGCTTTTTATGATTTTTTCTTGCTTTTAATTCTTGGAGATGTAAAACTTTGATTTTGAAGATGAAAACGTTGACTCCATGACCTATGGGACCCTGGCACTTTCTAAAAATAGAATAAAGCAAAAAGCAAAATTTCTAAAAATAGTAAATCCCGGATTGGTCCAAAAGTGCCAATAATAGAAAAAGCAAAATCCCTAAAAAAGTAGGAAGTGTCAGAATTGACTCAAAGCAATGGCATTCCTCGTTCTCCACACCTTCTGAGCACTTTGACGCTGTTTATGCATTGTTTTGGGCTTGAATTCTCTAGTTGGCTCGGATGATTCCTTAAAACTCTAGCTCTAAACTCTCAAAGCAAAGGACTTACAAAACTGTAGCGTGAAGGAAAAACCCTAAAAAGCAAACTATTGGGGGTCCCCATTTGCAATGGGGCAATGTGTGAAATAGGTCACAACAGGGTGTTGGGAGTTCGCCATTAACTGCTACATGATATCAGACCTCTAGTGTTGCAGATTCCTTCCTAGATCTGAGGGACGTATCTTGGCTTGAAGATTTTGTTTGGTGCATTTGGGGTTCCAAGGTGTTAGAAATTTGAAATAAATTGAATAACCCAACGAACTTTTTAAGAGAAAATCAAAGTTACATAAACTGGAAAAACATAAGAATGCAAACCAGGACTCCAAGAGATTATACAATGTCAATGTGACATAATTGCATTAAGAGCTTCCAAGCTGAAAAGATACAATGCAGATATGCATGAATAATGACTGCATGCATCAAAGTGCATGTATGCCAAAGTATCCAACAATGCAAGAGAATGGATGGATGCAAATACAAGCTAGGTAGTGAGTTTATATAGAACTTAGGAAAGGAGGTAGGTGGCAAATCCAACCAATAGGAATCAACCACAAAAAGTGGAGATGGACCACCAAAAGTGGAGGTGACACCACACTTATCTCCTAGTAATTAAATAAAAACCTACACCAAGACCCCCTCTTATGCACATCTTAAGAGGATGCAAAAGATTATGGGTCCCGGCAAATGAAGCCATGTTAGGTACCCATGTACATATAAAATTCCCCCCAAAAGAAGAAGAAGCCCCATCCCACAAAAAGGAAGTATGCCCCCCCACCATAATAGAGAGATAAATGAAGTGGAAGGACAAAGAAGCCCCCCCACAGATGTCCAATGGTCGATGCTCGAAGCTAGATGGAGAAGATGGTCCATGATTGTTGAACAATGTTCCTCCCCTTAGGAAGAAACAAAATCAAAGGTATGTGCAAGTTGTCTTCCAAGTCTTGAAAGGAATATGTAGGAAGAAAACTCCAGATGTATGAAGTCTCTAAAGTTGGCTCAGGTATCCCCATATCAATGTTGAAAGTTGTCACAATCAAATCAGACATTCTAGGCCACACTGCTGAAGATGACAAATAGGAGTCTCCTAGAGACTGATGTAGAGTATAAGCTAAAGACTTAAATATCTCCTCTGAAGAATTCTTCTCCAAATGATGATTCAAGGTATCCACACTCATGTCAAACTGTGATGAATGATCATGTAGAGATTGAACAAGAGAGTCAAAATGTTCCCTCACAACAACTGAAGAAGAATCAACTTCATCAAAGAGAAGATGAATACCATCAATAGTGTCTCCCAAATCTGCAATATGTGTCTCCATAAACAAGTCTGAAATACTTGTCAAGAGATTATCCCAAGCTGAATCTGAAAGACAATGTATGTCCTGTTGCAAAGAATCATTAGAAACTTTTGAAGAAGCAACACTAGAATCTGAAGTAGCAATAGTAGATAGTGATGGGGTATCAATGAATTGATCATCCACATAAGATGTGTCCACACAAGATGGGGAAACACAAGTCTCAATATCATCTACAATAGCCTGGTTCTCCAAGGAAATATCACTTTCAAACGAAGATCCAATGTCTCCATACAACTGCTGAATGATGGTCCAAGCAGTGAAAGGGCACTCAGTGTGCTCTACATTATGTAGAATATCCTCAAAAATAGTAAGACATATTAGTCCATAGACCATGTCATTATTGTTCAACCATGCATTCTTCTAATTATAGTCACTTGGCTCAAAAAGGAGTCCAACGAGATAGGGCAGTAGATCCTGCTCAAGGCAATGATTATTTATCCCTTGTTTCCAGGACAAATAATTCTTTGAAGTTAGCTTGACAACAAAAGGATGGAAATAATTTTTAAGAGACATGCTTAACACTCGAAACACCAACTGTAGGTATTGTTTTCGTTTTGTTTGTTTTTGTAATTTTTTTGTGTTTTCAAGGGTTTTATGCTTTTTATGTGTTTTTGCAAATAACAATACTAAAGCTGGAAATTAAATGAAAGGAAATGCAATTAACTAAAGAGATAGCCACACTGCAATTGCTTGATTTTATTGATCAATAACAGAGAGTCTAAATACAAAGCATACCCGGAAAACAGTGGTTGTTATTTCATTACAGGCAGAAAAGCACATCAAGAATAATTTCGATTCTCTTCAAGTATGCATTCTTTTTCCTCCAATCTGTTGTGGCTGACTACTATGGAGTTAGGCGCACCTTCCTGAATTTACTTGTGATTTTATACCCCCTCTATGACCTAGATTGCACCAATCTTGAAGCCGCCTCCTTGCTGCAAATAACCCCTGTAAAATGGCAGTCCTACTTTATTGGAATTCGTGCTAGCTTCCACCAATTATAAACTTCTGATCTGCTCCTTCTTCTGGCACCAAAACACCTTGATTCTCCTCTGAAAATCTTTATCAAGTACTCTGATTTTTGCACAAACAGAACCTCTAAATGAAGTCCTCCTGAATGCCAAATTCAATGGATATTTCACCACCTCAAATGGCTGCAACACTGAAGAATGTATTGTTCTCCAATGGCTCGTGGAATGAAACCCTTGGCTCCTTTCTCACAGTAATTTTCATCAACTCCAAAATACTCCAGAATTAATTGGCTTGACTCCCAAGGCAAAATATATAAGCTCTCTTGAAGAAGTCGATTTCCACCAAAAAACACATTTAATAATAATTAAATGTTATTACATTTACATCATTAAATATTTCGCCTTCTTACCTTGGGATAGGCGCCCAAAATTTAATTACTCAATTGGCCCCCTTTTTAATGATGAATTGACCCTTCATTATAAAGTTAAGTTATAACTTTATAATGTCACCCTTTTTAAATAATTAAATATTATTTGAGACATTTAAACTTTAATATCTCCTTCAATATTTAAAATTTCATCAAACCGTCTGAAACTGGGGTCAACTCTGTAGATGTCCATACAACCAAGTGCCTTACTAAAAATAGTAGGGGTCCCTCTCAACCATCTTCTGACTTACTATAAATAGTAAGTGTAGCAAACGGAGCCCTGTGAACGTCAAACGAAAGCCAAGACTAGAAACCACTGAACTGAGAAGAAGATACAAGCCTAAAAAGACCCTCTATCCATACTTATTAGCCTACGAGGGTCAGAATGATAGGCTAATCTCACTAACAACTGATGTCTAACTTGGAGGGGACATTACAGTCCGCCCTCCCTGAAATTGCTTGTCCCCAAGCAATCTCAACTTCGAGTGCTGCAAGACCTCCTCACCCTCCCAGATGGCATCCTCTACCGGCAAATCCTTCCATTTAATTAAGTATTCCCTAATGGTCCATCTCCGCAACTGTCTCTCTCTGAAATCTAGGATAGCCTCGGGTACTAAAGTCAATTTCCCCTCATCATCTAGGGGTGGCAACACTGCTGACGGAATCACATGATGTCCCAACGCCTTTTTGAGGCGTGATACATAGAAAACATTATGTACCCTGCTATCTGACGGTAGGTCTATCTCATATGCTACCTCGCCAACTCACCTGATAATCCGGAAAGGCCCATAGTAGCGTGGTTTAAGTTTTTCGGCACCACTCTTCCTGAGTGTTGACTGGCGGTATGGCTGCAACATCAGATATACCATATCCCTGACCTCGAAAGATCTCTCAGTCCTCTGATCTGCGTATTGTTTCTGTTGATTTTGTGCCTTAGCAATATTCTCCTTGAGAGCCTTCATGATGTCCTGGCTCTCCTACAACAAGTCACCAGCACTAGGCACTCTACTGTCACTCAGCAGTAAATCGAGGAAACTCAGGGCCTCATATCCATATAACACCAAAAATGGTGTCATTTGTATCGACATGTGGTAAGTGGAGTTATAGCAATACTCGCACAGGTGAATCCACTTAACCCAAGCCTTTTGCTGCCCGGCTATGTAGTTCCTGAGGTAACCTTCCACCCATTTATTAACTATCTTTGTCTACCCATCCATCTACGGGTGGTAGCTAGTACTCAGAGTAAGCTCGGTCCCACAAAGTCTGAATATCTCGTGCCAAAAGTGACTCGAGAACCGGCTGTCCCTGTCGCTAACTATGCTCTGAGGTAAACCATGTACCCTGAATACCTCTCGGGAAAACAACTCTGCCACCTGTGTAGCCGTGTATGTAGCTACAATCGGAAAGAAATGGGCATATTTTGTTAACCGATCTACAACCACATATATACAATCTCTCCCCTGGCCTTTAGGCAGGCCCGTAATGAAGTCCATGGGCAGGCATTCCCACTTCCTATCAGGGATCGGAAGTGGTTGTAGTAGACCTGCCGGATAGGTGTGCTCCAGTTTGTTCTACTGACAAACGGGACACTCTCTAACATACTGAAGAACATCTGCCTTAAGCCATTTCCAAGTAAACCTCTCCCTGATCTGTCTATAAGTCTTAAAATCCCCGGGTGTCCTGCAATGCGCACATCATGGAAAGTCCACAGTATAATGCTCTTCATCTCCGATCCTGGAGTCAAATAGATCCTCCCCTTGTAAATGATGAGCTTATTTACAACTGTATATTTGTTGTCCTGAGCTGACCCCTCAATGATCCCTGATGCCCATGTGTCCTTGGCGTACTCTACCACTATCAAATGCCTCCAGTCCTCTGAAATTTGAACCATAGAGTTCAAGTGTGGTCGGCAAGATAAAGCGTCAACGACAACATTCTAAGTACCTTTGAAATTGTTGGCGTAAAAACTAACACCTCTGGAGTGCAGGTTTGTACGGACAGCTATGCACACTGCGTAATGAGTGCTCTTCAAATTAGGAGGGGAAGCTCCCTTGTAGTGTTGGAATGCGTGGAAAAGAAAAGTAATCTAAGTCCTATCTTTTTGTTCTCAGCTGGAAGAGGCACAAGGTTAAGAAAACCAAGAACATTGCACCTAAGGATTTTCTAGTTTCGCAGATCATTAACTACAACTAAGCTAACTACTTTTAAATCTATCCAGTTTACTCAAGAAAACAGAGCATGAGGAAATGGAGCAAGGTTGACTATCTGACGATAAACAAGTATAGATTCTCAACTTGAAGGCAAGGTGGCACATCTATCAGCTCAATCTAAACAAGTTTATTGGAAACAACAATATACGATAAACTAAGTACAGATTCTCAACTTGAAGGCAAGGTGGCACAACCATTAGCTCAATCTGAATAAGTTTATTGTTCACACACATCACACGATAACCCAGTACAGATTCTCTACTTGAAGGCAAGGTGGCACAACTATCATCTCAATCTGGACAAGTTTATTGAACACAAAACAGGAAAGAATTCACCATTATAATTGCATGAAACCCTATGTGGCATAACAATTCATCATAATAGTAAAAACGCATGAACAGATACAGAACGAGCAATATTGAGGGCAAGGTAGGCACAACATATATTTCTCTCTCGTGCAAAAGTTCTTGAACAGATACAAAATAGCAATACTACAGGCAAGGTAGGCATAGCATGTATGCTATCACGCAGAAGTTAATTACAAATGAGCAAAAGCTCTTATTTTATAGACATCGAAAGGTGTAGAGAACCCTAAAATCACCTTGAGTCAACTACAGTCTTGCAATGCATGCAAGATTTATTACTAAACCCTAATAAAGTAAACTATACAATTAACTGGAAAGCTACCATCAGTTAACCGAAACATCTAACCTAAATGGACAATGTGCAAGCATGCACGTCCTTATTTAAAGCAAAGTTAACTGGACACTACCTTCAATTAACTGGAAACCCTAACCCTAACTCCTGCGAAGATAATCCCAAGGAAGAGATAAGCATGAATGAAATCAGCAAGTGAACTCAAGACTGAAAGTCGAGTTAACTGCTGCTCATGACTCAACCCTCGAAACTAACTGCAGGTTCCAACTGGCAGATCACTCCATGTCATCTCGGTCTAACACCTCGACCAAGAACTCGTCAATCACTCTGTCTTCAGGCAGTTTGATACTATCCAAAAGAACAATCTGCTTCTTCAGTTCTCTGCCACTTTCCTTGACTATATGCATGCATTCTCTGACATCTTCAGTCGCCTTTCTGAAACTAGCTGAAATAACTGAAATATTCTCCAACTTAGCCGCCATAGGATCTCCCTCAAGGTTATCACGAATCAGCTTTTTGAACTCAGCTTGTACTTCATTAAGATCAACGTAGGTACCATCTTCACAAAGATAATGGCACAGGATCTTAGTGACTTTGGCGGCTCCGTAAATGAAGTGATCTCTGTTCCTTCTGCAGCTTAATGCTTCTGATGTTTTTCTTGATTCTTCTCAACGAAAAAGTGTTGCATGATGAAACCACGAAGCTTGACCACGAACACTCTGGTTGCGAGAAATACACAAGAACGCAGAATTCCAACAGTGTCCAACCTGCGTCTATGCTTGTCAAATTGTTTGAATCAACCCTCGGATGCACTTGATTTTCATTATCAGCTGCTCTGATGAAAACATAAATTAAGACCGATTTGGTCTTGAATTCAGTCTAGTTGAACCGCCTTCTGAAAAACTTGCTCGTTGACTGTGAACATAGCTATCTTCTCACAACTTTCTCGGAAAGCTAAAATGGCTCCTGGTGAGGCTAAAAATACCCTGTTGGAGGATAATTTTCACCAAAAATTCTGAGACATGTGTTTTGTCTAGAAAAGGATTCTAAGACAACCCACAACGTCAGAATTGCGAAAACATGTCGTTTAGCTTGACATGCAAAGATTCTTCAGTAGAGAATTACAGGGGTTTTTAGAGCTTCCTGGGGCATTTTTTCTTGAGAACATTTGGAACATGGGTTTTGTGCACAACGGAATTCTAAACAAACCGAGATGATGCGATTTTCAAAAAGATGTGATTTTAGCCCACATGCAAAGAAATCTTCGGAAAAAAGCACAGAGCTTCAAAATGAAGGCTGCGGGGCAATTTTCTCGAAAAAATCTAAGACATGGGTTTTGCTACTGATGCTGAAATATGCGAACCCAGATGATCAAACTCTGAAAATACGGTGAATTTCTTTGACATGCGAAGAAAATACCTAAGATGAGAAATAGAAGAAATAAGACAGAAGATAGAAAGTTTTGTTTATTCTCCTTCTGTAGAATTCGCCAATCTCTTTTTGGAACTTGATAAAACCTGCATGCAAAGCGAAAACAAAGTCTTGAACCTTCTTCCTCTGAACAATCTGAATCCGTTGCTATGAAGAACACTGAATTCTGACACCTGTAGCACCTTTATCTTGCTGCTCGCTCAAGAAGAACGTATATTTTGAAGCTTGAGATGATGAAATAATGGATGCCAATGCTTGAATAAATAGATTTTCATCTTTGAAATTCGCACAAAGCATTAAACCTTGAAAAATGGCGCTTGGCTTATGATTGGACCTCAATTTTAGTTGACTGAAACTAAAATAAGCTAAAGAAAGCATCATGCTTTAGGGCGCCTCACCAAGACTTCAGTTGCAAATTTATTTAAAGCACCATGCAAATTTGACTTCAGTTGACAATCCTTGTTGAATTTGCCATACTTCAAAATTCACTAAATTTACAATTAAGAATTAAAGTGTCCCTTTTCAGAACTGAAGTTGACAATAAGAATTCGCCACACTTCATGCTCATGCTTTAAATCTTTAAAAATTCTAAATATGGCGTCCCTTTTCAGTTGACAATCAAAGGTAAATTCGCCAACTTCATCAAAGTCTAAATTCATGCTTTAATTTAGATATGGCGTCCCTTTTGAAAACTTCAGTTGACAATGAATGAAGTGCCAACTTCACAAAGTCTTCACAAATTCAACCAATTGCGCCATGCATGCATACTCAAGTTGATTTTCAAACATAATCTTCAGTTAAGTGAACATGCAAACAAGTTAACTCAACATACAAAGTTGTTAATTGGACATGCAAACTGAAAGATCACTCAACATGCCAATATACGAACTGAAGATGACAACCCAGAAATCGTTCAGTCTAACTAAAGTCAGAACTCAAGTTAAGGCGCACCAGACAACTTCTTTCGAAAAATCAACTTTGACCTCTTAAGGCGAATTCCAGACTTAGCCAATTTTCATGAAAATTTAGACTTAAACCTCTTTCGAGACCTCTGTTCATCCTCTGACCCTGGCTGATTGACTCCACCGATTGGCTGGCTGACAGGTGCATAGCAAAGCAGGACAAAAAACTGATCAAAAGATACCTTGAGACTGAACATCATAAAACTAACATCTGAAGGCTCAAAAATCCAAGCGCCTTTTTCAAGAACTGCTCTTTTTCTCAGACTTAGTCAAATTTTGACATCTCGACCTTGTACGAAGGGAAAAACAAATTCTTTTTAACTTCTGATTAACCAAGTTTTAGGACTGGATCACAGGTTCACTGCGGAGCTGACTTCATTCTGCATGACAGTTGCAAAAGCACATTTCTCCAGAAAACATCATCTGAGGGGTGAAAATCAAGGGCGCCTTTTTCAAAAGTTGCTCTTTTACTCCCAGAGATAGCCATTTCTGGAACTGACCAAAATAATACTAAAACTCCGACTGCAAGCTGCTGAATCATCTTCTAATCTGACGGAGACAGGCAACGGAAAGTTGAACATAACACGGACAAATTGAATAAGATCATCAAAAAGAAGGCATTAAAGGCTTGAAAAGCTCAAGCGCCTTTCTGAAAAAGTGCTCTTTTGCTCATTCCTTGATATTTTGACTAAGATTTGACCCCATGTTTGACCTCTGGTTCAGGCACTTCTGCAACTTAGATTCACCCACTGACGGATGCGTCACGAAGCTTGAACAAATGTGAGATAAACATCTTAGGTGGCATTTAGTCAAAAACCTCCATTTGACACCTCAAAAAGATGGGCGCCTTTTTCAAAAGCTGATCTTTTTTCCAGTGTTAGCCAATTCTGGCTCTCGTCTCGTTCTGCGCTATATCTTTCGTAACTTGCAAGAAACAAGTCCGTTTGACAAGCTTGATAGCCCGTTGCGAAACTAACATGATGCCAGACAAATGTCTGCTAGAGGTGACAAACCCTAAAAACAGGATCTGAGCCCCTAAAAGATAGGGCGCCCTTTTGAAAATGTGCTCCCCTCTTCAGAGAAAATTTTGATGATTTTCCTTCAGATTTTCACTTTTCTTAAATTTCTTCAGTAACAAACTGACATGACACTAACACCAACTCCAAATTTAAAAACCCCAAAAACGACCTTTCGACATCACTTTAACAAGATTAAGACTCAATTAAGCAAAAAGCCTTAGTGAAGCAAAAATTTTGGTTTTGGGTACAACAGAAATATGTAATGTCAAAGTCATATGACTGAAGTTTACTAACCCATTTTTGCTAACGGTCATTAAGGTCTCGCTGCCCCAAGAAATGTCTCAGGCTATTATGATCAGTTTTTATGCAAAATTTGCTGCCAATAAGATATTGCCTAAATTTGGCTAATGTGTGCATAATGGCCAACATCTCCTTATCATAAATACTATAACTCCTCTTTGGTCCTCTGAGCCTCCTGCTCTCAAATGCAATCAGGTGCTTATCCTACATAAACACAGCACCAATCCCCTCTCCAGAGGTGTCACAGTGAAGCTCAAACGGCTTCGTGAAGTCAGGCAAAGCAAGGACGGGACATGTAGTCATAATTTGTTTGAACCTCATAAAACACTCATGTGCCTCAAGGGTCCAAATAAATTTCTTCATCAAATCAATGAGTGGCACTGCATGACGTGAATAACCGCTGACAAATCGGCGGTAGAAACCACACAAACCCAAGAATCCGCGTAACTGAGTGAGATTCTGTAGAGTAGGCCAATCAATGATAGCACCGATCTTATCAGGATCCAACCGCACACCCTTTGTGCTAATGATGTGGCATAAATATAACAGTTTTGTCATGCCAAGCTCGCACTTTGACTCCTTTGCATACAGAGACTCCCTATCCAAAATTCCCAACATTGTATCTAGATGAGCGAGATGCTCTTCCCACGTTCTACTGTACATCAAAATGTCATCAAAGAAAACAAGTGCAAACTTCCTCAACTATGGCTGGATGATTCTATCCATGGTGGCCAGAAACGTTGTTGGCGCATTGGTTAGCCCAAATGGCATAACCACAAACTCGAAGTGTCCACAGTAGCACCGGAATGTCGTCTTCTCCATATCCTACTCTCTGACCCAAATCTAATGATAGCCTGACCTCAAATCAATCTTTGAGAAAGGACAGGCGCCATGAAGCTCGTCGATCAGCTCATCAATCCGTGGGATAGGTTACCTGTTTTTGATGGTCCTCTTATTTAGCATCCTGTAGTCAATGCACATGCGTAAGGTACCATCTTTTTTCTTAACCAAGACCACTGATGAGGCAAATGGTGATTTGCTTGGTCTAATATGACCCATTGCGAGCAGCTCCTTAATGGTTTTCTCTATCTCATCTTTCAATTGTTTCAAGTGCCTGTAAGGGGTGATCATCACGGGTTTAGCACCCCCCTCCAGCTCTATGATGTGCTCAATACAGCTGTCGGGTGGTCTCCCTAGGGGAATGTCACTGAAAACCTTCCCATGTTTAACTCTCAACTCCTGTATATCCGAATGATATTCTGATTTTTGCTGCCCCTTCTGCAATGGCATCAACACACACTCGGCTGCCCAATCAACCATATTATGTTGCATGAGTCTCTCCATCCACCTAAGTGATAACATCCTAAAACTGCTATCTTTGTTGGCCTTCAACACATGAGTCTTCCCATCTACTTCGAAACTCATTTCCATCTCATGAAGGTTGAGAGTGAACTTCTCAATAGCATGTAGCCATTTCATACCCAGGACCACATCTATGTCTCCCATGTTTACCACATAGTAATCAGCGTTAAAATTGTAGTTATTAAGGCACATTGGGAGATCCTTAATCATCCTATCACACTTAAGGGTGTATCCATCAGCTACCTTCACCCTTATGCCTTCAAACTACTCAGTTATGATCCCAAGCTTCTCCACAAAGCGTGCATCAATAAAATTATGAGTGGCACCTGTATCCAAAAGAGTGATGACCTTTTGACCAGCTAGGACACCACGCATTCTAAATGAACATTCCTACTGAATACTAGTAAGTCATGCCTCCTGGAGATTGATTTCTACCTCTTTTTCCTCTTCTCTTTCTGACTTTTTATCCTCTAATTCCTCTTGATCAGTTTGCTGTTAGGAATTTTCAGATTCTGAATCTTCATAAAATGCCCACATAACTCAGTTAGCTTTACCATTTGGTCTTAAAGGGCAATCATGATTTGCATCATAGGGACCTTTGCAGTAGAAACATAGCTTCTTCCGCAAATCATTGAGAATTTCACGATCAAATGGAGCTGCTGATTTCCTTTTTTGATCCCCCTTATGATCTGATTTATCTTTGTTTTTGGTAAATGTTTTATTGTCCCTAAATGAAGAAGAGCCCTATGACGCAAACTTGCTTGATGGGGCTGCAAGTTCCATACTCCTTGCTTTCTTCATTGCTTCATGTAATGTTGTTGGATCAAAAGCCTTTATCCACCCTCGTAATGGTTCCATTAAGCCCTCCACAAAAAAGTACAACTAGCCTTCTTTCAGATATGTTTGATACTATAACAGATAATCTCTGAAAATCACTGATGTAATTCTCAAAGCTACCGACCTACTTAAGCTATGCCAAGTCCTTGAAATACACCTCTGGATCCTTCTTATCAAAACGATCAACCAACCTATCCACGAACTCCTAATAAGAGGTGATGCGAACATGCTGTAGTGTCACCATCCCATGATACCACCAATCATGGGCTGCTCCCTCTAAATGTAACGTGGCATACTTAACTGCTTCTTCAGCCATAGGTCAAAGTGACAAGGTGGTGTCTAACTTGTGAATCCAGGACTGAGTTCTTACCTTGCCACTACCATCAAAATTGGTTAATGTTATTTTGCTGGTGGCGTGCTTCAAGCCCTTGTTTTGGCTCTGAGGCCTATGCCCTTGTCGAGATCTGTAGTATTCAACCCTCGAAGTCACAAATCGGTCAAAATGCATGCGCTCATGCACTTGAGGCGTCAATAATTCCCACTCATCATTGTCTGCCATAACTGCATCAGCATATGTTGAATCTTCAGCTTCTTCAACATTCTCCTCAACTTGCTCTTCTCTCAGGAAAGTGGGTCGAGTAGGCCTATCAGCAGTTCGTGAAGGAACACGATGTGCCCTTAGTGTCCCCACCACACTCCTATTATCTTATGCAACCCTATTGTGTTGCGTTCTATTTTCCTCTGCAACCCTGTTTTGTTGTATCTACTGCTGCATGGTTGTTGTAAATCTCTCGAACGCACGAGCCATTCTCTCAAGGGCCATTCTCTCAAGAAGCTCTTCACCCCTATCTTCATTTCTTCTTTCATTTCTTTGTGGACCCTCTTCTGCCCTGTCACCCATTTCTACTACTGGTACCTCTGCAAATGGATTATCCTCTTGCCAATTCTCTTTTGGCTCTATTTTTCTACGAGTGTAGTATCTATAGTGACTTTTCATGTGAACCTTTAACCCTCCAGGATGGTAGGATTAAGGCTCTAATACCAATGTAAGAACACTTCTTCCTCTATCCGAAACACCAACTGCTAGTATTGTTTTCGTTTTGTTTGTTTTTGTAATTTTTTTGTGTTTTTGCAAATAACAATGCTAAAGCTGGAAATTAAATGAAAGGAAATGCAATTAACTAAAGAGATAGCCACACCGCAATTGCTTGATTTTATTGATCAATAACAGAGAATCTAAATACAAAGCATACCCGAAAAACAGTGGCTGCTATTTCACTACAGGCAGAAAAAGCACATCAAGAATAATTTCAATTCTCTTCAAGTATGCATTCTTTTTCCTCCAATCTGCTGTGGCTGACTACTATGGAGTTAGGCGCACCTTCCTGAATTTACTTGTGATTTTATACCCCCTCTGTGACCTAGATCGCACCAATCTTGAAGCCGCCTCCTTGCTGCAAATAACCCCTGTAAAAAGGAAGTCGTACTTTATTAGAATTCGTGCAAGAATGATCATATCATAGGATTGATTGCTTCTAGTTTTAGTGCAAGCATCTTCAAAGAGACATATAATCAGATTTCAGGAACCTCATGCCCACATATTGTTTTGACCAAGATTTGGGAGATTTTTGGAGATCCACATAATCCTCCATTCCCAGATGATCCTACATCAGATTGCCTCATTCCACTTGATGATGATACCTTAGAGGAGCTTGAATATGATGCAAAACTTGAGTGTCTTGACTATCCAGAGACTTCTCTAGCAACTCCTACTTTTCAAATGGAGATCACACATTCATCTTCTATTGGTGATTCATTTGAGATCTTGCAGTGATTCATTGCAACATGTATCTAATCGTCATCCAGATTGGGATTCCTATTTATCATTGCATCTTTGTTTCTGGAGCCTCACATTTCAGATTTGGAGGACCAATTTGAGGGTTTATTTCTCCTATTTGACGACAATCATGGTAGGACTGTTGTCACTTCATCTTTTTCTTTGGAGTTAGTTCAATATTAGTTTCCATTTGTTCCTGGTTTCTCACCTTTTGTTGTGATTGGGCATGTACCTAATTGGATTGTGGCATCATTATCATCTACCAAGAACTTGGCAACCCATGAGTAGATTTCAAAGAAACAATCTTCATACATATGGATTCATCTTCCTACTTGTTGTGACCTTTTCACGCATCACCCCATTCAAAATGGGGACCCCCAAATTTTTGCTCTATTCCCGTCTTTTGGCTTTGGTTTTCCCATTGTCTCTCTCTGTCCTATTTGTCTATCTAAGGATGTGCCCGTCTAAATTGAAATTTTCGCTAAGTCTAAGAAATTAGGATTTGCTTTCTTCATGCCAATTTGAGGTTAAATTGACTTGGCTAATTGAAATTTGAGCTTGGCATTGCATTTAGAAGGCTTCAGGCAGGTTCCCACTGAATTTTCACCGAATTCTAACAACTTGCTATTTTTAGCAGTCCGGACTTCGGACGCAGATTTTAGGGTTTGCATGTTGGAGTTTTCAATGCATGTCTGGAGAATCTTTTTGGGTTTTTCGAGACCTTCGCAATGATATAACATGCAAGATGAGATGATAACTTTCAGTAGTCTTGACTTCGAAGGCTATTTTTTAGGGTTTGCATGTTGGAGTCTTCAACGCATGTCCGCATATTCTTCATGGGTTTTTCAGGAGCTTTGCAGTGACGTAACATGCAAACCAGGATAAGGACCTTTTTGCAGAGTTGTCTTCAAGAGCAAATTTTAGGGTTTGCATGCGAAGTTTTTCAGTGCATGTGAGCATATTCTTCATGGGTTTTTCAAGAGCTACGCAATGAGGTAACATGCAAGCAGAGTTGATCACTTTTCAAGAACTTACTATATTTAGCTAGTGCCCACATGCAATCCAGTTTGCTGGGTTTTTCTGGGTTTTGTGAGATCTCTCGAGCTGTGTGACATGCAAACACATCCAATAGCTGATTGGTCACTTTTTCAGACACTTACTATTTTTAGCAGGATCACTCCGGCAGCTACCCAGCACTTCAGCATCACGAACGGAGCGACATGCAACAGAAACGGGGTCAAACGGAGATCTTTTGAGCAACATGCAAGTCAAATTAGGGTTTCCATCTTCGGGACCCAAAATGAAGGGTCAAACGCCAGAATCTCCGAAAACTGATGTATCCCACTGCGATTAGCGTCTTCAAGCAATCCAATTGTAAAATTTGAAGGCAATCTGAGCACTTACTATTTATAGTAAGTCACTTCTGAAACAGCGCTATAAATAGCAGGTTAGTAGCAGACACTAGTGTAAACAGGGCAAATACGTTGCGAGGACCCTATGGAGCAAATTCCAAGTCAAACGGAGTTGCAAATCAGGCACTTACTATTTTTAACAGGTCCATGCAGAGGAATTAGGGTTTCCTAAAAAGTAGGGTGAAACATGAAAGTCACCCAAAGGCAGTATCCCATCATGATCAGCATCTTTCAGGCAATCAACTCATAGAATTTGAGCTTGTTCTAAGCACCTAAAAATAGCAGGTCCATGCAAACAACAAGTGCCAGCAGGTCAGTCACGTCACGGAAGTCATTGAAAGTGAAAATCAATTCTTGAAGAGCTTGAAATCAACTTAAAACACGAAGAGTACAAAACTTTCTAAAAATAGAAAGCTAGGGCAAATTGAACGTAGCATGAACAATCAGAAGCACCACCCCTCAAATTCGCCCTAAGTCCAAGAAAAAGCATGAAAATCATCTAAGTCTAGCAAAACGACAGCCTGACCTGCCAAATGTGCCTTAAGAATCTTGAGGAGCCTTGAAAATTTGTTCAAGTCTGAGAAAATGAAATCTTGGGGGGGTAAATGCGCCTAGACTTGGAGAGGGTGAGTGGAAAATTTGTCCAAGGCATTGAAAATGGAAGTATGACCCCTCATATGCGCCCTCAACTTGAAGCTCATCATGTTAGATGCGCCCAAGTCTGAGAAGGTTGATAAAAACGCCTAAGTGTGGAAAACTGAAAGCTTGCCTAGAAAAATGCGCCCAAAGTGGAGAAGCCATGAGGAAAATCTTCTAAGTGCTTGAAATTGAAACCTCAGACCCTCAAATGTTCCTTAAGTTGAGTGAAGAGTTTAGAAATTTGACTAAGTCCTCTAAAATGGAAGTGTGACCCCCCAAGTGCGCCCAAGCTAGGAGTGATGGGGATGAAATTTGCTAAGTGTTGAAATTGAAAGTCCAGTTGCGTAAATGAGCCAACCTGATAAAATTGGATGCTCACCTTACTATATGTGCCCTAGCTTGAGAAGAGGGTGGGAAAAGTTTCTAAGACACCAAAAAATGAAGTAGGAGGAGTCAAATGCGCCTTAACTTGGAGAGAAGCTTTGAAATTTTCTAAGGCGTTCAAAACTAGAAGCTTGACCCCAAGTGCGCCCAAGCCTAGTAAGGAGATGAAAAATACTCTAAGTGTTGAAACTTGAAGTTTCCCTACCCAAATGCGCCCAAGCCTCAAGGTGAGGATATGAATTTCATCTAAGTCTGAGAAATGGAAGCTCAAGGCCTCAAATGCGCCTAAGCTATAAGGGTGAATAGAAGATTTGCCTAAGTCATGAAGAATGGAAGCAAACCCCCCTTGGATGCGCCCAAGTAACTTGAGGTTGATGAGAAAATTTCTAAGTATGGGAAATTGAAAGCTCACCTATGGAAATGCGCCTAGCTTGGAGATAAAGGCTTCAAAAAAATTTCTAAGTCATAAATTGGAAGGAGGACCTATAGAATGCGCCCTAGGAAGATTGGAAGCCTCAAGAATGTCTAAGTCTTCAAAAATGGAACCAAGACCCCCCCCAAATGTGCCCTTGAGAGAGATGGAGGCATCAAAATTTGCTAAGTGTTCAGAACTTGAGACTTAGGGGGTCAAATGTGCCCTTGAAAGGAAGAGAAGATGGAAAAATCAAAATTTGCTAAGTGTTCAGAACTTGAGGCTTAGGGGGTCAAATGCGCCCTTGAAGGGAAGAGAAGATGGAAAATAATCTAAGTGTGGAAAACTGAAAGTCCAACACCCTAAATGCGCCCCAGCCTAGAGGAGAGGATAGAGAATAATCTAAGTGTTGGGAATTGAAAGTGTGACCTCCTAAATGCGCCTAGTTTGAGGAGGAAGGATGGAAAAATTGCCTAAGTCATCAAAAGTGATAGCACAGAGATGTGATTGCGCCCAAGGGAGAAGAGGTTAAATTAAACCTTGGGGAAAATATTTTTCAAAAATATAAAAATTAAATGTACCCCTTCGTCTGTAGACACATAAATTTTGCATTTTCTGAGGGGAATTTTCTTCTAGGTATTGGATATTTTCAACAAGGAAATGATTTTGAAGCCTTCCACAGTTCACTGGAAATTTTAAGATGAAGATTTTCGATGGGCGCCTGGTTGATGAAGTTTTCTAGGCAAAGGATGTAAAATTTTCTAAGTCAAAGGGAGAAATATTGAAGATGGATGCCTAGGTGATTTGTGATGAAATTTCTAAGGGGAAATAATTTTCCAAGCCAGAGTGAAGATATGAAAATATTCTGGGGTGTTTGAAATTCCTTGACCCCACCTCAAATGCGCCCTCAGGAAGGGGAAATTTGTCTAAGGCGTGAAGAATTTGAATATGAAGCGAAACTCAAATATCAAGATGATATGCGCCCTAACACACAAATGTTGAAAGGTTATGAAGAAAGCAAAGGTTGGCTAGAGAAAAATGATGAACCCTATCAGATCTAGAGATCACTCAGACATTGGAGATCAAAACATGAGATCAGGTAAGTGAAGAGATTTTATATTATAAAGTGTTTTGATGCTCTTCTCTTTATTTGTTTTGTAGGATGAACGTCGGGACCAAAGCATAATAACTTGAGGTGATGGAGCAAATACTCCAGGACAACAATACGACCTTGGAAGGAGAAAGGTTACATGTTGAAGCTCTTCCATGATGTCTCATTTGCGCCCAAGTTATGAAGGGAAATGATGAAACAAACGGCTAAGTGTTGGAGTCTCTCCGCAAAGACCTAGTATGCACCCAACTCAAGGAGGCAGGTGACAGGAAAGAGGAAAATCACCATCAAACAAGAGAAAGAAGCGATTGTCTTGGAGTTCGATTGAGAACGTGCCTGCCATGCCGATTGAAGCTATGTTGGCCAGATTAATAGAGTTTGCAGTCAAGAAGAAGAACAGTGGGAACGCATTTCCAAACAGGAATCTTCTAGAAGGATGGTGGACATTAATTGCTCATTTATTACCCCACTCCTCTTTGTGGCGGTTTTTAGGGTGAATCTTTTTTAGGGCTAAGGTGGCACGATCTGAGCCATCCAGCCGATTGTAATTTGAGTCGTCCATTGGACTTGGCCAGCTATTAAAGGGGCATCCCCCCTCATTTGTATCTCATTAGAGTAGAGATTAGAATAGAGAGACTGATAGTGTAGATTGATAGCGTAGATTGGTAACATAGTTTGAAGAAGGAAAGTTTTTCCTTTGAAAGCTTTGTAAGAAATTGTTGTGAACACTCTCATAATAAAAAGAGTTTTCATTGATGATGATCTCGTCTTTTGTTGTGAGCAGCTAGCAAGATTTCTTTGTCCTTCCGATTCAAGTAGAATCTTAAAGTAGAATAAAATTTCATTTCATGCAAGTAAATGCTAGTTGTGGAATGTGGTGCTTAATTTGAGCAAGTTTCACTTATCCATACCACTAGCAAGCTCACTTATTGTGGGTGTGCCTTGTGTGGTCAACTGGAATATCGTGTACTTAACTTCGATCTTGATTTGTATGTTTATATGTGTCGTTGTGATGGTATTTTCATGCTAAGTTGTGATCTGAACACCTTTAGCTACTCCTCTAAAGATTGCACCAGTTTTGTGGAAGTTGTCCAAAGTGAGGCAAAGCGGAGCCTGGTTGAAGTTTGCGAGAGTTGATTGCCATGTCCCACGCCTTAGAGTACAATAGTACCTTCTTAGGCCTTGCAACCATTTACATTCAGTACTTTTTGGTTAGTTTAGGAAACAAGAGCTTTATAGACAAACCTTTTGAGCATTCAAATTCCTTTCTCCATTGTTGAACAATTTTGTAAGTCCCCTTGAAATACCAACAAATCACATCGAGCCAACTGAGACTATCCACCACATGAAGGAACCTTGGAGCTGAATGCATGATCTTTCTAGCAATCTTAGCATGCAGGAGATTTTGTTCAAGAGAGGATAGAGTCGCCGTTGGTAACTTTATTTTGTGTTGGTGCGGTCACAAAAAACACATCAACACTACTAATTCTTATCCAAAATGGGAAGCATTCCTGCATTTGTACTTGGGCTATCTTCTTCCCAAGGAGATAAAACTTGTTTGTAGGCATTGGATCTTGTTTTGTCTTCAAGCATTCACCAATTTTGTAGGAGATTACACATTGTGGGGGGACTACATAGTCTCTCTTTTTCCCTCTTATGGGGGGGTCATTGATTGTATATTCATGATGGATGTAGTCCTTAGGGGGTATCATTGAGTACTCCATACATCATCCTTGTTTGTATCTTTTCTCTCTTTTGGAGAGGAGTTTTGACCCACTAGTGAAATAAACCATCCTAATTTACTATACAATTTTTTTTCAATTTTCACCAAATGGGCTGCACTTGCATTTCGTCATACAGTTTGCATGAATGTTGTTTTGTCTTAAATTTTTGATTGTATACAAAATCTCACCAATATCCATTAAGTGCAGATCTTGAATTTACATAAGGTTTATAATCATGTTTAAATCGGCTCATCAAATGTATAAAAGTATTACACAAAAGAGTAATATCAGATATAATCATGAAGTGTCAATACAAACATTTGAATTTTCAGAACTTTAGTTTGCACTATTGTAATATTCACAAATATCATAAACAAAATTATCTAACTTGGAACTTCTCATATTCTGTCATCTCAAATGCTTACGTTGAGCTTCAACTTTATCACATATATTAACAGCTCCATACAAATGATTCGGCAGCCTCTCATGAATTAATACTCCTTTGACTCCCTTTGGCAATGGTGTGAATAATAAATGAGTAGCATATTGGATGAGAGGATGACACTTTTGCTAAAGAGCTATTGCTTCATGGTCCCATGACTCCTTTCAAGTTTAATGCAAACCGAATTTAAAACTACTAGCGCCCTTTTTAACATTCATTTGATGCCTTCCAATAATGAGTTGCGGCTCTACCTTTATTAATCTCCATGATCATTTAGCAAATATCCACACTGGCTAATATCAACCCAAATGAAGGTCACGACAGTGATTGAATTAAAACCCGAAAAGCTTTGTGTCAAAGCCTCTTTCATCCTCAAATTCACCGAGAGATTGCCTTAATTTTGTGGGCCCCACAGTGGTCTTCTTATCATTAGCTCCTATTTCCTAAGTCTCCCAAATCAAATCCAACCAAGAGTCGGCGATCAAAAACTTCTTGTGATTCTTTATTGTGTAATGTCTAGAGCTATGAAGGGTGCGATAAGTTTAACTTACCAAATCTATCTACTATTCCTTATCCCGTCACTTCAAATAAACTAATGAAGTCTACGCTTCTTTATGGAGAGTTTATAACCCATATGGCTCTCTCAAGGTACTGCAGACTTAAATAAATAATCCTCTTGAAATCTACGGCAGCCTCAATTACTTTGATCTCTCCCTCATACTTGCATTACATGTATATTTCCAATATAATTGTGCCTTATGCCTGCCTACAATACCTTCCAAAGGATGTCGTTATTCCTAAAACAATGACTAACTCTGACTTTGATGACTAAGTTGCATGCCTACATTCTTGACTACATATTAAATTCTTCCTGTTGACATTTCACAGCCAGTCGACGACATTGGCAAGTAAAACAACTTGAAGCATTGTTTAAATGAATCGGCCCCTGAGCTAGACAGCCAACATTAATATCTCCACATCATATACTAAGCAATACCAATTTCTTACACAAATGGTACGGGTTTTAAATGACAGCAAATGGAACAGATAAAACTAATGCCAACAGATATAACAAAAAATTTGCTCAGATCTTCTTGTTACCTGTATTCAATCTAAAACTCAAAATTTTGGCTTATGGCAAGACCTCCAGAATTTCAAACAACTCCCAATAGAACTTTAAAGCTTTGTGCAAATTCGGAAATGAATTTCCCTGCAAAAAGGATTTGGATTTTCGTCCAAATCGTTGAACACGAGGGTTTACATCCCCAAGTTTCCAAAAATCCAAACTTTCCAAAAGCAAACAAAAACCAAGCATGATCTGAAAATGAGCTTCTCCAAATCTTTTAATCTTTCCTTCTTTAACTGATCTCCCCTTTCTTGAGAACATATTTACCTTTTAATTTTACTCCATATTTCTCTTCAAAAAGTGACTTTATTAAATATTTAACTTTTTTCGACTTAAGTCACTTTTGCACCATTAAAATAATTAATTTAAGTTGCCTTTTAATTTAATCTCATTCAACAACTGAAAAATTAATTATTTAATTATATGTTGACTCAATAAAAATTGGGGACATTACAGCTGGGTTTTCTCCTTTTCCTTATTTGTGAGAGATTGCATTGTAAATGGGTACCTAACATGGCCTAGTAGCTCAGACCCATAATATTATTTTTCATGCTTTGCATCTTTGCATAATAATCTACTCCCTAAGTTGCACTTAAGGGGGGGTGTTGGTGTAAATAAGGTCTTATACCTAGCTAATTCCTAGTAGTGGGACTTATTCATAGGTTAAGTTTACTTAGGTCCTAGGTGACCTTATAGAAGTCTTAGTTGTCTAGATAAGATCTTACCACATCTTATCCTTTTGACATTTTTGTCAAGTTAGTTGTCTCATAACATAAGATTAAGACATGTCATAATCTTGTCTAATACTATCTCTCACATTGCCTTTATAAGCAAGGCATCATATGTACATTACATAATCAATCTTGCATCCATAATCAAGCAAGCTATTATTGCCATTTTCCCTCTTGTGGAAGATATTTTGGTCTAGAAGTTGTTCTTAGGGTGTTGGGAGTTCACCATTAACTCCTACACTGAAGACAATTCTCTCACAAGTTTCATTTTAAAGCATATAACATGTCAAATAGATTTGACCCTTGTCGATAGAGTGAGTGTTTGATCCTCTTGGACATTTGCCACTATAATCATTTCAGTTAGTTTCAAGGGTCTATGAAGCCTTTGTAGGTGAAAACCCTACTCATCATATCATGCTCAAGTTAAAACTTCTTCTCTCACAAGGTTCAATTTAAACCATTCAATTTAGGGAAATTAACGAGCAAGGCATCATAAGTGAATTACAAAATCAATGTTGCATCCATAATCAAGCAAGCTATTATTGCCATTTTCCCTCTTATGGAAGACATTTAGGTCTAGAAGTTGTTCTTGGGGTGTTGGGAGTTCACCATTAGCTCCTACACTAAAGACAATTCTCTCACAAGTTTCATTTTAAAGCATATAACATGTCTAATAGATTTCACCCTTGTTGATAGAGTGAGTGTTTGATCCTCTTGGACATTTGCCACTATAATCATCTCAATTAGTTTCAAGGGTCCAAGAGTAATAGCACATTTCAATTTTTCTATGAAGCCTTTGTAGGTGGAAACCCTACTCATCATATCATGCTCTAGTTAAAACCTCTTCTCTCACAAGCTTCAATTGAAAGCATTCAATTTAGGGAAATTGATGAGCAATTTTCTAATTGAGAGAGGAGAAATAAATACAATAAGTGATCAATTGAAGATTAACCAAACAAACAACCACCCACTAACTAATCTATAGATAACAATAATAATATTAACATTATTGTTTCTACTATAGTTTAGTTTAGTACAAAATGATGTATCATGAAAATTTTAAAAATGTCACCCTTATTACATCATTTTCTCACAAGAGTACAAATCAATAAGCGTCACAAAACTTCAAACTTCACTATTGCAAGTGATTATGCAAAAATGTCAACATGTTCCACTTAAGTTGAACAATACTGACGTTGAATATTATATTGTTGTGCATGTTCTTGAATATAGTGATTAAGCAAAAATGTCAACATGTTCCACTTAACTTGAACAATATTGACGTTGAATATTATATTGTTGCGTATGTTCTTGAATGTAGTGGCACTAGACCTCAATGTGTTTTGATCTTTTGTCTACCCATGAAACACTAGATTTCCAACAAGTTTTAACAATGCTAATCATTGCAAAATAGAATTGTAGGTTGTCTCAAGAATGTCCATTCTTTTCAAAATACAAAATAACCATATTGTTCTGCAAACAACTCCACCTACAGTATGATATTTTGTTTCTATACAGGAGTGAGTGATAGCAGATTGCCTCTTACTCCCCCATGATATTAGACTAAATCCCAAAACAAATACAAATCCAGATGTAGATTTCTTGTCATACAAAGATCTTGCATACTATGTGTTTGTATATCCAATTAAGACAAATTTATAATTCTTCTTGTATTCTAGGCCATGTTTCGTTGTTCCACGAACATGTTTCAACTCTCACTTTGTTTCTTTCTAATGGCATACCTTTCGTTCCCAAATAAACCTTAAAAGATAACTAACAACAAAGCTGAAATCTAGTCTAGTCTAGGTCAACGAAACAAGACTCCCAATTTACCAGTGATAAAAAGTTGCATTCATCTGTGGTTATGAATCATTCCTTGATAGCTGCAAGCATGTCTCCATTGGTGTTGACATTGGTTTACAATCTATCATCTTAAATTTGTTAAGCAATGTCATATTTCATCTAAGTTACAAATATCTGATTTTCTTTAGTCAACTTCAAGTTTAAGACAGTAATGCAAAAGCTCAAGATCAATCATGTCGCACAACCATTTGAGATATTTTTGGTTGTGTCAATCAGCCTTTGAGAACTCCCAAAGATGAAGAAACTGATGACATATACCATAAAAATCACAATGCCCTCCCTTGCTCTTTGAGGAAATCATATAGATTCCTAGCAAATCCATGACTTAGAAGATACTCATTCACCCCAATGGACCAAGCTCTAGCAACATGTTTCATATCTTAGAGATATTTCACAATTTGGCACATTTTTTGCCTCTAACCAATGTACTGTATCCTTCAAATTGAGTCATATAAACTTTTTCCTGAAGATCTCCATTCAAGAAAGCATTAATGAACATCCATTTGATGAATTTTCCAACCAAACCAAGCTGTTATTACTAGAACCATCTTGATGGTCTTGATCTTTGCAATGGGGGCAATGTTTCCTCATAGTCAATGCCTTCCTTTTGTGCATAGCCCCTGGTCACAAATCAAGCCTCATACTTGTCAATGGTTCAATCTAATTTGTATTTTATATTGAAAAACCATTTGCATCCAATAATTTTCTTCCTTGGTGGAATATCCACTAGTTCCCAAGGGTTTCTTTTCGTCAATATCTAGTATTTTGTGTCTCTGGCATCTTTCCAAAATTCTAACTCATGATCCTACTTTATTATTTTTGGTCCTAAGTTTTGTATCACTATGCACATGTGAGACAAATTTACTTCTTCGCAATCCTTGTGATGAGTCTTTGGCCCTAGAGAAAACATACTAGAAACTACATCTACTTTGCATCCTCCATAGTCATCAATACCACTTGGGCATTTTGTTCACAAAAAATGAGGACAAGGATGGAGGTTGTCATAACTTAAACAAAACATCACCACCTCCAGTTCATGTTTGATGTCCTCAATTTCATCTTCTTCACTCTCAAATAGTTTGTTGCTTGTTTTGAAGTCCTAGATGGTGAGGTAAGTGTGCTTCAAACACTCCTCTCATCAAAGGTAACATCTTTGTTCACATGCAACTTTTCTATAGAAAGCTCCAAGCACTAATAACCCTTTGACTTTGAGCTATATCCAAGAAGGATACATTTCAAGGACTTGTCATCAAACCTTTTCCTTCACACTGAAATATCCCTCCTATCCCCTGAGATATTTTCTATGCAACTGCTGGTCTGGTTTTTTTTCTTTTTTTTTTTTGTGTTTTTTGTGTTTTTTGTGGTTTTCTTGTTTTTTATTTTTATTTTTTGCAAAGCAATGACAAAAATGCAAGGAAAGAAATTATATATATATATACAAATGTGTACAATAATCAAACTGCTGATACAAGCTTCTATTATACTGAAATCAGATTAATAATGGAAGCCTTTACAAATGTTTCATACCCAGAAAGACTAGCAAGTTATTATGCAAATCTGGAAATGTATTGCAGCAGACTGGTGAAACCCTTGAATGGTCGATTTGCAGCTATCTATGAGTTCTCCATCAATTAAATGCATCAAACATGATTGAATGGTCGATTTGCAGCTATCTATGAGTTCTCCATCAATTAAATGCATCAAACATGATACCAAGACCTGGCCGATCTCTCACACCCTCAGGAAGCAGAACCATGAAGATGCTACGCTCTCCAAGAAAATAGCAGAGAAAACCCTGGCCCAAAGCTTAGGTGTTTCTTATATATGCCCTAGTATTCAAACGACCCCTCTTAATGACTGTACGGCCCAGCAGAAAAGCATAAGTATGGCCTGGTAATGGTGTTGTACGGCTCAACAGAGGACAACCAGGAATGTATGCAAAACAGCAATATATATTTGTCTGATTTTCTGATAATAAACTTCTCAAAAACTCCTCAAACTTTCTCCCATTTTGCTCAAACGTGACCACTGGTTGTAGCCACCTGGTCTATGCAACCTTCAGATGATCTCTCACACCCTCAGGAAGCAGAACCATGAAGATGCTACGCTCTCCAAGATCAATAGCAGAGAAAACCCTGGTTTTTCCTCTCTCCAACAAAAGCTTCTGGAAAAATGAACAAGTCTCAAATGAATCATTTTCTTTTTGAATGCTTATATATGCCTCATGAAATGGCACCCCCTAGGTAGCTTTTTGGCTTTTAAAAATGTATTTTAATATTTGCTTTTGATTGACTTTATCAAACTTCATTAAATGCGCACCCAAACCTATGCACTTTTTGATTTGATTATAAAGTCAATAATCATTATGATGTGGCCCCAATAATTGCCAAGAGGTCCAAGTGCCAAAAAACTGCAACTATGATGAGTGTCCAACATCTATAATGAACTAATCCATATTTCAGAAGGGTTGATTAATCCACAAACGTACTGATAAGAATACAAGATTTATCCCAATCCAAGCTTACTCAGAAGTGATGGCATATAGTACCTTTGTGGATGCCCTATTCAATATAAATACATTGTTGTTGTATGAATTGTTTTGTAATGTTCCATTTTTGGTTTCTCTAGCATTGTAGTTGGACTGTCTTCTTATCAATGAGCCAATTAACTTCGAACAAAATTCCTCTATTCCCCCCAAGTGCAATCAAATTTTGATTCTGATGCCAAAAAGGTGTAACTGTGGCTTTAATTTAATTATTTTTACTAAGGTTGCATATTTTATTAAAATAATTTAATGGGCACCTTAGTATAATAGCTCATTAGAAAGAGAGTTCAAAGTTTTAAATGTTGGATACTGATATAGTGACTTTAAGCACCGAGAATGTGTAAATAGTAAAATAAATCACTATTTTGGAGTAATAAAGTTTATTTAATTTATAAAGTGATTTTATATTATATATTCCACAAAGTTTTAGAAATGTATAAAAGGAGTCTTGTGGGCTCATTTGTATTATGTAAATCATTATATTTTCTCTAATGAAACCCTTGTGGTTTGAAGATTGAACTTAGTTCATCTCAATACTTCCTAAAGATGAAAACCCTCTTGAAGAATATCATCCACGGTGGTGAAAGATCTTTGTAAGATTCCCCTCTAGTTTTTTTTTAATCATCTTCTTTACCTCCCAAAGGAAATTTCTCAAATAGTTTGCATACACATAAGACTGTAATATTTATTTAAATGCATATTTATATAATCTTGGATTTCGTAATTGTCTAGATAACATTCACAATCATGTGAAATTCATATACAAAGAGCTTGACTCATGCTTTAAGGATTTAATTGTTCACACATATAAATATTAAAAAAATATAATGGAGTCTGAATATTTTTGACCTTCACACACAGATGACTACCATATATTTAAGAACTGGAAACATGACATTTGAGTAGCCACCAACTTATCACATAGTTTGACGCCCAACTCACAACAATGGCATCTAGCACTTGGTAACAAACTTCTCTTCAAATATATATATAGTTGCTAACTATCAGAAACGGCATCTACAATGTCTTTGCCAATCGTTGGAACTGCACTATGCTAAAGATACCCATGATGACCATCATTATCCTCACATTCACAAACGTACTAGAGAATATTGCCTACCAATAGCAGAGTCTGATATTGATCGCTTGGCTTGTCTTCTTATGCCTCCCAAAGTATCTCCTTCCCCAGCATTATGAAAAATCGCTCAATTATTTTTGTCCTTACACCCAAATCAGCTTCTTCCACAGCGAAGTTATTGAAGGGACTAACGATTGGCCATTCAAGATATAAAGTTGTTCATTTGGTAACGAAATAGATATTTTCTAAAGACCGCATCTTCCTTCCAACTATAATGTAAGAGCCCTTATTCACTCTATTAAGCTTCAATACCTATTACTGAACTTAGTGGCGATGGATTTCATATACGTAAGTGCTCCACTAATCGCCTTTCCACATGCGATGGTAACCCTTCATTGGCACGACAATAACCAAGATACCTATAGTCTGCAATTGTAAATCTTAATTCACTTCACTAATAGTTCTTTACTCTTATCATTCGACTTCTCCAAAGGATGGTGAAAGTCACTGAATATCATCTGTAATGTCCCCGTTTTGGAGGTAGTTTGATTTAATTAATCTAATTAATTAAGTTGTCCAAAATAATGATTATTTTATGAGGATGACTAATTGATTATTTTAATTAAATTAAAAAAGTGGTATTAAGTTAATTATTTATAAAGTTATCAAATAAATAAATATTAAAAGGTAACTTTATATTTAATTAATTTAATAAGTGACTTAAATAAAATAATATATCATAATGTCACTTAATAAAAATAAAATAATATTCTGGAAGCTTCTAGATTTTGGGCCGACCTCTTGGTGAAAAAGAATAAATAGGTGAGGCCAGCCATTGTTTCATCATCCAGGAATTGATGTTTGTTTGATGTGATTATTTGGTGGAGAAGCCAGCTAGGGTTTCAGCCATTGGAGGACCTTTGGGGACGAAAACCCTCATTGGTTACGCAATTTTGAGGCTGTGAGATACCAGCTGAATCATTGTTGATTGTGGGCTTTACTTCAGAAGTCCAATCTTGTGCTTCACTGTGGAGATTATTTGAGTACAATAGCTGATGTATTATTGTACTTGCAACAGCTGACGTATTGTTGCTTTTGGAGTCATTACAGCAGCTGAGGTATTGCTGGGTTGATTGTTTTATTGAGCAAAATTAATGGCCTAGGGCGAATTTTGCTAAAGGACGATTGGTGAAATTTGGAGACATTTTGGTGTGTGTGGTCTTCATATTTTTGGCATAGGACGGCATGCATATTTGCTAGAGCATTATTCAGTCATTCATATTGGGGAGGTCACTAATCTGGTTGTATCTCCTCCTCCTTGGGCCGATACCAGCTTGGTGATTGAGGTATTGTTGAGTTGTCCAAGACTCCAGCCAGCAATGTATAATCTGCTCATAAGAAACAGGGGCGGCTTGCTGAGGGCATCTTCACTTGAAGCAGGCAAATTGCAGCATTAATTAAATTCTGACAGTCATATTATGCATGCATATTTATCATAGCAACACTCAGAGTCATTCATATCAGCAATTGGAGGTCACTAATCTGGTTGTATCTCCTCCTCCTTGGGCCGACTTTATCTTCCAGCTTGGGCGCACTTCCTTAGAGGTATTGGGGATGATTGTTGATGAAGAATTGAAGACAATTGGCAGCCATAACAATTAATTATAATCTGATATCATAAGAAACAGGGGCGGCTATGCTGAGGGCATCGATTTTCAGACTTGAAGGCATCAAAAATCACAAACAAATTCTGAAGTCATTATTGGAGGATCATCTCAATGTTTTTGGCATTGATTATTTGAAGGGAGAGGTCTGATTTCAATTGAGAAATTCTGAAGCTAAGTCTGAAGCAAAACAGGGACACCATTGGAGACCTCTTTTTATTCATTAGAGCTCATATATGCATCGGTTCTTCTTGGAGATTGGGGCGCTTCCTTCCTTGGTCATTGCTGATGGTGTTTGGAGTTATTGAGGGCTTGGATTCATTGCAAATTATTTTATTTCTTCATTCATATCAGAACAGGGGCGATTTCTTCAAAAATTCAATTTGGCTTTCCAAGGTCTTCAACACACAAGATATTTATTGCTTCTTCATTGGAAATTCAAGGCGCCATCAAGCTTCAGGTTCCCTTGTGTTATTTCATGATATTTCATGTTATTTAGATGCATTTTAGATGGTACTGCTGTAGGTGACAGTTTATATCAGACTTAAGTATTTATTCATATGTAAGCCAAGAGTCTTGGCCATTTCATCTTCATTGTAGAAGGCTGCATTGTCAATAATAAATCTGAAGTTGGGAGTTCTCTATTGCATTCTTGTCTATTTGAAAGTTTAAGAGGATGTATGCCAACTGTTTGACATAATGCCTATTGGCTGTAGCTGCATATTTAGCTCATGAAACTTCATCTATTGCATTTGAAAATACAAAAAGAAAACTGCATTGCATCTAGGATCTTGTCTAAACATCATAGAAGTCTTTTGCAAGTAGTAAATACATTGGATATCATTGGGAAAACGTTTATGCACTCAGACCAGCAAGTTACAAGGTTGCATATGAATTGTTTGACAAAATTACAAACAGCAAATTAGGGCAAATTGTGATCAGTTTGAGCAAGGCTCATTACATCATCTTAGATCACCTATGTAATTGCACCTATAAAACCCTCTGAAATTTGTCTTTTTTAAAACAGACTTCACAAATTTCCCACAATCGAACAACTAATCAATAAAACACAATGTGAATCTTGTGATAAACTCACGTGTAAATGGATTTGGGTTTTCGTCCAATCCACATAACTCAAGTGTTTTCATCCTCAAGTTTCCAAAAAGCCAAGCTCTCCCATAATACTCCTGAAGATAATTTTCACAACATAGTTCATAATCTCCTTTTCCACTACCTTTTATACTTCACCACCTTTTAATATTTTATTAAATTTCGCTTTTCAAAAGTAACCTTATTTAATAATTTAACAATGCATTTAATATAAGTCACTTTAATTAAATTAAATATAAATAAATTTATCCTCAAGATTTGTTCTAAATGGACAACTTAATAAATAATTAATTTAATATTATTCCCTTATAATCTCCCATTACACAAGAAAAAGGGGACATTATAGTCCTCCCTTCCCAAAGATTGCTTGTCCCCAAGCAATCAATACCTGTATACCATTGTCATGCCCTCGCAAATTGCATAATTAAATCTGGGCCAACCTCCTTATAGGGTTATTCATATTAATTTATTAAAGATAAAATATATTTTTTAAAGGGCCGACCTCCATTGGTTCCGGTGCCATTTTGAAACAGAAATTAATTTAATTTATTATATTCCATGGCTGACCCTATGTGTTGGTCAACCATACATTGCTTATTACCAAAAATTGCATATAAAAAGTTGTTTAAGAGCAGCAAATAAGTGAAAAATAATAAGATAGTGATTCCATCTAGGAGAGAACCAACGATTATGTGATAGAAGGCAGTAATTGACAAATAAAAACGAGCGCTCAGATTTGTTAAGCAAAGCAGCGATTAATGTGTTGAAGGGTAGTAATCAGTTTAAAGGCAGTTTGGTAACAAAAAGACATGCCTATTCATAAGGATCTCTCTTCTAAAGAGATACACCCTTTCATGTTACATAAGGATATAAATGGATAAACATTTCAAAAGGGTGAAGAATCAATTAGAAATCTTAATAACAACAGCAGAAGGAATGGCATCGAATGAAAGGAAATATAAATCTGTACCTTCTACATTAGAAATAATTAATTGTTTGACATATGTGCAGCAGTCTGGTTTTCTGAGTTTTGTGGTATGAAATCTAATTTATAATTATGCAGTTGCAGTATAATTTAGTATAAATAATTTAGATTGTTTATTAGATATTTGAAATACTAATGATACATTGTCGTTATGACTCTTCACATATATTAGTGTTTATTAAGTATAAATGAATTAATGTTTTTTCCACAGTTTATTTGTTATATGTCCTAAATGTTTCCAGCCATGGTAGAGGAGATAGGGATTACAAGAAGGGTATGGTGATGGGGCACTCTCCTAGGTACACCACCTCAAGGTGGGGACTAGATAGTCCCAATGAGGCCAAGGGGGTACAAAGGGTACTGCCTTTGGGCTTAGGAGAAATGGGCTTCCGGGGCACCCACCCCCACCCCTCCATCATGGTGAATCAGCACAAGAAGTCCAATCATAGAGAGAGGGAAATGGTTGGCAAGATGACGGGATAACAAAAGGTGGACACCACATCACTGGGTAGACCACCTCATATGGATGGCATGGGCCACATGAGGCCAAGAGGGATGGTATATCCCCTCTTGGGCCTAGGGTAGAGGATCCGAAACACCACATCAAAGTCACTTTCTCCCATGCTCTCCTATGGTTGAGCCTTCCAAAGATATTAAAGTGCTTTATGATTGAATTAATAATTCTGTCATGAATTTACTGATGTTTAATTATGATAATCTACTAATTAGTATTATTGTGGTAAATGGTTTCTAATCTGTTTGCAGGGCTTCAATCAGGTGAAAGGTATTCTCTAACCCATTTGTTTATTTGGAAATTGTGAAATTAGGGCAAGTTTAGGGCATTCCCAATTGCGGGACATTACAACCATCGCTAATTACCAAGATCGCATATCAATCTTATGAATGCTCCAACACGAATTTGCTGCTCAACTCTAATACAACCAAAATCTGCAATTCTATCTCCTTGTATTGCCCTCTGAAACAATCTATCAGTCATGTGAATCCTTGGATCTAAAACCTTAGAATCATCATCACTCGAACTCCAAGTGTTGTAGTGACAATTCCCCGCACACAAACCCAAGTAATAAGCTGCAATCATCAATGCAAGATCTGAAAATTTTATGTTCAGTATTATAGGACAGCCACTAAACAACTATGCTTAAGATGAAAAGTTTTGAACCAAATCTGAAAATTCTCCCACTTGCTGCAAATTGATGGAATTATGCAAACCCAGCAAACTAAGGGATATATGATATAGTTCTTGGATGTCTAATCCGAAAATTAAGAAGTCTTTGAAACTATGAACAACAACTAGTGTTGTCTTAAGAAGCATGGTTGGAATTTCCATCTCAGACCTTGGTATCACTGAGAGTCCGAACAACACAATCCTTATCAATAAGAAGGACATCTGTCTACATGTCAAACTTCACATAAAGGTACATATGCTTTTTTCAACACAAATACATTTACTGATCAAGGACATCAAGGATTAAACCACCATGGTTAATCACACTGAAAAGCTTTGTGTTGAGACACTTACCAATGAAGAGTGCGATATAGTAGGTGGTGAGTGTCCTTGCAGCCAATCAAAGAAGCATGGTATAATTTAACCTGTATATCAATCCAACCAAGGGGCCTTAGCTCAATAGAAGGCTCACCATAGAAGAGAAATTACTATCCGAAGAGCTGTAGCAGTCATCATTCAGAGTACAATACTAGTTGCCTCGAAGAAGTACATCGCAACTAACCTCTGGTATGTAATGCACTAACCGACAGTTGCCATATCCGGCATATGTAGGTTACTCAGAAGCGAAAATTAGGGTTTCCTATTTTCTAGGAGGTTGTTACTCGGGGTTTGGAGTTTGGATTGCGGATTCTTTGTGGGTTTTCAGAGAGCTTCGCAATGGCATTGCATGCATGGTGTTCTAAGAAAATTCCTAAATTTACTATTTTTAGTAAATTCTATTTTTGGCAATGGTCCTGTTGGCATCAACACAATTGGCTTTCCTCTTCAGCCAATTCAGTTGGTTATGCTGAGTTTGGCATTTTCGTGCAATTTTTGGGAGAGCTAAGTTATTTTAATTTAATAATGTTATATTTTCATTTTATAACCCCCCTTGGCCTAATGTTATAACTTGAGTTGTTTTCAAAAGGGGACTGGAAGGGTGGACGCCTCATCAGGAGGTGATTAAAAATATTTCAAAGGTTGAAAATATAACTTTGTGAAGGGGACGCCAACTAGAGGGAGGAATATTTTATTTAATCAAAATTTTATATCTTTGAAAGATGGACGCCATATTGAACCTGGATTCTCTTGGAGTGGGCGCATCTTCTAGAAGCATCTAGAGACTCTTCTCAAAATATATATAAGGAGATGTTTGTTCTTCATTTGGATCATCTCATGTCTACTATACTGTTATGCTGCCGAAATGGTGAGTGAGTTGCTTTGAGGAATGCATACCTCCTAGCATTAGCTTAGTTTCTTGCTTGAAAGATAGCAACTAGCTAAGATAAGGTTGTTCTTAACTTCTTGAGAGCAGATTGAGCACATTGTCATGGAGTTTCTAGTAGTTGTTGATCATTTTTGAGTTGTTGGTTTAGTTGTAGCTGAATGTTGTTTTTGCTTAGAAGTCATAGAGTGAATTTTATTTTGTTGTGGGTATTTGCTAGTTGTGTTTTGCTGGTTGGGGGACCCCTTATGCCAATTCTCAGATTTTAATGTCAAGTATTTGATTTTAGAGCAAGAAATCGCCCTTCCTTGAGGGCCATACCATTTTGGAGTTGCCTTGGACAAAATAAATACAAGTCTTTTGGAGTGGTTTCAGTGTTGTTACTTGGGCTTCATCATTAGGAGCTTATGCATTTAATTTCATGTCATTTGAGTGAGTTTGGAGTGAGTTATAAGCATTTTAGTGAGTTACAGTGTTGCTGGTTGTGCATTTTCAGTTGCAGGTCTGTCATATCAGATTGTACAAGTTGAGATTTTGGGTTGCATTTACAATATTGCTGAGTCTTGGATATTGGAGAAATAATCTTGCAGTTGTGGCATTGATTTGACTATTGTAATACTTTGTAATTTGCAAATTGTTGCATTGTAAGGCTGCAAATAGTAGTACTATTTCAGTCATCTAATTCTGCAATTACTTAGTTCTCTTTAAGCAGCAAACATTAATAATCTTTGGACGGTTTACCGCCAGATAAGGCAAATGAACAAATACACTTAAGCTCTTAGATGGTTTACCGCCAAGAAGGGGAATAAACTGATTGTTATTTCATTGTAATAGCTCCTGCTGAATAAGTGGTCGAGCCTTCTTTCTTTCAGTTTCTCTTTCGCTCCCCCTAAATAAGTGGTCGAGCTTTCATTTCAGTATTGTACTTCATTTGAGCAATGATCCCCTTCGCCATATGTTAGCACCTCACCCACCTCGGGTCTTGAGTGCACATTCTCAGTGTTGGGTTACTTTCTAGCATTGTAATCTTTCAATTTCTACTGACGATCCTCGACGCCATATGCTGACACCTTGCCCTACGTTAGGATCCTGGTGTACATTCTTGGCGTAGAGTTACCTTAAAACAGTATTTGGTTTTGAGCTAACCTTAACAGGTTCTTGTTGTATTGGCTTGATCATTGAAAATTTGGGAAAAAAATTGGTTGGCTCGTTACAACATAGTCCTAATTTAGATGTCATTTTCAGCAAACACAAATGCAGTATCATTGAAAAGGATACCAAGAAGACTATTGCTTTTGGTATAGAAGATCATGGACTGTATAGATTAGTTGAAAATGGACAGGTCAAGGAACATGCATTGGCAGCCAAGAGTGCATCAGCCATCACTACTCTTTGGCATCAACGCTATGGACACCTCAATTTCTTCTACCTCTCTCAATTGGCCCAAGAGAACTTGGTAGATGGCATTCTTGACATTCAACAACAAATTCAGGGTGTGTGCAGGGCTTGCCAAGCTGGGAAACAACATAGAACACCCTTTGATGATGGACAAGCTTGGAGAGCCAAGAGACTCCTACAAATGGTTCATGTAGATCTTTGTGGACCAATGAACACGACATCAATCACTAGGTGCAGGTATTTCTTTTATTTGTGGATGATTTTAGTGGGAAAATGTGGGCATATTTTCTAAAATTAAAATTTGAGGTGTTTAATGAGTTTCAAAAGTTCAAGGCCTTAGTAGAAAAAGAGTTTGGTTGTGCCATAGCCACTCTTAGATCTGATAATCGAGGCAATTTCTGTTTTAAAGAATTCCACAACTTTTGTGCTAAACATGACATCAAAAGATAGCTTGCCACACCCTACACTCCACAATAGAATGGAGTAGTTAAGAGATGAAACCGTACTATCACAGAGATGGCCCGATGTATGATGGAGAACAAGAATGTTCGCAAGAAATTTTGGGTTGAGGCAATGTATATTGTAGTTTATTTGCTCAATACGTCTCCCACATAGGCGGTGAAACATCGGACCCCAAAGGAAGCATGGTATAGGACGAAACCAACAATTAGTCATCTTAAGGTTTTTGGTTCTATTGCATATGTATGGATTCCAGATGAAAAGCGAACCAAACTAGATCCTAAGAGTAAGAATTTGATGCTTACAAGGTACATTGGCAATCATAAGGCCTACAGGTTGATTGATGTTGACACTGACCGCTTGACTTTGAGTAGAGATGTTGTGATTCATGAGGAAGCAGGGCCTTTTTCAAGATCTTCTAAGATCCAAATTATCGATAACCAACCTATTCTTGCTAAGGATTTAGGTATTCAGCTTTAGGAACCTCCACCTGAAAGGGGAGATTTAGAACACAAGGAAATAGACATAGTTTTTATCGATGATAACCTGGATCAACATCCATATGACACAGAAATAGGAAGCCCAAGTCATGATGACCACACTAATGTGGATGAAGGGGTTTCTACAAAGAGACCTAAGTGGTGGCAAAAAATCATTAGTGATGTTCAAGATGATGAAATGGTCGAGGGTCAATCATTCAAGGGCAAGAGCAAGCATAACACGGTTAACTTTGCTCTTATGGCCAATATTCAAAGAGTGTATGAGCCACAAGCATTTGTTGAGGCAAAAGATAAACCTGTATGGGAAAAGGCAATGGAAACCAAACATCAAAGTCTTATGAAAAATAAAACTTGGGTTCTTTCAAATCTTCCACTAGAGAAGACACCCATTGGCTGCAAATGGGTGTACAAACTCAAGTACAAAGTTGATCGTACACTTGACAACTACAAAGCAAAGTTGGTGGCTAAAGGGTTCTTGCAAAGAGAAAGTATTGATTATAAGGAAATCTTTTTGCTCCTATAGCAAAGATGAGCACCATCTGGTTAGTTCTATCCATGACAAAAAAAATTCACTAGAAAGTCCATAAAATGGACGTGAAGAGTGCCTTCCTCAATGGTGACTTAGAGGAAGGAGTGTACATGACTTAGCCTCAGGAACTTTAGGTTGCAGGAAAGGAGCATCAGGTATGCAGATTGACAAAGGCTCTTTATGGGCTAAAGCAGGCACCTAGGGCATGGTACATAAAGATTAATAGGTATTTCGATCAACAAGCATTCCAGCGAAGTCCTTCAAATCCAAATTTATACATCAAAAGCATAGGCAACGAAATCATCCTTCTAGTCATTTATGTGGATGATATCATCATTACAGGTAGTGAGGCACATTTGATTGAAGAAATCAAATGTAATTTGTGTAAAGCATAGTTGTTGGGAGACGCGTCTCCCCCCTCTAAGGCATGTCTCGGAGACGAAGATGCGTCTCCGGTACCGATACCGTCTCTGGAGATGCCTCTAGGAGAGACTTTTGTCGAAGTTTCCAGAGTACCCTGTCGTCTCCTGCTACAGAAGACAACGTCTCCCACTAAAATACCTAAAAAAGCTTTAAAATTTAAACATTTGAAACTTTAAAAATTAAAGCATAATGTATTTGGCGAGTCTAAGAGCGATTAAAAGTTAATGTTCATTGTTAAACTTTACTACTGCTATTGTTTTGAAAGTTCAATGTCATCATATTTTCAGATTTTCTATAAATTATTAATTTTGAATTTTTTTGTTTTTTATTTATATTAAAAAAAAGGCATCTCCAAGTACCCCCGTCTCCTATTTTCAAAAAAAAGTCGTATCGGTACCAGTACCAGTCTCCCATACTAGTTTCAGTACCAATCTCCTGGCAACTATGGTGTAAAGCTTTTGACATAATAGACTTAGGCCTCCTACATTATTGCCTAGGTATAAGGTTTGGCAGACAAATGATGGTATTTTTATTTCTCAGTCTAAATATGCCCGTAGTTTGTTAGCCAAGTTCAGAATGACAGATTGCAAAATCTCATCTACACCTATGGAGAAAGGGCTGAAGCTTTCAGCCAAATCGACTCAAAAGTCATCAATGAGTCAACATTCAGGCAAATAGTGGGCAGCCTTATCTATCTTACAGCCGCTAGACCTGATTTGAGTTATGTTGTGAATTACATTTCCCATTTTATAACAGTCCCAAACGTAGAACATTGGGTTGCAGCAAAGCAGGTACTAAGATATGTGAAAGGGACACTTGACTTTGGCATTCTATATAGTAGAAGCAAAGATCCGAGGCTAGTTGGGTTCACAAATTCAGATTGGGCAGGTTTTGTTCATGACAAGAAGTCCACTTCTAGATATGTTTTCAATCTTGGTATAGGTGTAGTCACATGGACTAGTAAGAAGTAGTAGGCAGTAGCTCTTTCCTCGACAAAAGCAGCATATCAGGGAACAGCCAAAGCAACATGTGAGGCAATATCGCTTCGAAGGATGCTTTCAAACATGCAAATGTTTCAAGCAGAGCCTTCACCCTTATTTTGCGATAATCAAGGTGTGCTAAAGCTTCCCAAAAATCCAGTCTTCCACAAGTGTACCAAACATGTGGAGCTTCACTTCCATTTCATTATGCAACTTGTAGAAGATGGATCAATGGTGTTGCAATATTGTCCTACTGAGGACCAGACTGCAAACATTCTTACCAAGTCCTTGAGTCCTGACAAATTTGTAAAATTTCAGGATAAGCTTGGTGTAGTTAGTAGAATGGCCATTAAGGGAGGGTATTAAAGTAATGTTTTATATTGTAATGGTCAATTAGCTTTTAGGATAGACTTTAGGAATCTTATTTAATAAAGTCATGTTGACTTTAAATATTTTTCCTATGAGTTGTCATCCTTATCTTTTGTGGATAAGATATTTGTCATCCTTATCCTTCGTGGATAAGACTTACCTTTTTTCTTTATGAGTTGACAATCTTATCCTATGAGATGTCATCCTTATCCTTTGTGGATAAGATATTTGTCATCCTTATCCTCTATGGATAAGATATTTATAATCCTATTTAAGGATGCTTTTGCTCCTTATTTCTTAATAGATTTTTATGCAATCTTGGTTAACTTTTTGTGTACTACATTTGTAATAGAGACAATAGGACCCACATTAAAGGAGCAAGGTACACCTAGGATCCAACAATGTATTGTACTTGCAGTTTTTTACTTTGAATATAGGTAGTATGGTATTTCTCATTACCATAGTATGGGTTTTCTCTCGTCGAAGGATTTCCACGATACAATACTCAGTTCTTCTGTTAAATTTTTTTTTGCATCATCTTTTCTTCTTAGTTTGATCAATTCTCTCTCTAACGCTGTCATTTGAATTACAAGTAGCATAGTATATTAGCATTAATATATTATTTGTACATTCTATTTATTTAAAATTTTATGGATCACAAATTGAGCTCCATTACCACTTTTGAGGTAAGATATAGAATTAGCTTAAATAAAGATAAATAACCACTAAATTAGTTGCAGGATTCAAAACCAATCAAAAGAATAATGCAACATTAGTGATTCATCATCATAGCAATCATAATGGTATTAGGTTTCAGGGTTAATGATTAAAAATTTCTCTATTTATTATATTGTCGATCTTCTTAGCAAGAACTTCCTTTGAAGCAACAAATGGCTCACTGCAATGGTTTGAAAACAAACTGAAGTAACAATCCAAACCAGTAGATTACTTAAATAGTATCTAATCTACAGTTTAGAACATACGTACTTGGAAAAGACTAAAATAGACATCATTTTTTTGCATGCATTTTAGTTAAAACAGTTCAATCTTTCTTTAATACACACAATCAGTAAATGAACAAAGAGAATTCATATTGGTATTTAATCCACTCTGGATGAGTTTCAACTCACTCCTGTTGTTTCAGCATATGTGAAAGAATAAGTCTAAAGACAATGTCAGCAACATCAGCCAAATGATTGCTAATCTGACTCAAAAATCGAGGAATAATTGCATTTGATGGCTCCGCAAACATTTTACTGAGAAGCATTTTGATAAGTGAACCCCAATCATGGACCTGCAATACATTAAAACAAAATCATTTCAAGAATGCATGCAAGGTGCAACTTTATCATGAGATGTGAACACAGATAATTGCAAAAAAGAGAGATCGGTTTAGAGCAAAGAGAAGTCAAAATCCATTATTGTCCTGCTGCAGATAGCCTTATCTAATGAACTTCTTAGTTACTAGTCTATGCCCAATACTTGCAAGCTATCAGAAATTAAGATTTAGGAGCCTCAGATTTACGGCATAGAGATGAAGAAAATGTTTTCTACAACCAGAAGATTATAAGAATGTGTCATGTTGCAGCATTTATACCCCTGTCTACTTTGAGAGAGAATGTGTAATCTCCACTAATTGACTTCATCTATCACTGTTTGGCTGTAAAAATGAATTAAATTACAACATTTATTGTCAAATCTACATCTTTGAGCGTTGCAAGCAGAAACATATGACACCTTTCGAGATGTCTCCAGTACAGGAGACAGGTATGAAGACATGTCTTGTGAGTGGAGAGAGGTAAGGAGACCTCTCCGATATGGAGACATCCAGCCAATGTTTCTTAATGTCTATCACATTTCCTATCGTAACAAAATGCAAGCCCTACAAACAAGCCATTAAAAAGCATTTTATAAGAAGCATAATAGCAGGTTCTTATCACACAGCATATTCCCCATTGTTAGTTATTTGAGAGTGATTAAAGTACGATTAGAGGTTGCACGTTGAGCTTGACAGTAGCAGTAGGAAGCATTGAGATCAACTAAAGTATTGAAAGTGATTGCAGTAGGTGAGGAGGTGAAATATACCCCTTAATTTTTTCCTTTGAATTCTAGATGTTTCCACAACACAAACCAGCACTACACCAATGGATTAGCGTTAGCTTCAAAATTGGAATCAAATGAAAGGCACTCAACACCAAGAATGTGCACACAAGATCCTTTAGAAGGTGAGGTGCTAACATATGGCGGAGGAAACTGAATTATAAATGAAGTAACTACAACTGGAAGCAAAAATAGGCGGTGAACCAGCCATGAACAATTTCCGCACTACCACTTATTAAGTGGGGGGAAAAAAGAAACAAACAATTCAAACTAATTCATCCGTTGCCGCAGGCATCCACTCAACAGTGGGAATTCTCCAATTAACAGTGGGTGATAAATGAAACCTCAAAATGTTCTTTATCCTCACTGGCGGTAAACCATCCAGGAGTTACAATGATGTGAATTCATTACAAGAAAATGCAGCAAATTAAAGAACTAAAACAGTACTACTGTTTTTCAGTTTTACAATGAAGAATAACTGCAATTTCAAGTGTTTTTACCATCATTACAATATACAATTAAAAGGATGATTTCTTCAATGAATAACCTCTCAAATAATGATGCTAGAAGCCAAAATTAGAAAACTAGAACAATCTGATATAAAAATCAGCAATCTGGAAATGTCTATCAGAAAACAGCAAACTCACAAAAATGATCACAACTCCTTCTAAATACCTCTGAATAAGCTGGAATGTTTTGCAAAGACCTTCTAGGAGGATGGCGCCCAAACTCAAACTGCAAAACTCCATCAAAACTCAAGATATAATTCTTGCATGAAGCCCAAAGCACTCATGAGATGGTACGGCCCTGTAGAGAGGCGATTTCTCTTGGAAAAATCAAAAACTTGGAATTAAATTCTGAAATTCTCCAAATATGGTCGCCATTAGCATAGAATTGCAAGGATCAAATACACAACCAAAATAAATTCACATCAGAAGCTGTAAATGAAAAACACCTTCAGCTGTGTATACACCAGCAACATTAAAACTGAAATTCTCATCAAAATTCACCAACTTTGAAGCACAATCTGCTAGTCTGATTGAGAAGCAGCAATAAGACCAACTAGGTGTTGTCTTTCAAACACGAAATTGGATTGGAACTAGGAGGTAAGCATCCCTCGAAGTATTAAACAAGTTGTCATTTCGACAGCATAACATTACCATAAAAACATTGGATACCAAATGCTGGAGCAAAGCTTCATATTTAAAGAGAATGAGATGACTCTTCAATTTCCCCTCATGGTACGCCAAAAGTCACATTTGAAACTTTTCAAATTTCCAAAAGTTATTAATTCCTCCTCAAGATGGCGTCCACTTCATAGCAATTAAAACTTCATTAAATATTTAATTTTTCCTTTATGAGGGCGCCCCCCTTCAAGTCCACCTTTTAATCACAACTTGAAGTTATCATCCTAGGCCAAGGGGGTCAACAAAGAAACATAACATTAATTGCGTTGTATTAAATAATTGCCATCACAACTCCATTTCGGAAGCTATACTTAAATACCAACTGCTCTAACAAGAAAGAACAACTAAAGTACTGCCAACAGGCCCACTGCCAAACATACCATTTACTAAAAATAGTAAACACCAAGAAACGCCACAGAACCTCCAAGCAAAGGAAACCCTAATTTCACTACTGATCAACCTACGGATTTCCGAAAATAGGCTATTAGTCAAAGAAGAGCATATGGCCAAAATGGGGACATTACAGGAGGTGACTGTTCATTGTTGAGACACAAGTGTGGGGATGACTGCTGACAGTAGATTCTAGCAGCAGTAGATTCCAGCAATAGCAGCAGTAGATTCCAGCAATAGGCTGACTCTTAGGCTTTCAAAGTTTTACTTTTAATTTTGTGTCTATATTTATGGTTTAGTGCTTTTTTTATTTTAGTCCGACTTAATTTAGTTTAAATTGATATTTTAAAACTTAGTTTTATATTAAGAAAGTTTAAGCTTTGAGAATTCAATTCTATAACTAAAACATTTAAAATTTTAAGTTTATAAATTCAAATTGTATATGTTATACTTAAATTAATTTTCTGAATTGTTGGGTCCAAAATACTCTACACCCACATTAGACAATACTCAAGAGTTTCAAAATTGTTTTTCCACTCAGCATGCTTCAAACCCTAAAGCGATAGCTATTGTAAGAGATTTTGGGCTTTGAAGTAACAACCTGCAACAAACAATGATACTTTCCATGCTAATAGGGATGCCGATGTCTTGCTTGTTGAATTTCTAGGACCTCTTAATACTAGAGATGTTGGACCTATCACTCCTATTACAGCTAGTAAGCCCATCATGAATGCAACTAAATTATCCAACATGCCTCTACGGATGCCTAGGGTGTCGCAGCTACAGAGTGTTAATACTATTTCTGCTGATGGAATTCCTAAGCCCTCACATGCAGTACACATTATTGGGCTTTTAAAGCAGAAGCATATAGTGGATATATTACTCAATATAGGCATCATCTAGTTATTGCACTAGGGCAAGAAATATTATCAGAGGAGAAGACACACTCAAAGCAAGGAGAGATTTGCAAGTTTAACTCCTTTTTCCCCAGTTTAGTTAATTTGCATGATTGGATCTTGTTGTACCCAAACTAATTTTTTTGCTTCATTAAGGCATTTTGATAAAAATGGATAAAATCTTGTAAATTTGTTGTCAAAAGTCAACAAAAGTCAAAGTCTCTGAAAATAGCAATTGTCTATTCTTAGAAATTTCTGAACGACAAACGAAGCATAGGGTTTTTGTGGGTTTATTGTCAAGAGGATACTTGCAAATTTTTGAAAATTTCAAAATTAGGGTTTCAGGTCCCTATTTTTAAAAAAACCATAAAAATAGGGTCTTTCCAGAAATGGCTCAAAATGATTTTGATTGCTTTATTCTTCGTCATGATCACATTGGTCCAGTCAAAATCACAAATAAGTCAGCTTTTCTCTGGTGCGTCTATTTCACTTCTTCAGAAGAAAAGTTAGGACCTCTGAGGTCATCAATGGAGGATGGCCAGACACCAAGTGTCGAAATCTAAGCTTCAAATGCTTCATAGAAGAATCTATGGCAAAAGATGCTTGAAAAATGGCGAACAACAGAGGGGAATTTCAATAGTTCAAAATTTGCGAAAAATAAACTATGTCTGGAGTTGGACACCTTACCTCAAGAGGGTGTTTAGGCTTCACTGCCTTAGAATATTTTTCAGTTTTTGTTTGTTACACACACAACGCAGTCAACACGTTCGCATCATCAGCAAAGATGCTCAATGCAGTCAACGTAGTCGATGACACAGTGAATGTGAAGAACAATGAGAGTAAAATCATTGAAAATGACTACCAACTAGAGCCAAAAGCGCCACTGCAAGCCAGGGGTGCCCATGAATTCAAGGGTCTAAATGCGGTTGTTGGGATTTGCAATTTTGGGGGTCCACCTCAGAATTCTTCTAGCTTCGTGATGAATCCAACATCCAGATCACAGGATTGGCCAAACACTCACAAACGAAGATCAAACAGAAAGTGTTGAAAGTCTACAAACTCAAAATTTGATGAAGCCTGAAGAGCAAAAGCGCCCCTGTAGGCCAGGGGTACCCAAGAATTAAAGCATTCAAAAGTAATTTTAAAAGTTCGCAGCCTCCAGGCAATTCATCCCAGTTTCAATCCAGCTCTGCAGTGAATCCATTTGCCAACTCAGAAGACCTGTCGAACACCAACAAATGAAGATCAAACGAACACCCAAAACGAAGGAAAAGTTGAAAACCATGAAAATTGGCTAACACTGAGCAGAAATGCACCCTACTAGCAAAAGGCACCCAACCTTTTGGAGCACCAAATGCAGCTTTCAGGTTTCACAACTCCCAAGAAGTCCTCAATTACGATCAAGCTTTGCGATGAGTTTGTCAGCATGTTTACTGGAGCATTCAAACATCCAGCAACAAAGGTCAAACTAGAGCATTTCGTTAAGGGTTACAAAGTGAAAATTGTGTCGCAGAAACACAAAAGCGCCCTTGCAGGCCAAGGCGCCTAGGAATTTGAGCCTCCTAAAATAGTTTTTAGAGCTTGCGAAGCCAATCATCCTTTCTGGAATTCTTCTAGCTTCGCGATGGATTCAACATCCGATCCGCGAGAATCATCAATCACCAACAACTACAAATCAAAGCACGAGAAGTCAAACTCAAAAAATTGAAAATCATCTAGAAATTGGTTAAGTCTAGCAAGCAGAAGCACCTTATTTCAAGAAGGCGCCAAGAAATTTGAGCCACCAAAACCACTTTTTAGGGTTTGCAGCTTCCAAGAACATCTTCTCAGGTTTGATCATGCTCTGCAATGAATTTGTTAGCCAAACCTCAGGATCAATCAAACGTCCGGAATCAAGGGTCAAACAAAGGTAGTTTATCAAAGAAATTTTGACAATCTTCAGAAACATTCTAACATTGGCAAAGTGGTGTCCAAGTCAACTGCAGTTATAGATTTTGAAGATTTTCTCTTCCTCAAGATGTCCCAAAATTTGGGGGATTCTTCCAATAGACAACCAATCACGCAAGAGGACTCCTTCAATCAGGGTTTGGATGCCCTAACTGATACTTCCACCTCCAAATGATATTTAACAACCATCTAGGCGTCCTTTTCATTATTTATGCAAGTTGACTCCAAATGCCAAACACATAATTTTATTCTCTATGGCATTTGAAGAATCAAATGCACAAAAGGACGTTTTCCCAAAGTTCATATCTCCAAGCATCATTTTTCAGAGACAGCAGTTCATAATCTTCAGCTTCTAGCAATTTGGGTTCTCTTCTTCTGAGATTGAAAATTTTTCCCACAATTTCTTCTACTTCTATCTTAGGTTTTCTTGCATAGTCAAGCAAAATCAATCTTTTCACAAATCTGACCTTTTGGGTTCATTTTGCACAAGATTGGCCACAAAACCCACATGCCAAATTTTTTCAAAAAAGTTGCCCCGCTGCCTACAGTTTTTAGGGTTTTTCAAGAAAACATTTTTTTTAGAAATAGACAAACTAGGTTTGTTCACCACACAGGCACCTACAAAACCCATGTGTCCGAATTTCTCCGAGAAAAAATTGCCTCACTGCCTCTACCTCTAAGGGGTTCTTGCATGTTCTTGAAAAGTCATTTTTTTGAAAATCTAACATTCTGGGTCCATTCAAAAAGATATTCTCAGCAAAACCCACATCTCAAAAAAATTCGTAAAAATTGCCTCTCAATGAAACTATTTTTAGCCTCCACGAAAAAGTTGTTCAAATATAGCAATGTGTCCAGTCATTCTTCCAGTTTTTTAGTATGCAATTCTCTCAAGTCGAATTCAAGACCAAATCGGTCTTGATTCACAATTTCGTGAGAACACTAGACACCGATTTGCATCAAGTGCATTCGGTGGTTGATTTAGACAAACTGACAGGTGTAGACACCATCACACTTCAAAATTTTGAACAATCTAGGTTACTTAAGGCAGCCTCTTTTCCCATCTCGGCAAAAAATATTGAATTTTTAATCGCTTGTGTAAAGCATTACAACTCCACTTCATGGGAAATCCAGTCAATAGATGGGCAACCAATTTGCGGCCTCAAGCCAAAGGACATAGAAAAGTGTTTTTCTATTCCACCATGTGCAGACAACTTGTTTGTGTCAGTTGAAGAATGCAAAAATGCATTTTAAAACGCGAAAGGAACAATGTCAGAAAAGAATTGCAGAGAGGTGGCTCAAAGAGAAACGAAATAATTTGCGAAAGAACATTGGACGCGGAGAATTCAAGGATGAGTATGCTATCATGATTACTCTACTCAACTGTGTCACCGATCAAGCAGAAGCGCACAAGTTTCAGCCATGGATGTATTACATCATGTCTCAACTTGTCAACAACAAAGAACATTACAACTGACCCGCTTTGATCAACGACACTCTTCACAGCCAAATGATAGGATTCTTCAAAGTCCACGAATTCCATATGGTTTCATATCTCGTATAACTAATAGCCTTTCAAGGCCAGTTTAGATGGTTGAATACCGTTGGAACTCTAGGTGTGCAACCAATTCATGAGCATTTCTCGCAACTAGAATTCTCACAATCAAAACGGCACTTCAAGCAGGTAAATGACCTATTCCTAATGCACACAGTGAGGGATCTTCATCACGAGTTACATATACGCATTTCACTAGAAGCCAGATTGGGCCGATTGGTTCATTTGCGCATATGGTTTCTTAGGCAGTCCAACCATGTTACCCCATTATCCATCAAATAAGGTGGTACTCATGTTGTTCATAAGGCAGTTGCACAAGGTACACACTCTTTTGCATAACAAATGCAAATTTGGTGCCAGCTTTCCTTATGAGATGGGGATATACAAATGTAAATCAGCAACTGACACCAAGTCAATAAGCAATGAAATGGCGAAGCTTAATCTTAAGTTTCTCATTGAAAGACGCTCATATGACCCTTGGGGTCTTTTGGCAGCTCGCCTTAGTGGCAATTCTTCACATAAACCTACCATGGAGGATTATTGGTTTAGCTGTGAAGATGAGTTCGAAGTGCGCAGGCGCAATTACAGCAAATTCACCCTTCCACAAATCGCTGATTTCTTATCAGACGATGTGGAAGGTTTATCAGATGATGATGGTGAAGTCATACTTCCCACATATTTCAAAGATCAAATTGACTCGCAGCCACTTCGATCCATTGATTGGTATGCCAAAGAGAGCACCTCCATTGAGGAAAGGCCAAGCAGGGTTGTAAGGAACAATAGGCTATTCCTAGATAGCAAGAGGATGCGGAAGGTAGTCACTCCAATTACAGAGCTGCCACCGATTACCACCACACTACCTTCCACTTCCAGACCAAAGCCCAAAGTTAAAGTGATGAACAATCCTCCAGAAGGTTCAAAGAACTATAGGGTGCCAATGCATTCAAGGGAAAAGATGAAAGTTCCTGATGTAAATCAGCAAGAAAAACAAATGGATACAGCCACAGATACAATGGAAGCAGTGCCAGAACTAAAAGAAGAACCTCTTATTCCGTCACCACCGCAACTGTCTCCAATTCATATTGACTTGAAGGTTGATTCGCCAGTTCAAGACATCTCCACACCAACTCACTCATCAGGAGTTGATGAGACGAGAACTAATCCTTCCAGCGAAGTTAGTCGAGACTCTTTGTCTTGGCTTGAGAACATCCTAGGTAGGAAAAGAGGAGAAAGCCTTCTTACTAGTTGGACTTTGCAGAGTTTGACAATGTCTACCAAGACACATCTAACAAGAAACTCAAGAAGCAAGTCCGTGTGGAGAAGAACGCTAAAAACGAGGTGGTCATCAAGATTGCAACACCACTAGTCGACAAAGACGCCAACGAGGTTGAGGTTGACGATTTCACATTGGTCAAAGCCAACCTTGGTAGAAGTACACGGCAAGCTGATGTAAACTTCTTTGAGGTTGCAGCAGTTAGTTTGAAGGAAAGAGTGGTCAAAGATGGTGAAGACAAGGCAGCCCTCAAGGCTGAAATCAGCAGTTGCGGCAATACATCTCCAACCTCCTTCACGGTACTTCACACGTCACCACCTTGCTCCCACAGATGCTACAATTACCTGCAAAAAAAAATCAACTAAGTCAGTTGGTTATTTATGGGAAACACCGGAGAGACTGGGTAGAAGATTTCGTCACCAGGGGCAAGTTCAAACTTCCAGAGATGTACCATTTGAGGTACAATGCCCACGACCTTCACTTAGAAATTCAAGAGTTAAAGCAAAGCATGGCGGAAAGGAAACCCAAGGATGAGATCACCACTTCGGACTTGAGAATGGCGTATGATTCAGTCACTACGGAAGAAGATAAGGAGAAGATTTTTACTTGGAGAGAACAAAACAAATCTTCAAGGTAAAAACATATGAAGCAATCTCTGTAGAAATGACTGAATACAAACAGAAGGTGGCAAGTGCTCTCAAGTTCGTAAGAACTTTCGTATCACAAATCCATTGCCAGTATCAACGTGAGAATGGTGAGTACATTGAGCTCGGCGAAGTGCAGACACAATTTCAAGACCTCATCCATAGTAGTTTCAACAGTAACCCTGTTCAGTGCAAGTTGAGTCAAGTTGCAGCCATGTTAGCAAGGTTTGATGACGCAGCTGTAAAGAAAAAGTGAATTTCAAGATCAGATTGCAGGTGGCAAGGAAATGTTGGGGAGGCATCACGTCATTCAAAAGAGAATCAATGCTCCAGATCATGAAGCAGTTAACAGCTTCTTGCAGAATATGATTGCTCAAGTTGATGAGGAGTGAACTGCCAGTTGAGGCATATGACTTTATCCAAAAATGGAATTTTAGATCAGCAGTTAACTTGACACCTTTTCCAAATTAACTGGCAGTCCACTTTTTATGCATGTCTATCCTTGGAGATATTTCTTGTAGAGTTGGAGTTGGTTTTAGTTTTACATCAGTTAACTGATGTAGTCTTTCCAGTTAATTGTTAGTTATCTTTGTTCAGACATAGAAATAAATCTTGCTCATTGGCAAAAACTAATTGTTAACACAAGGAGATTTTAGGGTTACCTACTCTTGTGTTTGTCTATAAATAAGAACACCTTTGCTCATTGTATTTTAACCGTTATTACTATAACAAAATTGTTGAACCTTAGTGCCTTCAAGATTTGCTAGTCAATATATGTTCCCTTTGTTCAGTGTATTTTGGTTCATCGTATGTTGTATGTTTGTCTTCTTCATACAATATGCTGTCCCAAAACGTATAATTTGTTGTTGGAAAGTTTTAAAGAAATAAATCATATGCCCACCCTTGCTTTGATCCAAATTCTGAAGATCTTTTCGTGATATTGTTTTTCATAATCTTTATTTCAGTCTACACCTCAAAACAGCAATGACCCTTTGAAGGAATTTTGAAAGCAAGTTTATTGTTTAATGTTATGTGTTTATAACCTTTATTTCAGCCTACACCTCAAAAGTACAATGAGTCTTTGAGGGAATTTTGAGATCAAGTTTATTGTTTGATGTTTTACTTTTATATACTTTATTTCAGCGTACATCTGAAAAAGCAATGAGCCTTCGAATATGTTTTGAAGACAAGTTTGTCTAAGTTTTGTGTTTACCAAAATCATTCCCCGTTACTTCTAAATCCTCTTGCTCTAAATTTACTCGAGGAGATAGAAGCATTATAAGTTTGTTTAAGTTTGTTTAGTTGTAGTTGAAGTTACGAAACCAAAGAAAAGTTCAGCTGCAACGCAAAGATTTTTATAACCTTGTGCTCTCAGCTGAGATAAAAAGATAGGAATTTAGTTTACTTTTTCTTTTTACAATTAATCAGCAAAAGAGGGAGCTCCCCCTCCTGATTTGAAGAGCAGTCCAACTGTGCATAACTGTCTATTTCCAATCCACACACGAGAGGCACAAATTGAAACGCCAACAGATCTCAAATAAATGGAAATCACATAAAGGATCAATAGAAATATATCCAAGTGTTCAAGGTTTCTTTGTACTATTAGGCCAACTTTTGAATGATCCTAATTTCATTTCAAGTACGGAGCGTTGGTTTTGGGATAGCACTGTTCTACTTATTACACATTGGTTTCTAGCTTTTAACCCTACATCAGAAACTTTTTCAACAATGCAAATATGGGTTTGTTTGCCCTATCTTCCTATATAGTTTTAGGTTGATCCTTGTTTTGAACGTACTCGGAATGCACTGGGTAAATTCCTGTCTATTCACCCAGCAATTGATGCATTACTTCATTCTACAGCAGCTCTTATTCAACTGGAGATTGATATTTCAAAACGACTGCTAAATGACATTTACTCTCAAAAATAATTTCAGATGGATCATATTGCCGTTAATTGTACAGTTAGCAAGCCTTCTTCTTAAAGAGATCTACTTGGTGGAAAGAAACATGTTTCGCTCATTGATCTATTAATCAGCTGACCCCTGAATCTTCTGATTGTTGATGATTAGCAGCATCGGACCTCACTTCCAGCCACGACTTCAAAAAATAAAAATTACATATAGCCTATCAGCTACTTATTTTATTGGAGACATTCGATGATGCAGAGACACGTCACATGAATAATAAATAATATTTTATTATTTATTTCTTAATTCGAGTTTGTTTATTGTGCCCGACCCTTGATAATCGGCGCTCTTCTTGGAAAGACATATCCCTTCATTGGTGGCCGACTGTGTGCCTTCAAGGGATGCAATAATTGAAGACCTCCTCATCGAATAGTATATATTGGAGATGTTGTTCGATCATTGTATTATTCATTTATTCATTCACAAGTGCGAGTTCATAGAGAAGTGCGAATTGATTCAAGAGCAGACCGAAGTTCTTCAAGAAGACTAAATTCAATATCTAGAAAGAGCAAGTTAATTATCTGTTATTTTATCAAGTTGTGGTGCTATTGTTTGGCCTCATAATCGGCCTCACTGTAAAGGAGATTCTTCTTTAACATTCAATATATAAGTGATATATTGTTGTTGGGGTTTTCTCCCTCAAGTGGAGGGTTTTCCCAGGGTATATGCTGTGTCTATTTGTTTGAATTTAAAATTAAAATCTGCCTATTCACATCTGATCATAAAACTAACATGGTATCAAAGCGGATTTATATAAGCAGCGCTATTATCCATTCTTGTTTTCATCTTCTTGCGTCTATCTTATCTACAAAATGGTGAATGGGCTCAAGATTGAAGATAGACTTCAAGGTGCTTCCAACTTCACCTCTTGGAAGTTTAGAGTAATACTTGCATTGGAAGAAAATGAGATTACTGAGTTAGTGGAGAGCGAAATTCCAGAACCTTCTGATGAGGATGAGAAGTCTCAATGAAAGAAGAATTGCACTAAGGCGAAAAAGATTTTGGTAGACTCCGTGAAGGACCACCTTGTGCCGGTCATCTCCAAGTTCAAGATAGCAAGGGAAATGTTCAAGACCTTGGACGAAATCTATGAGATCAACAATACAAGCAGGGCTCTTGCATTGAGGCAACAGCTTCATCATGTCAAAATGCCAAGAGGAGATTTTGTCATCTCCTTCTTCATGAAAATCACCAAGTTGAGAGATCAGCTCTCTACCATTGGGCATATGGTTGATAAGGATTTGGTTATGTTGGCACTTAATGGTCTTCCTCAATCTTGGGAGCCATTTATCACAGGTATCAGTGGGAGATCAAAACTACCTAAGTTTGATCGCTTGAGGGAAGATTGCATCCAAGAAGAATCAAGATTGGCTGCGAGAGGCAATGGGAAAAGTTCTGCAAATGAAGACATTCACGTACTTGCCGCTCAATCTTCGAAGAAGAAACGAAGAGAAGGGAAGAAAGGCAACTTCAAGAGGAATCGAGATAAAAGATCAGATGGTGCCCATGCATCTAAGAAGAAGAAGGACCTCTCCCACATACAATGCTTCAGATGTGACAAGTTTGGTCACTATGAAAAAGGTTGTCCAACCAGAACTAAGCAACATGCTTTAGTTGCGGATGTGGGCGAGATCTCTCCTCAAAACGAGTAAAGTGGATTTCTTTTCTATTCTCCCTTATCACGCAATGTTCCAACGGATAGCAACACGTGGTTCAATGATAGTGGTGCCTCTCGTCACATTACTGGATTTAGAGAACATCTTTCAGAGTTGGTGGAGAGAGATACAAGTGTTCAAGTCATACTTGCAAATGATGCATGTTATTCTATGAAAGGTGTTGGGACCTCCTCTCTTCACTTAGATTCCGACATCTCCTTGCAGTTGAGTGATGTGTTATTTGTACCAGGCATCAAGCGGAACTTTGTCTCTATCTTGGCCTTACAGGACAAGGGATATCAAGCTACACTCTCTGAAGGTAAAGCCCTTGCATGGCCAAAGAACTCAAGCATCAGGACTGCCCGAGTGATTGGAGTTCGTCATGAGAGTCTCCACAAACCTCCCACTCATCCATTACAAGCTTTGTTGCATGATTCATCAAGTTCATGTGAGCTTTGGCATAGAAGACTTGCTCACCTTCACTTTAGAGCACTACCAACCATGCAGAAGATGGCCTCTGGCATTCCTAAACTCAGCCATGAGCATGAAGGTACTTGCCCAAGATGCGCTTTGGGTAAGAATACTAAAGGACCCTTTCATAGTAGTGAAAGTAGATCTAAATGCATTCTAGATCTTGTTCATTCTGATTTGTGTGGTCCAATGTCTGTTGCTTCTTTGAGTGGTTTCTTGTATTATGTAATTTTCATTGATGACTACTCTAGAAAGACTTGGATTTATTTCTTAAAGACTAAAGAATCTAAGGAAGTACTTGAGAGATTTAAGGAATTTAAAGCTCAAGTAGAGAACTTGTCTGGGAAGAGGATCAAAGTTCTGAGATCTGACAACGGAGGAGAATACATCTCTGGAAGCTTTCGTAACTTTTGTGTTGAGGCAGGGATTAAGAGGGAGTTTTGTGTCCCTTACAATCCACAACAAAACGATGTTGCAGAAAGGAAGAATGGATCGATTATAGAAGCAGCTAAAGCCATGATTCATGATCAAGATCTGCAAACCTTCCTTTGGGCTGAAGCATCTAGGACAGCAGTGTATGTTCAGAATAGAAGCCCTCACCGCATTTTAGAGAACATGACTCCTGAAGAAGCTTTCACGGGTGTGAAACTGGAAGTAAGTCATTTGAGAATCTTTGGTTGTCCTCTGTATGTTCATGTGCCTAAAGATAGAAGGACAAAATTGGAACCATCTGGAAAGAAGGGAATATTTGTAGGCTACAGTGAGTCTTCAAAAGCCTACAGAATTTACATTCCAGGTCAGAAACTGATAGAGATCCGAAGGGATGTTACATTCGAAGAGGATGTTGCATTTAAGAGATCTAAGAGCACTCACATGGAGATAGACAATGAAGACCAAGAGTCTCCTCAGGACATGGAAGTTGACCATACTCCTAAGATTCAGAGGGAGGCTATTGATCCTAAAGAAGATGATGATCCAATTGAGCCTTTGGAACCTACTGATGGGCCTACAGACATTGTTATTGGTCGAAAGAGACCTTTATGGGCTGGGCAGACAATGCAGAAGGCAGAAAAGTTTGCAGCCCCTAGAGGAACATTCAGACAAAGTAAAAGACCACAGAAGTTTTCAAGCTATGTTGCACTGATGAGTCAAATGATTGAATCTGAGCCTTCAAGTGTTGAGGAAGCTTCAAGTTAGCAAGTATGGAGAGATGCTATGGCTGAAGAGTATTAATCTATCCTCAAGAATGATGTTTGGGATATAGTACCTAGACCAGAAGGGAAATTTGTTGTATCTTCTAAGTGGCCTTTCAAGATCAAGCATGCGGCTGATGGAAGCATTGAGAAGTACAAGGCTAGATTTGTGGCTAGGGGGTTCTCTCAGAAAGAAGGAATAGACTATGAGGAAACATTTGCTCCAATTGCTCGTTATACCTCCATCAGGACTATTATTGCTATTGCAGCAGCTAAAGGATGGAAGTTACATCAGATGGACATGAAGACAACATTTCTAAATGGTGTAATTGAAGATGTATACATCAAGCAACCTGATGGATTTGAGGTTCATGGGAAGGAGTCTCATGTTTGCAGATTGAAGAAGGCTTAGTATGGGCTTAAGCAAGCTCCTCATGCTTGGTATGAGAGGATTGATCAATACTTATTGAGCTTGGGCTTCTCCAATAATGATGTTGATTAAAACCTATATTTCAAGGTAATTAATGGTGAGGCTTTGATCTTGGTTCTCTATGTTGATGATCTATTTCTTACTGGAGAAGAACACCTCATTATCAAATGCATGAAGGAGTTGGCCTCTGAATTTGAAATGAAGGATCTTAAGTACATGCATTACTTCCTTGGTTTAGAAGTATGGCAGAGGCCTAATGAGATCATTCTGAGTCAAGGGAAGTATACAATAGACATCTTGAAGAGATTTGGTATGATGGATTGCAAATCCATGTCTACACCTATGGAAACCAACTTTCAGAAGCTTAATGAGGTTGCAGCTAGTTCAGATATGGTGGATCCTACTATAGGCAGTTGATTGGATTGTTGATGTATCTAGTCAATACTAGACCAGATATTTTCTATGTAGTGAGTGCACTTAGTCAGTTCATGTGTGAACCAAGGCAAATACATCTAGTTGCAACGAAGCATATCCTGAGATATTTGCATGGCACAGTTGGGTATGGCTCGAGATATTCTTTTGGTGTGGACTTGAAGTTGCATGGATATTCTGATTCTGATTGGGCAGGGTGTGTTGCTGATCGGAAGAGCACCTCTGGATGTTGTTTCAGTTTGGGGTTTGCGATGATCTCCTGGTGTAGCAGGAAGCAGTCTTTAGTGGCACTGAGCACCGCAGAGGCCGAGTACATTGCAGCTTGTGTGGCAACTCGAGAAGCAATGTAGCTTCAGAAGCTCTTTGCAGGATTGTTTGGTCAATCATTGGAGCCAACTGTCATTCATTGTGATAATAAAAGTTGTGTGAAGCTTTCTGTCAATCCATTGTTTCATGACAGAACTAAACATGTTGAGATCAAATACCACTATATCAGAGATATGGTATTGAGGAAAGCTATCCAGTTGAAGTACATTAACACTGATGAGCAGACAACCGACATTCTTACTAAGCCTCTCTCCAGAATAAAGTTTGTGTACTTTCGAGACAAGCTTGGTATTGTGGAGAATGAAGCTCTAGTTGAAAGGGAGACTCAGCTTCAATGATCTTCTGTGATTTACTTTAATGCATCTTTCTCTATGAGAGAAATTTGAGGTGTAAGCCCTTGTTTAATGCATCTTTCTCTGTGAGAGAAATTTGAGGTGAAAGCCCTTGTTTCCACTCTCTAGGAGTAGCCATGGTGGATCTCATGTTGAGTGACTCCATGACAACATCACGTTGAGAGACTCCATGATGATTTCTTTGTACTTGTGTTTATCCACCCTCTAGGAGTAGCCATGGTGGACGTCATGATGAAATGACATCACATTGAGTGACTCTGTGATGGGCACTTGTGCATTTGTTCCTTCCATACATGGGAGTAGCCGTGATGGACAATATCACGTTGAGTGACTCTGTGATGAGCTCTTTCCACATATGGGTGTAGCCATTGTGGGTGTCATGTTGAGAGACTCCATGGCATTGGATAGTTGGAATTATTCCTCCCTAGCTAAGAGGAAGTGTTGATGATTAGCAGCGTCGGGCCTCACTTCCAGCCACGACTTCAAGCAATAAAATTACATATAGCCTATCGGCTATTTATTTTATTAGAGACATCCGATGATGAAGAGACACGTCACATGAATAATAAATAATATTTTATTATTTATTTGTTAATTCGAGTTTTTTTATTGGGGCCAACCCTTCCTTGATAATCGGCGCTCTTCTTGGAAAGACATATCCCTTCATTGGTGGTCGACTTTGTGCCTTGAAGGGACGCAATCATTGAAGACCTCCTCATCGAATAGTATATATTGGAGATGTTGTTCGATCATTGTATTATTCATATATTCATTCACAAGTGCGAGCTCATAGAGAAGTGCGAATTGATTCAAGAGCAGATCGAAGTTCTTCAAGGAGACTAAATTCAATATCTAGAAAGAGCAAGTTAACTATCTGTTATTGTATCAAGTTGTGGTGCTGCTGTTTGGCCTTGTAATCGGCCTCATTGTAAAGATCATTGTTGTTTGATATTCAATATATAAGTGATATATTGTTACTGGGTTTTTCTCCCTCAAGTGGAGAGTTTTCCCAGGGTATATGCTGTGTCTATTTGTTTGAATTTAAAATTAAAATCAGCTTATTCACATCTGATCATAAAACTAACACTGATGAATCAGGGAGTTCCTCTCCAAGGTCACCTCTTAAGCAGCTTAAGGGCAGCAGACTATCAAAGAATCCTAATGAGTTCTTGTTATAGCTTACTTCTTTCATGTGCCTATCACCCTTGTATGGGTATTGCACAAGATTTTAGTTCTTATTATAGTTTCCATTCATTTCTTGTTCAAATAAGGCCCCATTATTGATCCCCAATATTAAAATCTTTAAAAAAAAAAATTGTTTGTTTGTCTTTATTTTCTTTTTTAAGCTTTTAGTTTTGGCTTAACTTTTAACTTTCTCATTTCTTGGTAAACTTATTGAGTTTTAAAAATTTTAAATAATTAGTTTTATCAATATTATTTTTTTTTTTTGTCAACCAAAGATGGCTATGCCACCCTATACATTAAAATTGAATTTAATAGCATAATAATTTATTATTTTGTGTGTCTTTTAATTCATTAATTTAACTTCTATTATTTAAATTTGTAAGTATTTTTCATTTTTGCAAGTTTTTTATTTTTTATTTTTAAAATTTACAATAGATTTCTAAATATTTATGGAGCATATTTTAAATTTTATTTCAAGTTTAATATATCTTTGAGGTTTAGTATTCTAAATTTTTTAAGGTCAGCTTAAAATTGAATAAACTTGAAAATTTATTTAAATAGATATGATAATATTTAATCATTATTTTCTATTTAGTTCCAATTAAAATACCCAAACTTAAAATTTTAATTTTAACCAATAATTGTATTCAGTGATCATAGTTTTGAGAGCCACAACAATCGATTTGCTTCATAATTAAAATTTCTTAATCATCTTTATGTGGTCAAGGGGGCTTTGTGCTCAACAATAAACAACAATGCATTAAAAACCTAGAGGAAATCTATATTAGATATTATAATTTATAATGATGGTCAGACAAATGGTCCTTGATGGTTCTTTCTAGGCCAAGCGTTGAGTTTTCTAATTTACTTCAACTAGCCCATTTGTGAGTTAATCCAATTTCTAAATTCAAACAAGTTATGTTTAAGTGAGATTTATGAAGAAATTATTTGTATGTACAAAAGAAACAAAAAAATAACAAAAACAGAGGGATTCTTCTCTATATCCTTTGATGGAAAAAATATATGGAAGATGGAACAACCTTAACATGCATCTCCAGACTGCTGCCATGCTTTGAATTTAAAGTGGTATAACACAAAAGTTACCAAGAAGATCATATGATGATAAATAAGTAACGAATGGCTTTTGGTTGTAGTGAAAAAGACATATGATCAAGGAAAGAATGCTTCCATGTCATGTCCCCGATTTGGAGGTATGGTGATTTAATTAAATTATTTAATTAAATTGTCCAAATTATTGATAATTTATGAGGATAGCTTAATTGATGATTTAATTAAATCAAGAGATGTTATTAAATTAATTATTTATTAAGTTATTCCCATAAAATAAAATATCAAAAGGGATGACTTATTATTTAATTAATTTAATAATAAAAAGTGACTTAAGTGACTTAATAATAAAATAATAAAGTCACTTAATGAATAATCAAGAATCTTCTAGAAGTCTCCTAGTGATGAGGTTGAAAAAGTATAAAAAGAGGTTTGGGCTATGCATTTGGACATCTTGAGTTGCAAACACTTTTCTACTACACTGCTGAAGCTGAATGCTTAGCTTATTGTTTTCCAATCTTCGTTTGTGAAAGACCAAACCTAGCTGGTTAAGTGCCAATTTCGGTTGTGCAACACCAACCCTAGTTGGATAGTGGAGGAAGATACTTCAGTCTTTCTCATTGGACTTATTGCAATCATTGGAGGTCATTTTTGGAGAGATTTATGAGATATTTTGAGGTCTGTAATTTTGTTTCAATCTGCAGACCAGCCATGGAAGGATTAGCATTTTCATTCATTACTCTTCATTGAAGCTTCATCTTTTTGTGGGTATTGGAGGGATCACTTTCTCTTGCGAAAACAATCATTTCTATAACAATTTTGGAAGCCAATACTGCCGTATTTATTTTTCTAAAAAGTTGCCAGGCAAACCAAGGGCGACCTCTTGGCAAGGGGGCGATTTTAGTTTTGGAGGCACAATAAATTCCAATAAAATTTGTGTGGCATTGCTGGGCATAGAGAAGGGTTGACACACCTTCTTGAAGGAAAAATTCAGCTTCATCAAAGAGAAACGAGCTTATTTGTGGGTGCTGCTACAAAACCAGGTTCTTCATTTCTGAAGTTATTTTGCATTTAGTGTCTCATTTACATTAGGGATCATTTGCTAGTATAATCAGCATCACGACAATGTAATTACAGTCATATTATGAACAATCAAATTGCATATGTAAGGCTGTCATGAGTATGGTAGTTGGCATTGATAGTTTCAGTCATATCTATATTGTAATAAGTCTGATTGCATTTCATCTACAGCTTGTAATCACTTATATTTCATTGCAATATCATATTGGAGATATAAGGAGTTTGCTGGTCATTTATTTGACAAAATGTCTTTTACATGTAATTGCATTACTTTGTGTTAGTTTTCATGCCAAGTGTTTGTGAAAATTCCTCTTGGCTGTAGGTGTGCATTTGCATTTAGAAATTCATTTATATGCACTTGAAAACACATAAAGAGTTGCATCTTCATTTTAGATAATTGCATAGTCATCTTGGAAGATATTTACAAGCATTTATTCATCATTGCATCAAGACAAAAGAAAGCAAAGCAATCTGAAGCTTATTATCAGCAAGTTGGGTGTTGCAAGCAAAGTGTTTGTCAAAATTCCAAGGGCAGAAAATCAGTGTTCTTGGATCAGATTTGGCAAGGCACTTTACATTCCATTATCAGGACTCAATAAAATATTTATTCACATGGGAAAGGTACCGTGGAAGCCCCATATGATATGCAAGCAAAGAAAGATTCTATGGAGGAATGGTGGAACCTTGGAGGTAAAGAACTTGAATTGAAATCATTCGCAATTTGATTACTCTCACAACTAGCCAGTTCATCTTGTGAAAGGAATTGGAGTACCTACAATTTCATTCTTTCATTGACAAGGAACCAACTAGAGTCAAAGAAAAAGCGAATTCGATCTACATTCATATCATGATTTGTCTCTCCTACCAACCTAGGATACAAGAGCTGTCCTTCAGCAAAATGTGATGGAATTCAATCTAATGGAGCAATCAAGGTCTTGGAGTATGAGGTGGTTGAGGCAAATGATCTCAATGTTTTCCCAAGTTGTATTGCCTGCAAAGGAGCTAGAGCTTGAGAATGACGAGTATCTACAAAGCATCCTAGTGGAGGACCTAGAGATTGATGGCATAGCTAAAACAAGATTTGGCTCAAAATCTATTGATGTTACATTGGATGAATCATAAGATATGATTTCCATATAGCCTTAATGTTCTTTGCTTTTTGACATCTTATATCCACTATATTCTACACCTATTTCAATTTATAACTGTCAATATTTCAATAAACTTATTCAATAATAATTAATGTCTTTTCTAGCCATCTATTTATGACATTATGTACCTTAAATGTTAGTTTTAAAAGTTTTAAACATGTTAATATGCTTGTATTTTTTTTTATTCATTTTCAAGTTCAAAAGCCATTATATATTTAATATCTATACTTATTATTTTTTTCAAAATTTAAATATTTTATTTTATTCTTTATTTTTGGCTTCTCCACATAGCAGTACCAATAGCCACCACCACTTGGTAACTATGATAAATGTTATCAAAGGAAAAGGCAGCATCACAGATTTGTTGCCTATATTCAGCATATTTATGATATTTTCTGTGGGATGATTACTTTCATGAGATGAAATTATAATACAGTTTTTTATGCTTACTGGTATGATAAGCATAATAGCATCCCCTTTAAGAGAACCAGATCAGTTAAGTACAACAAACTTACCTAAAGGTATTATTATTATTTTGATATTCTATGGGACTAGCGATAAAGACAGGTTCACATAACTGTAAAACAAAGTGTTAGTAATTTAGACCCAAGAAATGTTGCTCTTTCATCTCAGAAAACAGTTCAAAAATTTTCCTCACATGCAGCCTGATATATGGCACTTTGCAGCATGTCTTCCATGCAAGTAAGAACCTACTAAAATCTGGTCCACAAGTAAATTCAAACTCAATTCGATATAATATATTTATTTGATTACATCTGACTTGCTTAAGCTTACATTACAAGATTTCCCAAAGGAAGCAATCCCTTAAATTATAGAAGAATCCATTTCTCTTCAAAATTTGTTGGAAGTCCATTTCTGTTTACCATTTTCTGGGAAGGAACAGTATAATAGCAATGGCTATAAATTACTCATAATATCATCTCTAGGTGGAAATATGTATAGCATGATTGAATGGTACAAAACACTTACAGACAGATGAAGTGATTCAATCACAAATATGGAACTAATTAAATAAATATAAACAAGGAAACAATCATAACAAATTATAAGCTCTAAAACAATAATCAGATTTCTTGGTTCCATACCACTATAGACCATTTTGGAACAAGGCGCATTATCTGATCAACATCTGTATGTGGACCTGATTCAGAAAACGAAAAACTCAGATAATCAAATACCTACCAACACTTGCTTAAAAGAAACTAATTATATCTATCACCCAAAAGTTTCTAACTAGTAATCAACTTTTCCTAGTCATAGTAAATTATATCCATCTACCTTAACACAACTGAGATAATTAAAAGAAAAAAAAAAAAATTAAAGGACAACACCAATGTTACTGCCCTAGCAAGAATCTGCATGTGTACTTAATTAATTAATAATTTTCCCATCTGTGTTCATTATGCAGCCGCTCATGATGTGCCACTTGAAGCCAACCCATGGTTAAAGCATTATTTGTTTGAAATGTGTAGTCCTAAACATGCCAATTGGGTGGAAATAAGAAAATAAACATATTCTGGACCTAAAAAAACACACCATTATCTGAAATTGAGCGTCCAGGATATAATTGTTCACCAACTTGTCCAGGGTGCTTTGGAAGAGATGTGCTCTGTATAGTGTTTCTGAGATGAAAATAATTGATGTTAATACTTTCCCTGTATCTTTTGTTACAGATCCATATCAACCATCCCTGTATTCTAGATGGAAATAATTGATAACATTATTCGTATATTCCTAGCATCATTTGTCAGAGATCCTGTTAACCATGGCTACATTACTTCCTTAATACACACGGATCAGATGCTTGTGTTTAATTATCATATTATTATAGGATTCAAGAAAAACTTGTGGAGCTCTGCATACAAACCTAACAGAGTCAAGAAGCATGCTTATCACATTGCAAGGGTCAGTTTGGCCCTTGAGCACTGCAACAAGGGCATCACCAGCAGCTGATCTCACCCTTGCATCTGAAGAGTAGACAAGTCGCACAAGTGCAGGTAGAACAAATGAAGGATCTTCACAAAAAAGAGGAAGACATTAGTTTGGCCCTATGAAGTAGTATGCTTTAAAAAAGCAAAAACTACGACAAGATAAAATCATTAAAGCTATAAAGGAGAACATTTTTGGATTTTTAGGTTTGAAGCATTAAGAAAGCTTATTACTTGACAATTGATTTATTTTTCAGAAAAAATTCCAACCTTTAAACTTTTACACACTAAATATGATAGTCTTAATTACTTTTACAAAGACACGAGACATCTGAAGTCAAAAGAGAAACTTGACTAGCATCAAGTACAGACCAAGTTGTGCAAAAAGTTTTGAAGCCTGTACGCGATTTGTCAGCTCTTCATCACAAAGTCTATCCAGCAAATGCTTAGCAATGTTCTGGCTGTTTAAAAATTAAATATTAGTAAGTCTTCATTGTGAGGGGCAATGCTGATGACGTTCATATAATGAAGCAGCATAAACATGCATTTACATGCACTCATTAGAGATGGAAAGAAACAACAGTTGCATAAGTTAATTGATCACCTGAGGGGAGAAGCAAGGGTGTGCCCTGACTGTGAACATATAGCCATCAATTCAGATATAACATCAAGAGCATTCCTCCTATGAGTAGGATTGTCAGAGTCCAGACGTGCAAAGAGCTCCTTGAGTCCTTGAGCATCAGGATTGCTGAAGGGCCAAAACAATGGAAGGAATAAAACTCTCAATCAACTCAAGTTTCTATCCTAAAAATGCAGAAGAACAAAATTTGCTCTATGTGAAATCACAACACAAGTTAATAGAAAGTATACATTGAGAAATATTCAGCAATAAGTAGCACCACAGCCCTTGCAGTAGAGTCTCGCTCATCCAGAAGCTCTATAAGCAGAGGAGTTATCGTTTCCATTCTTTCAAAGCTGGATTCACTATTACTTGGCAGAGCAATGGATGACCTAAATAAAATTGACCTCAGAATGTCCACTGCTAAATCTGTTGAATCTCCATCAGCATGTCGAAGCTGGATTAAACGACAGCACAATGTGGGTTTAGCATAGTTCTCAGAGAAGGAGATTGATTCTCAGAGAGAGATTGATTCTTCTCATTCCAGAAAAATGACGTAAACACTATTTGAACCTCAAACAAGAGATGAATTTATTTACACGATTCTTTCACCAAAATGAAAAAGTATGGTGCATAAAAAATACTTCAAAAGTAAATGACTGAGATTAACTTCAGCAACAGTTAATACTTCAGGTATAGTGAAATTTCCAAATTATCACAGCAAGATTCAAGTTCCACCTTCAAACACCAACAGATTAATCATTAAACAAATCCTAAAACAAAATGGCAATAAAGGAAAAATAAAGAATACTTCTACTGCACATGGAATAATACACTAACTAAAAATGGGCAATAGAAAATGAAGCATGTAATGGAAATAAGAAAGTATATTGTAGAAAGCATAACTCCATTTGCACAGAATTGACACGGTGTTGTAAAACAGGTTTAAAACAGAACAGACTAAATAACAATGTACTGATTATAAGAACAGAGAAAATAACCAATTTTCTTATTTCATGTCAAATATAGTGTGTATAGATAAAAATAAAACCTTATACATTAAATGCTAATCATAAAACATTGCACAGCACTTCTAATAAATCTATTTAACTTTCACCTGAGAGGGTCAATGTAATATGCATATAACTGGCCCTAAAACAGTAGGTTTTTTGTCATGAAGCATGACCTACTATTTTAAGGGCATCCTATGTTTTTTAACCTAAACATTCATTATGGTATAACTATAAATTAAAAAGCAAACACTTATTGTGGTTTAAAATTTATGCATTTCTGTGACAAAGATCATAACCAATACTGGTCCAAATCCGGATTGGAGATGAGCAATACAAGTGCATAACTACCTACATTTGTGTTTTCGCAGATTTCATCTATTCTTTCTAAAGCTACGGGTTCTCATTATGGTATAAGTTAAAAGGAAAAACCTAATTGTGGTTTAAAATTTAGCTTCTAAAACAAATCAATTCAAAGAAAAACTTAAAGAAAAATTAAAATACCCTAACACTAACACTACACCAAAACTAGATTTTTTTGGGGGGGGTTTGGCGGGGTGGGGTAGGTAAATATGGCCTAGGGGACCACTCCTATGTATTAAATATTAATAAAAAGTTACAAAACTTATTCCTAGTGTATGACAAAATTCGAGGTTGATACAGTTGCAGGTATGAACAGCAAATACCCCTGAATACATTAGCTGCCATCATATATACAGTCATCCTTCCACTGTTTATCCTCGTGGTTTTAAAGGCTTACATATTATAATGTTTAACTATCAAATATCAAAGAAAAACCTATCTACGTAGTACCACTACTCAAGCCACATCATCAACAGAGCTATCAAATTATCAATGAACAGCAACACCATCCATTTGCTGCTAGGTTCCTCTATGATGCCAGTTGCTTGCTTTAGAAAGTCCACTGCCCTCTTTGCCTTGCATTTCCTGCATTCTTCACAGGATGGAAAGTTTGTTTAGATGAATGGATTCCACACCATGGAAGAGAGTCAAAGATCAAGGCACCCCCATCCGCAATTGGATGCCTAGTCAAAGAGCCACCACAGCTATTATATCTTTTAAGCCTCCCAAAATATTCTTCTTTACCAAGGCCTTTGCCAACGGTCGAACTGTTCCAATGTTTTCTCCCAAATCTACAATAACAGCCATAAACATGGAGGCGACGTCTAAGTTAACCCAGTAATGGTGGCCCATGTCCAAGATTTCATCTTCCAAAATCCACTACACCAGATCCAACATAACCCATACTTTATCTTAAACACCTTCTTCATTCTCAATTTTGTAATACTCTTCAAAAACTTCATTTGTCGATACTCACTTACCAATTTGACACAAGTATCCATGGAAAAATCCAAGGGCATCAAAGGAATGAGGTAAACTATTCTGAGGTGTGAATATAGTTCCCACCCCATTCCTCCTCATTATGGCAAGTGAGATGGGTGTTAAAAATTTACTTCAGTGCACATCCCCTAATCTCCATTCTGGATCAACCATGATCCCAGCTGTTTGGATATTGGTTGCTTGTACTTCGAAAGCTAAAGATAAGTCTTAATGATAAGTTGTATCCAAGCTATTATTAGGATTTTAGATGTGTTTCTAAATTCTCCCAATCTTCAAATGACCAGCCAATCTTCTTATCATCAACCATTTTGGAAGAGTAATTAGCCAGATTATCTACCACATGGTTGGCCTGTCTATAAACATGTTTCATAGTGTAGGTGTTCAAGGAATTAAGAAGCAGCCAAGCTTGTAGGAGTATATTATTTATCTTCTAGCTTACCGCTCTCCATTTGCGAACAAAATTGATAATACTCATTCAGTCTCCTTCTATCTCAATGTTCTTAGCCCCACATAGATGACACATTTGTAAATTGAGAACCATTGTGCCTTTGCCTCATTGTTCTTATCATTCTTTAGTTTTATTGACACAACAATCACATGTTCCTCATTATACACCTAGCCCTGGATTGTTTGGGATTTACTCTTGCAACTTCATCAAAGTTCAATTTCACCCATCCACTAGATGGCACTGACCACTTTGCCTCTTATCTGTTTCAAGGAAGCATTTGCACCACACTCCACATGAACAAGGGGGGCTTTTAGACCCTACCATTTTCTGGTGACCTTGCAATCCCAAGATGTGAAATGTCTGTTTTTAGTTGAATGTCTGAGGACTATGTTATTAACCACCTCAACAATGGCACATTCAAATTTATTTACGAATGCTTAGACTCATTGTAGAGAACTGAAAATTTCTATTTCTTTCCTTCAATAACTCCCAAATCAGCAAAGAAGGGTTCACAATCCAAACACGGGTGAAGGTAGACTACCTCTTCAAGATTGGCCATGAGATAAATAATTACTTAATGTCATTTGGTTGGATTTAGCTCTATCCCAACCTCACACACAACCCTTGCCAACACATGTGTGCACAAGGACAACTAAGTAGGAGATGGTTTGCATTCTCTTCCTCTTGTTCACACATTATACATTTTGATGGTCCGTAATATCCCATGCTTTTGAATCTATTCGTTGTTAGAATCTTCTTCCGAATAGCAACCCATGCAAAAGAAACAACCTTCGATAAACAAAATTTATGCCAAAGGAGAGTAACCAAACAATATTTCTTTGCAACTTTAGTGGTGTGCTCGATGGAGTGGACTGCTCACCCTACATAAAGAGTACTTTTGTGCTCTTACTTTTCAAATTATACAAGCAATCCTTAATCAAATGGCACATTACCTAACAAATATCACAAAACATCTTTTTAGGACAATTTGTATTCTTGTGGCCCTCAAGTCTACAATCCATGTCATAAATTTTTAGGCTCTTTGTTGGATTGTTGTCTAGCTTCAATTCCTTCATCATATGGAGCATACCTCTCAACAACACTTGTACTGTCCTGGATTTGCTTTCATTGCTTGCATGCAAGTCACCATCTTCATCAATTTTTCTTATGGATCATGAAGATATCTTGTCTTCACTTTCTATGCCAAGAATTTTGTTATGCTTCTGTGTAAAATAAAGGTGGTATAACTTTCATTTTTTTTCTCAATAAAGGAATGAAGCCTTCAATAAACCATCTTTTCGTCAACTAGTCATCTAGTTCTTTTTCAAATTTTACTAGCAATTCCTTGAGCCTCTAACTGTAAACTCTTACATTTTCATGATTTCCTTGCTAGGTGTTGTCGAATTCCTCAGCAATTTCATTATCAACTTGGTTCTTCTTTGAAGGTCTTTCATAATATCTCTAAGGTATTTCAGCTCACTAATTCAATCTTTGTGTACCAATCAATTGCCACACCTCTGAGGGTGGCTAGGAATGGCTATCGCCAACATGCTTTTTCATTCTATTCATTTGATGCCCAAATAGTTTAAGTCTTACGCTACCTTACTAGATCCTTCAATCAATCTCCCATAAACTTGGGCAACTTTTGCCTCTTTGCACTTAGGCTTACTGGTGGAATCACCGTTGTTTATTCTTGATGCAGACTCATTGCCTAGAACCTACTCCTCAAGAAGCTCCAATTCGAACACTCCAACACTCTTCTAGCACTCCTAGATAAGTAAGAATCCAAGACTTCTAGAGACTTCAGCATTCCACACACTCAAATCGTCCTTGAGTTCTCTTTTCTCAACTCTAATCATTTGCCCTAGATATTTTGGCTTGATTTCCTCTTCTTCTATCAACAACTCTTCAATGCCTCAAAGGTTGCTCTCATATGCTTCCCTCTCTCTATTTATTAAGGAGTCCTTGGACTCTATCTCCCAATGAAGACTTTCCTCATATAGAAGAGGCTCTATGGGTTCCTCATACCAAACTTGGTCTACAAGATCCATGCAGCCTTCTTCAAACAAGGCAAGAAGTCTAGCAATCTCGATCCACTCTTCCTTCATGTGGCTTGTTGTCGGTTGAATGTTTTGATGCCTTCACTCCCAACTACATCCCCGATTCAACTTCTGCTTCGGATTTCACTTCGAACTGATGGATTTCTAGAGTCAACCACTTCCTACAGCCTCCTCCTTTGTCCTTGTTGTTCCACCAATTGGAAGGATAATTTGATTTCACGATTTTTCCTATGACTACACTCTATTTTTTCCCATACTTCATTCTTGTTGTTCCAACCAATTGGAGGGATATTCTGACTTCATGATCTGACCTCTAACTATACTCTGATCTTCTCCCACCTTTGTTCAAAATTAAGGGTATTAATTCTATCGATCTTTAGTATAGTTGTCAATAGCTATTGACAATGCTAGTTCTTTATGAATCTGACATGACTTCAATATAGGAAATGGTACCTAATGTTTACAGCTAAATAATCGTAAATGAAACCAATCAATACCTTATTTGAAGGTAGTGCTTATACAGTCCAGGAAGGACTGTGTATATAATCAGACTGCCTTCCCTAACTATGAGAAGTCTATTTAAAGTACCCAATGGTTGTCAAACATAACACAACTGTCAACAACCACTAACAAACATACTAACAAAATATTAGAGTCATTTTATGCTAATTACAACACATAGGAAGGCTTAGTGGATTGAACATATCAAGAAATATATAGTAAATAGATATGCAAATAATGTGCAACCCAATTTAAATCTGAACATTATTTTATTTCTTTTGCCAAAGAGATGACTTATATATGCTGAAAGACTGAAAGTGTTAAACCATGTAGATGCTCTGCAATCTTTTAAATTAGAAAATCCATTTTCCTATTAAAAGCTACAATAGTGAATACTATGAATTTAATCCAAGTAAAAAGTGGCAAAACAGAAACAATAAGACCCAAACTTCAGTTCATTTTCCAAAGGGATGACTCATATATGCTGAAAGTGTTGAGCCATGTGGATTATCTGCAATCTCTAAGATTAGAACTCAGCCATCAAAAGCTTCAATGCCAAATGCTATTAATTTCACCCAAAGTAGAATAACAATTACCATGTAATTGGAGATGTAAAAATTGCCTGTCCTCTAATCGTATAAAATAGAAACAAAAGAACTCACATAGGAATAATATACAGTGATTTAACCAAATATTAAAACTCTCAATGGGAGGCTCTAGCATAAAACAGCATCATAACAGTAAATGAATAACTATCCCTTACAATTTCTAAGAATATAGCTCATATAGCACTATTGACTTCACGTTGCATATGCATTGTAGTGCAAGGAACACAATATGATTTAATATTTTTGACAATCATAGGTGTATATGTATTGTACACATTTAAAATGTCATAAGTGTACACATAAAATCCCATAAACACATTTAAACATATGCACTTGGAGCTTTAAAATTTATAACAAGTTGATCACAAGCTTTGCTACCGAACCCTAAATAAAATATTTAGTCCTAACATACTAGCATTGCTACATATTAGATAGGAGTGTATATAGTATATACAACCTGAGCAAAAAGAAGATTTAGAAGTTGTGGTCCATCTTCAGACAATGTCCTTTCGAGGAGACCAGTGTCAAGGCGCCCCAAAAGAAGTGCTATACAAGAAAGAAAATATGATCTTGTTTCCATCGCATCTTGTTTCTTTGTAGTGTCCTCTTCCTGATCATCAATATGTGTGTAATGCTGTCAAAATAAACAAAAAAAATGAGAGAGTAATAGTAATTTCTAATTAAAAAATAACTTAGAATTATATTCTCTACAGACATGTATTTTATTTTCACCATGCTCTAGCTATCTTACAAAATGAGCAACAAGCTAAAGGAAGTGCAAATATAACACAAATAACTAGTATACTAGCATCATTTATGTCCTCACATGGACTTCTAATTACCACTTTCTTTATTTATGACTTTCTCCTCATAGTCTAGAAAGAAAAACAAGGGTAGTAAAAAAGAAAACAAAGCTATCCAAAATCAATTAAGCCCCTGACACAAAAGAAGGTACCACTCCTACGAGGAAAAGTAATTGTACCAATTATTGACCCCATCAATAGAAAAGAGAGATTGCTAACATTTCTTATACAAACGGCAAAAGAAAATGTTTTAATAAATGATTTAAAATACCTTTGTGAACCTTCACAAGCCTATGTAAGGGATGGTTTCATTCAGTGTTACCAGACTCGAACTCGGCAAGCCGAATTTTGACTCGGACTCGGACTCAAAGCCCAGACTTGGCAAGCCAATTTTTTGACTCAGACTCAGACTTGGAGCCCAGACTCGGCAAATAAAAAAACCCAAGAAATTCAAAGATTTTTAAGGATTTAAAACTTGTTTCATGCACCCTTTAATAAATAAACCTTAAACACATAATAACATCATCAAATAGAAATTACTATGCTCCCATTGACAAACATACATAAATCACATAAGTATAAACGCAAATTTTAGCTAAAGGAAATAACACATTTAGAAATATAAATATTGTCAAATGTATACAAAACTCATGGAATATGAAATCCATGGCATCAAAACAAGTAGCAAAACTAAAAATATAAGTCTATGGCTTAGACGAGCTTACATTACTCATCCCAACATCACGACAATTCATGCACTAGTGTCTAAGATAGGTCCTAGATGATGATGTAGCCATGATATTTGCTCGTGTCTCAATGATTGGTGTGTATATTCAAGTGAGGAATTTATTATTAAAATTTTATTGAAGCCTTCAAGACTACATGTTTTGTTGTCTAGTTATTAACAAATAGGAATGTTTAAGTAAAAAGATAAATGGTTATGTTCTAGTTTGACTTTAACTAGCATACTAATAGATGGGATTGTTCTATGTGTTTCCTGTGTAGAGCATGATTGATACATTTTTTGCATTATGAAAATGGCATTTCTTGCCAACTATGACTTAACCTGTATTCAACAGTACAATGACTATAGCTGCCAACTTTACCTATGGCCGTCCTTGCATACTAAACAAGTTGTCCAATGTATGATACAAGATAATACTTGATTATGGCTTTGACTGTGAATGATGCAAAGATTTGAAACAAGGGATATGTATTTTGTAGGTTTTATGATCATCATTCATCATTGGCCTACATGCTTGTGTTAGTTTTAGGATCAGAAATTAAATAAGCAGAATTAAATCAATTTCACACAATTTGACACAGCATATACCATACGAAAACCCTCCAACTTGAAAGATCATAATTTTTTTTTTAAAATTAATTAAAATGGTTGAGTCTAGGGGTCGGGACTCACCGGGTTTTGGCGAGTCTAGTGAGTCTAGCAAGTACCCAACAGCCGAGTTTGTCAAACTCGCCCAGGCTCACCCGCCTCGAGACTCGCGAGTACTCGTCGAGTTTAGGCAAGTCTGGTAACTATGTACTTTCATTACAAAGAAAAAGTCTTGACTAGAAACAAACTTTGTATGGGTTGAATCTCAACCAATATGGAGACACCTTCAATTCTGCATTGTTGATACACAAGTGGAGAATAATCACTCAAAGTTTAGGCGAGTCTGGTAACTATGTACTTCATTACAGAGAAAAAGTCTTGACTGGAAACAAACTTTGTATGGGTTGAATCTCAGCCAATATGGAGACACCTTCAATTCTACATTGTTGATACACAAGTGGAGAATAATCACTCAAAGAATGACAAATTGGAACACCCATATATTGGAAGGTACATCTATCCATGGCGCTACAATACTATTTTCTATCTTGACCTCCTTAGATTTATGACTTTACTACAGTGTCTCCAATGTAGCATGCAAAATAGGATCAACAAGTTTGTATAAGTCTTTAAACTCCACCTAGCCTAATGTCTCAAGCAATTGCTTTATCCTAGTTTACATCACAAGCAATGCACTCTTTTCCAGAAAATTGAACTAGAATGTTAGAATTTTCTATAATTTGGGTAATAGAGTAAACTTTTATCCAAACATTGAACATACCTAATTTTTTGTACTAAAAGTTTGATGCGATCATTGCATGCAATTCTAATGTCACCTATCCCTTCAATTGTATATGAATTGTAATCATCCAACAAATCAAAATCCCAACAACTATCATTAGTAATAGACCTGACATACCAATCCTTTCAACATGTGGAGTATTTAGATGCACCTGAATCAAAGAACCAACAACTACTTTTAATATTGTCTAGAAAAGCCATCAATGCATATTCCTTGTCTTCCTCAACAATATCCACCACGTTAGCCTCATTATGAAGCTTGCAGAATATATCATACTATCTTTTCTTGCAATCATTGTACACATGCCCAAATTTCTAGCAATAGAAGCATTGTACCTATCTCTATTGTTGTGAAGTGGAAGAAGGGAATTGAGGTGTGTACCCTAAAACCATGCAGCAAGTGCACTTTCTGAACTCCCAAAAGAAACCTTCTCTTGTCAACATTCCTTTTCCATCAAATATGAATTGATCTTCTCAAAAGTCAAAGTTTCAATTTTCGCCAACAAGTTTAAAGACTCCACAAAACCCTCAAAGGAGGGTGGCAAGTTGTTAATGATCAAAGTAACCCTATCCTCCTTGTCTACTAGTTCGTTGACCATAGCTGATCCGTAAGATCTTTGATTTTTAGAAAATGCTTTAATAGAGACGCCCCCTCATCCAATTTGATAGAAAATAACAGATTCTTCAAATACAAGACGTTTATTTTCTCAAAGACATAATATTTATCTTTCAAACTATCGCACAACTTATGTGTTGAGGTAGCACTTCAGACTTCAAGTATTAAATCATTCGAGACTGACAACTTCAGAATTAACAAGGTTTCCAAAGGCACCTAGGCAATTCAAAGGCTATTTTATGTACCTAATAGGATTCTGTCACATTCCCAATACCCAACAATAGCTAGTATCTTGTGACTCCAAATATTATATTTTCCTTGATGAGTTTCTATGCCTTCGGTAATAGTAGTTTTTGTATATTTGCCATTTTTCTAGCAACACCAAAAAGTTAACTTTCCACGAAAAAAATTTGACCTTTGCAAACCCCTTTAATTTGACCCAAAAAAAATTCAAACTTGGATTCTATAGAATAAAAATAAACTATCCCAAAAAAATCGACCCTACAAAAATTTTGAGGAACCTCTCAAAATAAAATTGTGGACTTTAAAAAAAATTGAATTCAGATTTTAAATATTTTAGAAACTTGATAATAAAAAGTATTTTCAAACTTCTAAAAAATATTCATAATTTGCTAGCAATACCCATGTGCCCTAGTATGTCAAAATAAATGTTGTAGCTATGACTAGTGTTGGTGCCTCCATGTAGGATCGAACTACTAACCTTTAGTTCCCCACACAATTTGACATTTCCCAGGCACAACTGATGAACTTCCACAATTTTTAGCTCATGAATTTGTGTGAAACAGCCATATTTGTCCCTCAACTTTCTAGCCATGACTTCGGTATTTTTCTTGCCCTCTTTTTCCTTCCAAAGTTTTGGTTTTTCAGGAGATTTTTTATTAAGAAAAGATCGTTCTAGCTATGGTTGCGGAAAACTTACAAAACATGCAATTCACTACCCCAATTTTCCTTCTGTTTACGACCCTCTACATGACCTCTTCAACAAATTTTGCATTCATAATTTTTATTATCAAAAAATACACAATTTTTCTTCCTTGAGTTGCTTTTTAGATACTTGCAACCATACAAAAGAAAATTTCACAATTATTTGAAGGACTTTTTGCTCCCTACAACTTGAATTCATGCCTACCAATGTTAGACAACCCACAACTTGATTTGAGAAGGTTTTGCACCTTACAACCTCCTCTCTTATTGACCTTCAAATACTGTAGATCAACTCAATCCAGCTTTCATACCAATGTTGGTAAAAACCAAAGAATGGGATTAAGAATCTTAAGTTGAGAGCATCGAATTATATTATTGAACATATGCTAAAAATAAAAGTAGTTGCACTCTAAAAATTGACAATAGTTATAACAACCTCATCAAAGACAAACTACCACAAACTAAATAACTTACACATTATTATATTAGTATTCTAATATTCTAATAAGGATGTCTTCAAAAATGCAAACATTCTAGTTCAAAAAAGTAGGTTTGGCAAATGAAGGGCTGCACTATTTTATCTAATGGTTGGATAGATCACAAAAACTACACACTAATCAACTTCCTCGTGGTTTACATCAAAAAAAAGTGTTCTTGGAGTCAATTGATGCCTCCAATGAAGTACAAAAAGTTGAGACCTTATACAACACATTGTACTAGTTAGTTACTAGGCTATAAAGAATGTGGTGCAAATTGTGAAAGACAATGCAATTACATGTCATATATAGTAGCCTTCACAAGGTGACGCACCCATGCTCTTTTGAACCCCTCCTATGTAGTCCACTGCATTTTCCTTCTCCTTGAAAATATGGGCAAATTTGGATGGGCCAAAATTATGGTGGAAAACTAAAGAAGATTAATTTGTGGCGATTTCTATTTGGGCCCTGCCATTGAAAAGCATAAGAAAACATCACAATACATAAAGCATAACGACTTTAACGATCAACAAAGGAAAACTAGTTACAAAAGCCATATGTACACAACAAATATCCTTTTGCCAAAATCAAATCACATCTACCATCTACACACTCATTGTTTCTATTGGGGCATCCTATATCCAGCATATGCTTCAAAACCCTTAAGTCTTTAATGTCAGACTGTTTTGAAAGTTGAGACTTCAAATGAAAAGTCACATCCTTATTATTACCTAGACACAACATATCATCTATGTATGTGATAACAAAGAATTGATCACCGTCCATTTTATAATAAATGCAATTATCCAATTTGGATTCAAATATCCCAAGCTCAACAAAAATGAATTGAATTTTTGGTAGTCCTAGGAGACTATTTGAGACCATACAATTTTTTAATCTACAAACCAACATTTCTTTACCTCTCTCCATGCAAATGCTCAAATTGTGTCTTGTACATCTCTTTCGCCAAGTCAGCATCTAGGAATGTTGTCTTCACATTCATTTATTCTATCTCTCAAACAAAAGATACAGCTACAAATAATAGGAACTGATAGATATCAACTTAGCAACTAGTTAAAAAATCTCACCAAACTCAATCCTCTCAACCTGGGAATATCCGTTTTAGACCAATCTTGCCTTGCTCTTTTCAATACTACCATCTAAATGAATCTTCTTTTTTAATACCTGTTGATGTGTTTTTCACGACCGCACCAACACAAAATAAAGTTACCAACGGCGACTCTATCCTCTCTTGAACAAAATATCTTGCATCCTAAGATTCCTAGAAAGATCATGCATCAACTCCAAGGTTCCTTCATGCAATGGATACCCTCAATTGGTTCATTGTGATTTTGTTGGTATCACGAGGGGACTTACGCAATTGTTCAGCAGCAAACAGCAAACAGCAAATTAAAGGGAAAGGGGACTTTCACACGGTTCGAAAGATTTGGCGATGAGGTATGAATTTCCTATACTAACCAAAAAAGTGTTGAATGTAAATGGGTGCAAGGATAAGAAATACTATGGACTAATCTAAGGCGCGGGATGTGACAATCAACTTTCACAAACTTCAACCGAGCTCTACTTTGCCTCGCTTCGAACAGCTTCCGCAGGACTAGTGCAATCTTCAAGGGAGTAGCCGAAAGTTTTCAAATCACAACTCAACATAAAGACACCATCACGACGACGCATGCCACCATGTGAATCATAATCGAAGTAAAGTTCACAAATTTCCAGTTGACCACGCAAGGCAAAACTACCATCAGTAAGCTTGCTAGTGGTATGGACTAAACGAAGCTTGCTCAAATTGAAAACCACATTCCACGATTACTATCTACTTGCATGAAATTAAATTTACTCTACTTTAAGATCCTACTTGAATCAGAAGGACGAAGAAACCTTGCTAGCTGCTCACAACAAAAGATGAGATCATCATCAATGAAAACTCTTTTTATTATGAGAGTGTTCACAACCATTTCTTACAAAGCTTTCAAAGGAAGAACTTTCCTTCTTCTTCAAACTACGCTATCAATCTATGCTAAGCTATCTCTCTATCTTTTGTTTCTAATCTAACGAATTACAAATGAGGGGGGATACCCCTTTTATAGTTGGCCAAATCCAGTGGACGGCTCGGATTCAATTACAATGAAGGGCTCAGATTGAGCCACATAAGCCCTAACTCTAAAAACTGTCACAAAGTAGAGTGGGATAATAAATAAGCAGAGATTCCCACTTTCTTCCTTTGACCATTATGTGCATTTAATGCCCACCATCTTCTAGAAGATTCCTGTCCAGAAACACGTTCTCACTGTCCCTGTCTCTGACTGCAAACTGGATCAATCTGATCATTACCGTTTCTGCTTCTTGAACTAGTATGACGGGCACTCTTTCAATCCAGACTCCAAGATGGTTCCATCTTTCTCCCATTTGATGGTGAATTTCCTCCTTCCTATCACTGCATCTTAAGTTGTGCGAAGCATGCCAGAGAACATCTTTTGGGTCATTGTCGAAGAAGGACTTCACACTTAAGAATAATTCCTTTACTTTGTTCTTCAATCTGATATGGTGTCAGTCTCCAACGCCTGGGCCTTCATCTTTTCCTCCACCCTGAACTTGAAAGACTTTCTTGTCTTGGATTCAATCATTCTTCCTTGCCACTCGCCTGACTGTGTTGGGTGCATATTGGGTCTTCGAGGAGAAATTCCAACACCTAGCCATTTCTTCCAATATCTCCCTCTTCATGATTTTATCTCCTTCCAAAGTTGTAATTTTGTCCCGGAGTATTTGCTCCGTCATTTCAAGTCCTCCTACTTTGGTCCCGACATTTATCCTGCAAAACAAATAAAAGAAGAGCATCAAAACACCATATAATATAAACTCTCTTTACTTACCTAATATCCATGTTTTGATCTCCAAGGTTTGAGTGATTTCCGGATTTGATAGGGTTCATCATTTTTCTCTAGTTTCACTTCATCTTCAAATTCTTCATGCCTTAGCCAAATTTCCCCTCACTGAGGGCACATTTAGAAGGCTCTGCACCATTACCTGCCTTAGAATCCTTTCATATCATCATTCATCCCCCTTAGGGCGCATCTGGAGACTTGAGCTTCCATTTTCATTCCTTAGATAATTTCATCCATCTTATACTCCTTGGGCGTACTTTGCTTCTTGCATTTTGCATTCTAGCTTGGAAATTATACCTCATCTTCATTCTAGCTTGGAAAAATTATTCCCCCATAAAAATTTCATCAAAACATTTACCTGTCAAGCGCCATAGAAAAGTTGATCACAAAGACTTAGTCATTTTTCCTTAGGAAATTTTTATTCCATCTAGGAAATTTCAACAACCAGGCATCCACTTCAAATCTCAACTTTAAAATCTCCAGTAAGGTGTGGAGAATTTCAAAGTCATCTCCCTGTGGAAAATATCGAAGACCCAGAAAAAAAAATTTCCCTTCAGAAAATGTAATATTCATGTGTGTACATGCGAAGGGGTTCATTTTATTTTATATTTTTCACCATAGAAAAAAAATACTTTTTTTCTAAGATTTATTCTTACTCTTTCTCTTTTGGGCGTACTTGGGAAAGTACTAAGAAATTTGCCTTAGAAAACTTTTCTCGGACCCTTTCACACCACTTTGAGCACAATTGGCACTATGTGCTTCCACTTCCAACGCCTTAGGAATATTTTCCATCACCTTCAAGTTGCTAAGGCGCATTTCACTAGGCCAGCTTTCAATTTCAGCACTTAGAAATTTCATTCACCCTTCTCATCCAAGTTGGGCGCATATAAGGGGTGGTACTTCCATTTCAACGTCTTAGAATATTTTCCTCTAGCTTCCAGTCTCCTTCGGCGCATTTGTTAGGTGGTGATGCCATTTTTTTATACTTAGAAAATTTTCACCACCCTCACCTCCAACATGGGCGCATTTGACTAGGTGTACAGGAACTTTCATCACTTAGAAACTTTTTTCCTAGCCTCCCTTCAGACTGGGAGCATATCAGGGGTGGAGGAGGAACTTTTAATAACTTAGAAACTTTTTACTTAGCCTCCTCCATGTTGGGCGCATTTAGCTAGGTGAGGTGGAATTTTCCCACACTTAGAAATTTTTCATTCTTTAGTCAGCTTCACCTTGGGCGAATTTGACAGGGGGAGGAGGAATTCTATCACTTAGACGTTTTCTCAGCTCATCCTCAACAAGGGCACATTCAAGGGGTCCTGCAGGAACTTTTTATACTTAGACAAAATTGAACCCTCTTCCTTACATTGCGCATTTGGGGGTAGCTACTGGAATTTCTCATACTTAGAAATTTTTTTCATTCTTCAGTCAGCTTCACCTTGGGCGCATTTGATAGGGGGAGGAGGAATTCTATGCCTTAGCAACTTTTAAGCCATCACCCTCAGCAAATTTGGGTGCATTTCAAGGGGTGAGGAGGAACTCCTTCTGACTTCGAAATTTCCATGCTTCCTTACATGCCCCTGTTTACTATATTTAGTAAGTACCCTGGTTTTCATACTTCTGTAACTTGGATTGATTTGAAATTTGTGCCACAGGATCCTCATGGTCTAACTACCCTGTTCACACTAGCACTTTGCGCTGACCTGCTATTTATAGCCTGCCCCGGAAGTGACTTACTATAAATAGTAAGTGCTCAAATTGCCTTCAAATTTTACCAATTGATTGCTTGAAGGATGTTGATCGTGATGGGATAAGTCAGTTTTCAGTCTTCTTGAGATTTACCCCTCATTTTGAGCCCTGAAGCTGGAAACCCTAATTTAATTTGCATGTGCCTTAGATGACCTCCGTTTGATCTCGTTTCTGTTGCATGTCGCTCTGTTCATGATACTGAAGTGTTGGGGAGTTGTTGGAATGATCCTGCTAAAAATAGTAAGTGCCTAGAAAGTGGCCAACCAACTGTCGGATGCGTTTGCATGTCGCACTGCCCGAGGGATCTCAAAAAACCCAGTAAATTGGTCAACATGCGAGCACTGGCTAAAAATAGCAAGTTCCTGAAAAATGATCAACTCTACTTGCATGTCACATCGTTGTGAAGCTCTCGAAAAACCCATAAAGAATAACTTGACATTTATCGAAAAAACCTACATGCAAACCCTAAAAATAGCCTTTGAAGCCAAAACTGTTGAAAGTCATCGCCTCATTTTGCATGTTACATCATCGCGAAGGTCTCCAAAAACCCATAAAGAATAACCAGACATGCATTGGAAACCCCAACATGCAAACCCTAAAAACAGCGTCCGAAGCCTGAATTGTTGAAAGTCATCATCTCGGCTCACATGTTACATCATTGCAAAGGTCTTGAAAAACCCAGAAAGCATATTCAAACATGCACTGAAAAGTCCAACATGCAAACACTAAAAATGGCCCCTGAAGCCTAGACTGCTAAAAATAGCAAGTTGTTCGTTTCAGCTCAAAATTTGTAAGCAGGCAGCTTGAAGTGTCATGAATTTGGTGTAGCAGTCAGATTTCCAAAAGTGCTAAGAAAATGGTCCCAAATTGGGAATTTACTAAAAATAGTAAGTTATCAGAAGTCAATGAAATTTCAATGGGAACTTGTTGGTGGCCCTCTTACTACATTGCCAAGCATCAGATTTCAATTTTCTCACTCAACTTGTCCTGAGACTGGCTTGAAGAATACAAACCCTAATCTCACAGACTTAGCCAACATTTCAACTTAGGATCAAAAACGATGGGCACATCCCTAGAAAGACAGACGGAACCGAGAGAGACAGCAGAAAACCAACCAAAAACCAAGCCAAAAGACCTGAATAAAGCAAAAATTAGGGGGTCCCCATCTTGAATGGGGCGATGTGTGAAGAGGTCACAACAATACCCACTTACATCCAAAAGGATTTCTTCTTTCTAGCAATAGTGCCATGTTCCATGTGTCACTCTTCTTCATCAGAACCATCTGCTCATCCATACCTACACTCCAAGACTCAAAATCACCCATAGCCATCGCCTCCTACATAGTTCTAGACTCATATTAGTGATCAATGAAAATGTTTCCAATCAAAAGAAGTACACATGTTTGGTTGTTCTCTATGTAGAGTGGGCCACCTCAAGAGCTAGGGTGGAGGCTCTACCTCCTCTTTAGAACTATCTTAGCTATCTCCTCCTCTTCAAATCCTTCATGAGCTTCTAGTTCAACCTCGTCAATCTATGGGGGTACTTGAAGCACATCTTTCTTCCCATCCTATTCCAGCTACAACACAGTGGAAGAAGGCTTAATCTCTTTGAAAATAAGACATTTTCTATACAAAATATTTTTGGCCAAAAGGTCCCAAAACTTGTACCCTTTCACACCAACACCGTAGCAAATGAAGATATATTTCACTATCTCCCTAAGCACGTGTATATATGCCTAGCAACCAAAAACTCTAAGATGTTATAATGAGGTCCTTTTGCACATCCAAACCTCCATAAGAGTCTTAACAACAAATGTTAGTGTAGGAGTCTCATTAATCAAGTAATAGGCTATAGCAACCTCTTCTACCAAAAACTTCAATTCCATGGTAATTCCACTAATCATTCTTCTATCCTTCTCCATCAATGTCTTGTTTATTCCCTCTACAACTCCATTTTAATCAGGGGTATATGGATATTTCTTATGTCTCTCAATCCCATGCTATTTATAGAATCTATCAAAATCTACAAAACAAAACTCACCACCATTTTCAATCCTCACAACCATATTCTTCCTACCAATCTTACTTGCCACAAGAGCCTTAAACTTCGTAAATTGATTGAAGACTTCAAATCTACTTGAAAACAAATACACCCATGTCATAGAAAAATCATCTATGAAAGATAGATAGTACAAAGACTTAGAAATTGAGGGAACGTTAATAGGACCAAATACATCTAAATCAATCAAGTCTAGCAACCTAGAAGATTTATGAAAACTAGAACAAAACTAAATACAATTATGTTTTTCATATACCCATGTTCACAAAAATCAAATTCAAGAGTAAAATTATTCATCCCCTCAAATAGAATTTTTCTTTTCAAGATGCTTAGACCCTTAAAACCCATATGGCCCATTCTTTGGAGCCATAGCAATGTTTTCTCATTAGGTGACTTGCTCTCTGAAAAAAGAACTCACTTAAGTGCCCAAAAAGTACAGCAATCTAAAGTAGACACAACACTCCTCTTCACTACTAGTTCTAATGATGAAGGTGCAAATTCTACAAATCTCTTTGCTACAAGAATAGATGAACTATTGCACTAGGAAATGCATGCATTTACCTAAAATAGAATGCTACAACAACACCCTTAGTGAGAACCATAGCCTCCTTGCACCATCTTACACCGTCCACTAGAGGAAACAACTTACACACCCAAATCATTGAGTTTGCTAACTAATTACAAGTATCTGCCAAACCAAGGATGTGTAGCACACCATTGATCCCTTTTACTCATCCATCAAGGAATCAAATCCAGACTCTACCACAACCAACTTCACTCAAATGAGAATCATCATTGAGGTACAATTCCCCATCATTATATTCTTCATACTCTAAAAACTACCCCTAATGGAAGATCATATGGAAGAAAGTCCCAAAATTCTATCAACCGTGCACCTTTTGATGCATGAATTGTCAATGCCGCAACAAAGGAATTTGCATCATTTTGAAAAGACCTTTCAAACATGTCATCTAAATCATTTTTCTTTTACTTTTTGTCCTCTTTGCAATCTATACAAAAGTGTCTTGCCTTGTCACAAATCCAACACTTACCTTGGACTTTCCAAGAGATTTAAATCTCCCACACAATGTCCATCTAGACTTTTCTTTCTTTTTGTCCTTCCTACCTGTCTCCTTCCATCTTCCACGAACAACTAGGACCTCCTTAGTAGATTCAAAATCTTTTCATCACATCTTCTCCAAGAGTAAAGCGAGCAATGCTTCCAATTGCCATCACTAAGTGATCCCACGAGTCTAGAAAAGAACATAGACACCTCTATTTTCATTCCAACAGACTGCAACTATGTCAAAATCATATTGAACGAATTCAAATGCTTGGCCACAAAACCACCATCATCTATTCTCAAGGTGAGCTTCTTTCTCAAGAAAAGTTCTTAACAAGAGATTTAGCCTAGTACAAGTCTCCCAACTTCTTCCACTAAGCTTTTCAGGTAGCTTCTTCATGTGCATTCAACAAAACAAAATATACCAAGAAAATCCTAATTAGTCCATTCACCTTTTTGTCCAATAGATTCCAATCAACTTGCGTCATTGTGATGGATTTGGATCCAGCTACAACAACCCATAGGCCTCTATCTACAAGGATATCCCCACCTTGAGCTTCCACATTTCAAAGTTAGTGTCAATGAACATCTCCATCTCTATCCTTGATGTGTTTACCATTTTCCTCCAACAAGATCTCCTGCACAAGTTCCCACTCAAACCAAGATTAGAAGAAAAAGCCTTGTCCCTAAAACCTACGACCTAAGGTGCTCAAGCTCTAATACCAAATGAAAAGAAGCAACAGGTGCAAAATACACTTCCTACACTAATATATCAAATGAGGTATGTGCAAATAGATCATTCAATTAAAAGGAAATAAACAGAAGCAATATCCCATAGCATAGTTTGAGGACTCTCCGAGTCTTAGAAAAGACTCTTGGGACTCCCAAGTCCTAGGGCTCGCTAAGTCGACTCGCCAAGGACTCCCGAGCCGAGTCCTGGAGAGTCTAGGCTAGGACTCTTGAGTACTGGCGAGTGACTCACGTGAGTCCTAGACTCGGACTCCCGAGTCCCAACTTAGGACTCTTGGCATCGCTTGGAAATAGTGAGTCTGAATGTTTAAAACTTGTTTTTTGTTTGTTTTTTTCATTTGAAAATTTGAAACTGAGTATGAATGATGAAATTTCAAATATTGAGTGTTTGCAGATCATATAACATGTGTAATATTTGAATTATGAGAAATTGATAATCAAATTAGGCTCTTATGTTCTCTAACTACATTAATTTTTATTTTTTTTTGGTAAAACTACGGTTTTCTTCTTTGTCGAGTCTTAGCCGAGTTTTTTGCCGAGTCTGTGCCGAGTCCCGACTCCGAGTCCTATTTTGGGTTGTCAAGTCCGCGCTGAGTCCAAGTTTTCCAACTTTGTACCATAGCATAGTAATTTATGTGGGGAAAACCCTTTCAAGAGAGAAACCCCGCACTCCAAAGCAACTTGATGAATTATTCCATAATCATATGGTTGCAATAAACTTGTAGAACTTAAGCCTTTACAAGAGTATCACCAACAATAAATCTAGAGCAATTCTAACAACATAATAGTACCTACAAATCTCACTATGAAACCTCCATCTCACCATAAATAGAAGCAATATATGAAACCATCAAATGATATTAGGAAATCATAAGATAAAAACACCTAAAATGTGGTACCCAAATTCCTAGTCAAAATCTAATACTCAAATCCCAAGATGAGTTCATACACTAAAAATAGCATATTCCTTATACCTATCATAAGCTCATCATAATACACTCACCAACTTGGTTGCTCTATTTTGACTTCATTATCTCCACAAAGATGCCTTATGACATGTCATAATTGTTTCATAACTGTAAACAACTATAACTCCCTCTTACAACTCTCTTATACTTCATAAATGCTCAATTTCTAAAGACAATAACTTTTGATCTAGGAGGCTGATTGAGCCTTTTTTATAGAAGACCTTGAAGAGATCCATGTCATTGTAACCTGTTTCCTCTAGTTAAGGTCCATTTCAACATTTTTCATGGCCAAAATCAATCTCTACAATCTTGAAAACTACATTTATGTGTTCTATAGCCCAAAATTTCACCCCCTTGCCATTGTGCCAACGAATTGACCACCTGTGCAAAAAGCAAACACAGAGCACACAAAGGAGCTACCCTAGGAGAATCCACCAACAACACATAACAATGAAACCAAGCCACCTCAAATACAAGAATAAACAACATTTCCCATGTGCTCCAAACAAATGCTTAGATTCAACTCCCACGAGAAAGAAAAATATGACATACAAACAGCCATTAATGAGATGATATCTATAATTACAAGCCATTATAATTAAAAAGAGAACCATACAGTCCAAATAGAAAAATTATGAATCTATGATGGCTTAAAATTTAGGAAAGAATTCAAACCTTCGCATGAGGATAAGAATCCATTATAAAGATTTGTTAAAGGATCTTCATCTACACCACAATAGGCCAAAAAATCACCTATTACATTAGCCACTATGTGACAATGCAAGAAAACTACTTTTTGAAACTAATTGCTAAGAGTAAGTGCCTCTTCCACAAACCCAATGTTGGCGTAACAATTAGCACCTCTGGAGTGCAAGCTGGTACGAACAACTATGCACAGTGTGTAATGACTGCTCTTCAAATTAGGAGGGGAAGCTCCCTCTTTTGCTGATATGCGTTAAAAAGTAAAGTATTCTAAATCCTATCTTTTTGACTCAGCTGGAAGAGGCACAAGGTTAAGGAAACCAAAAACATTGCAATTAAGGGTTTTATTTGGTTTTGCTCTAACGCTTAACTACAACTAACTAAATGCTTTAATCTATCCTATTTCCTCAAGAAAAATAGAGCATGAGGACCTAGGATAAGGAATGTTTTATACGATAAACTTTACAGTAGGATTTCCAAGGAGGAGGGACCCCTATCCAAGGCGTAGGCTCATATGAAGTTTATTGGGCACAACATCAAACAATAAGCTCAATTACTAAATTTCCAAGGAGGAGGAACCCCTATCCGAGGCATAGATTGAAAGAACAATTATTAATCACAACATAACATAGTAAACTAGGACAGCAAATTGCATTGGCGAGACACACATACAATAAACGATCAAACTAGCAACTATATTTAACTAAGATGAACAAATACCATAATAATAACATTCAGGAAACGTGGCACAGCCATTTATTATCTCAGTAAAAGCTCGTGAACAGATACAAAACAACAATATTTCAGGCAAGGTGGCTCAGCATATATTACTATCGCGTGCAAAAGTTAATTACAAATGAGCAAATTATAGACATCAAAGGTGTAGGGAACCCTAAAATCACCTTGAGTCAACTACAGTCTTGCGAGCATGCAAGATATTATTGCTAAACCCTAAATGTATGCAACTATACAGTTAACTGGAAAACTACCGTCAATTAACCGAAACAAGACTAAACTAAATGGACATGTGCAACATGCACGTCCTTATTGAAATGAAAACTAAATGAGAACTCCAACTATACATTGATGATTCCAAGACAAACATAGCATGAAATGTGGAACAACGAGTTAACTCGAAAAGAAGCATTGAGTTAACCACTGTGTCTGATATCTATCTTGAAAAGGTGGGACGTCCTGATCTAGACTTCACTGGCCGCGATCTCGAGCAAGTAACCCCTCCACGAGGTTGTTGACTGCATCACCATCTGAGGCATTGATACTCCTCTGTAGCACACTATGTCTTCGCAGCATCTACTCACCACCCCTGATCTAACTCTGAAGTTCTCCTCTACTCTTAACCGCCTCATCAAATAACACTGACATGACTGTAAGCTGATCCAACTTACAGCCAATGGAATCTCCACTGAAAATACCATGGATGAGCACCTGCAACTCTGATTGAACGTCAGCAAGCTCGATGTACTCACCACCCTCATGCTGATACTAGCAAGGAATTCAGGACAAGAAAGTTCTCACGAACTGGAGTGCACTAGTCACGTGTTCTCTGCTCTCGACCAACTTTGAATCCATTGTCTCCTGTATTTTTGCCTTGAAGATTAATTGTGTCCTCCAAGTAAAAATAGGTTCTTTATCTTCTTCGTCAGTGACCGACTCATATGTCGTCCTCAGATGAGAGATCATGATTTCATCTCTGGGTTTGTCAATCGCCAAGTCTCGCTCTGAATCCTAAATCTGCAGACGAAGTTCATGGGCGTTGTACCTCAATTGATATAACTTTGTGAGTACGAAGCGGCCCCTTGTTACAAACTCTTCTTCCTAGTCTATCAGGCGCTTCCCGTATACAACCAGCTGATTAAGTTGATTCTGCTCTACTGGTAATTCTAGCATCTGCGGGATCAACGCGGTGACATTTTCAGTTCTATGCACGAGGTTAGAGATATACTGACGAATCTGCTAGATTTCAGCCTTGAGGGCTGCCTTGTCTTCCCCATCTTTTATCACTCTATCCTTTATGCTATCTGTTGCAACCTGAAGGAAATCAACCTCTACTTGGCATGTGCTTCTACCAAGGTTGACCTTTATCACGTCAAAGTCTTCAACTTCTACATCGTTCAAGTTTTTGTGCTCTGGAAGTGCAGCGGTCTCTATTATGATCTCCTTGTCAACATTCCTTTCTACATTAACTTACTTCTTTATTCTCTTATCTAGTGTGTCTTGGTAGAAATGATTGAAGTCTAAGAAATCAAGTTTGTAGGATGGCTGCCTCCTCTTCCTACCAAGCTAATTCTCAAGCCAAGACGAATCTCGACTAATCTCACTGGAAGGGTCGGTGCTAGTCATAGGAAGTCCTGATGAGTATGAATGTGTAGAAGCATTGCCACGTGGTGGCGAGACTAATTCCAAATCAATGTGAACCGGAACTAGAGACTATTGTGGTGTTGGTGATGGCAAAGGAGGCTGTATCTCTAGCTCTGGCATGCTCCGAACTGTATTTGTGGTTGTCTCCACGTGTGTTTTTGCAACTAGTTCCTTTCCTTTAGAATTATCAAACACTTTGTTTCTTTTAGGAGGATTACTCTGTTTTTTTTTTTGTTTTGGTTTTGACGAGGATGGCAGTGAAGATTCCATCGATGGCGGCTCTGTACTTGGCATGACTTCCCTCCTTGTCTTCTTGCTTTCCAAATAGAGTATACTGTTTTGAATGACTCTACATGATCTCTCTTTCATAGATGAGTATTCCTTGGCAAACCAATCGAATATTGGAAGTGGTTGCGTATCAACCTCTTCTGTGAAGAATTGAGGAAGTATATCCCCACAATCACCTACTGTAACTGCGTCAGCGCACCTCGAACTCGTCCTCGCAGTTGACCTAGTAATCCTCCATAGAAAGCCTGTGGTAAGAGCGACCGCCAAGGCGTGGTGAATAATAACCCAAAGGGTCATATGTGTGTGTATCAAAGAGGTACTTAAGATTAAGTTTCTCTAACTCATGACCTACAGCCTTGGAGTCAACTATTGACTTGCACCTGTAGATTCCCATTTGGAATGGAAAATTGGCAGCTGGCCTGCGCTTGTGGCGCAGACATGAATGAACATCGTGTAATTGCCTCAAAAATTCCACGAAATCCGTCTTATCTGAAGGATAACGAGGTAGCATGGCTAGATTTCCAGTATATCCGTAGATCCGAATGTAGGTGTAGGTAGGGAACTGAATGAACCAATCTGCCCATTCTACCATTGTTGCTCTGGCAACCGCTGAGATACAAACATGCAATTCCCGGTCTAGGTTCCTCACTATGTACATTATGAATGCTTCCTGCACATGCTTGAAATGTCGCTCAGACTTTGTGAACTCAAGTTGGTCGTAGTATTGATGGACCTTCTGTACACTGAGCATCCCCACTGTGTTCAACCCTCTAAACTGACCTTGGTAAGCAATTAGGTATATGAGATACGAACACATGAAATTGGTGGGCAACCAGGAAACCGGTAATTTGCTTGTGGAGAACGTCGTTGATCAAAGAGGCCCAGTCGTAATGCTCTCGCTTGGAAATAATTTGAGCAATGATGTAGTACATCCAAGGCTGAAATTTGTGAGCATCTACGTGACCGGAAACACGATTAAGAAGAGTGATCAAACTCGCGTACTCATCTTTGAACTCTCTGCGACCCACATTGTTTGGCAATTTAACTTTCTTTTGTTTTAACCATCTTGCCGCCATTTTGCTCTAACACATGTCCTTATCAGTATTGAATGCTCTTTCACATTGATCCATAGTAATGACCAAACTGTTTGGATGTTGAGGAATACCAAAACACCTCTCAATGTCCTGGGGCTTGAGACTGCAAATCACCTGTCCATCTGCTGATTGAATTTCTCAGGTAGTAGAATTGTAACGCTTTACACAAGACATCACAAATTCTATGCATTGAATTGAAATAGGGAGTGAAGCCACCTCTAGCAAGCCGGATTCGTCAATGTTTTGAAGTATTAATTGATTTATTTTAACCGGATCCAAGATAGCCTCTGGAAGCACCTTATGCAAATTCGTGTCAACTGTACCAATGAAGTCATGAATTAAGACTGACTTAGTCTTGAATTCAATCTCTGTGTACTGCATTTTGAAAAACTCGCCCGTTAACTGTAACACGGCTATGTTCTGACAACTTTCTTCGGAAAGCTAAAACATTTGCTAGTGAGGTTAAAAATACCCTGTCCGGGGGCAATTTCCACGAAAAATTTTGAGATATGGGTTTTGTAGAAAAAATGATTCTAAGCCAACTCACAACGTCAAAATTTCGAAAAAACGCAGTTTAGCTTGACATGCAAAGACTTTTCAGTCGAGAATTGCAAGGGTTCTAGGGTTTTCGGGCGCAATTTTTCCGAGAAAAATTGAAACATGGGTATTGTGAAGAAAATGATTCTAAGCCAACCCAGATCCTCCGTTTTGAAAATATTGACTTTTACTCTACCATGCAAAGGAATTTCCAAAAAGAAAAGTAAAGCTTCGAGAATTGAAGCTACGAGGCAATCTTTCCTAAAACATTTAACACATGGATTTTGTAGAGAAAGCCGTGCACAACAAACCCAGATGATCAAAATTGTCAAAAGTTGCCAAACTCTTGGACATGCGAGAGAAAACCTAAGACAAGAATAGAAGAATTTAAGACAGAAGATAGAAGTTTTATGCTTCTGCTTCTGCAAAAAAAATTGCAATGCTTGTCTGAACTCTGTTAATTATTCTGGACTTGTATCTGCAAGGAAATTTGAAAAATAATAATTGCAGTGCCTTCAAATGCTTGCACAAGAGAAAACTCGTTTGCACTCAACCTGCTGTGAGAGAAATGGACGCCTAAATCCATATTAATAAAGAATTTTGAGGGTTTAGGCGCCAACTGCAAGTAGAAACTCTGATCTGAAAAGAAATTATCTGATTGGACCTCACTTTGTTTAACAGAAACTGACTTGGAGTTAGAAATAGGCGCCACCCCTTAATAGTTCAATTTAACTCAACACCCAAAATTGACATTGAGTCTCAAAATAGGTTCCAATATTAAAATATTGAAGAAATATGCCCTTTTGCAAGCAAAAATTGATAGATGAAACTGAAGATTTTAATATTATTTTATTCAGTTAACTGAGTTCCACCTTTCTGGGTCAACTTGCAATTGCATGTTGATTCTGGAAAGTCAAAGTTTGACTTTCTAGGCACCCTTTTTCAAAACATGAGATTTATAGCTAACTTCCTATTTTGTAGCTGCTTGAAAAGGTCACCATAGCCTCTGTTGGACTCTATTTTTTGGATGCCCAATTGATGTTGGAGCTGAGCTGACACATCCACTGTGTAGCTAGAACAACTTTGATGAGATGTTTGTTGGGAGCTGCAAGTGCTAAAAACTACACCTGGTGCCTCAAAAACAAGGGCACCTTTTTCAAAAAGAATGTACAAGACACAAGACTTAGTCATTTTCCCGTTTTACCATTTCGTGCTTCAATCTACCGTTGTCGGTGAATGATGATTCCCGTCGACTGGATGTTGGATCCATCGCATAGCTGGAAGAATTCTGCGAAGAATGACTGTATGTAGAGCATCTGACAGTGAATGTAAGGCCCTCAAATGCAAGGGCGCCCCTGGCCTGCAGAGGGGCAATTACAATCTTGAGAATGATTTTGCAAACTACAACTTTTCACTGAAAGCTCTACTTTGACCCTCGCCACCGGGAGTTGGATTGCTCTTATGCGCATGTTGTTGATCTCATCACGAAGCTGGAACAACTTGGAAGAGATGACGAAGTCAGAAAATTGCTTCTAAGACCTCCAGTAGAAGGGCGCCTTTTCCAAGGGAGTATGTAAATTCCATACTTAGCCACTTTTCTGCTTGTTTTCATTCTTTAGTATTTTCCAAGGTTACCCCAAGTTTCCGGGACGGGGACGGCAGGGGACGGCGGGACGAGTCCCCAAGTTTCCGATTTTTTAGGCCAAAATTAGGGACGGCAGGGGACGGCTATATAAAAATATAGGGAAAATTTAAAAAATATAGAGAAATTTTAAATATTTAATAGATAACATGAATAAGGCATGCATGATACACATTATAGAACATTAACATATAACATTTGTGTTCAACATTATGCCAATACTCAAAGTCAATAGTCAATACGCATTCAAAATTAACATACAGTTACACAAATCATAAAACAACCTCCAAGTTATAATTTATAAACTTATATCAAAATGCCCAAAGGCTACATTGCTGCCATATAGTTTTAAAGTTTGTTATGAAAATCAAAATACAATATCGTATGTCTAATGTATGGAACAAGATAATCCTTGATTATGGCTTTGACTGCAAAAGATGCAAAGATTTGCAACAGGGGATATGTATTTTGTAGGTTTAATGATCATGATTCATCATTTGCCTATAACATGCTTAGACCTATAGTTTTAATGAGGTTTTGGGGGAAACACCCCAACAGGATCGAGGGGTAGTGCCCCTCGTAGGGGTCTGGGGGTAGCGCCCCTCGTGGGGGTCTGGGGGCAACGCCCCTTGTGGGGTCAAGGGGCAGCGCCCCTTGCGGGGGTCTGGGGGAAGCGCCCCCAGCGGGGTCAAGGGGCAGCGCACAAACCTTCATGGCGCACACCATTTAATTAAAAAATTTGTAAATTAAAGATTGCAATTTTTTTAAAAAAATTTAATTAAAATGGCCGAGTTGAGGCACAAAACTCGGCGAGTCTGCCGAGTCTCGGTGAGTACTCGGTAGCCAAGTCTCTGGGACTCGTTCAGGGTCACTCGCCTCGGGACTCGCGAGTACTCGCCGAGTTTGGGCGAGTCTTGTAACTATAAAACACTTCGCCCACACATGCCACGTAGGCAGGGCCGACCTTTTTAAATTTCATGTTTTAAAATTTATGTTTTTGGCTTTCAAAACGTAGGGGACGGCTGGCCGTCCCCGAGACGGTTGAGGGACGGCTCAGCCGTCCCCCTTCCGTCCCCGGGACTGGTCAGCCGTCCCTATTTGGTCAACGCCGTCCCCCCCGGGCGTTTCCTGAGTTTTTTCAAGGGGACGGGACCCCTAGCCGTCCCCCAGTACCCGGGACGTCCCCGGAACCGGGACAGGGGATTTTGGAGGGGAGACGCGTCCCCGGGTAACCCTGGTATTTTCCATTGATTCTTCATCTACAGGCGTTTGACTCATAGCAGCATTAATCATTTGGGGAAAAAATCAGCAAACCAAAACTTCAGGATTTTTTGAAAAAATCGGAAAAAAATGGGGAAAAATTGGATTTACAAAAAAATGCAAAAAATTGAAGAAAACAGTAAGAAACTACTTTTTTTTTTAAATTTAATGGCATTTCCATAGCATACAGACATTGAGAGCAAATAAAATACAGAGTTCAATCCATGAATTATAGAAAATAGATTTTCGTTGGTTATATTCATATCACTGATTACATTGCACAAAACATACTACAACTGCATAAATATCCGATGGTGACAGTTGTCAAAATGTCTATTGCAATATAGTTTGTGACTTTGTACAAAGTCAACCTATAAACTAAGTACAAAGTTCCAAAAAAATCAATTGTAGCAAATGACGTGCTAGAGGGCAGAAGCTTCCGATGATGAAGCTCCTTGTCTATGCTACCACATTTTTCATACATGTCTACCAAAGCATTTTATCAAACAGTTCACTGCCTTGCTGCTATGGCTGAAAGCCTAAAACAGGTGCTTTGGAGCAAGCTATGGATGCTTGGAAAAATTCTATCAAAGAAGCAACAAGCTATGGTCTCATGATTTTTTTTTTGCACGAAAATCAGCGTGATGTTATTCACGTTTTTTTGCAGGTTTAAACATTTTTTTTGGCGATTTTGCAGTTTTAAATGGGAAGAAATCATTGACCAAAAGGTCAACAATTTTTTCAAAAAATCGGGGAAAAAATCATCCAGCCTGCAGATTTTTTAGAAATCGCGATTAATTGGGTTTTTTTGCAGATTTATGCTTCTATGATTTGACTAATCCCGAGGGCTGATGGTTGCATTCACTGAATAGGTAGGAGGATTCTACACAGATCTTGAGAAAACGACTGCTGCTAAAAACCTCATCTAGCTGGCCAAAAGGCTAGGCGCCCCTGGTCTATAGAGGTACATTTTGATATTTTCACTTTTATCTACCCTCCATTTTACGTGCTCACTGGAATAACTGCCACAGTTACTCAGCACATCTGACGATCTTGCGAAAGGATGCATCATGTAGCTGGGCTGAATCAGACAGGTCTAATTCAAGTGCGCCCTTGGGCTACAGGTGCACAGAAACTGCAAATTTGACTCTCTGTGATGTGTAAATTCTTCGTACCTTTTGCTTTTGCCTTCGTTTGCCAAAGTTCTGCAAGTCGGATGGACTCGCTTGATAGCTTGCTAAAAAGCTAACTAAATTCTGAAGAGAATGAATGTATCTACAACCAGAAACAACTAAATCTGAGCCTCCAAATTGAAGGGCGCCCCTGGCCTACAGGGTCGCAAATTTGCTCTGTACTTGATGTTTTCCTCCATTTCACACTCTGCCAACACTGTGTTGGCTGCTAAATTGACCACGTAGAAGCATTACTGCCGCTGACACATATGTGTGACTGTATTTCACCATTTTATGTGTACGAACACTGCAAAGCTAACTTGCACAATGATTGCACAAGTGTCTCCCACGTTACAAAGTGAAGTGTTTCCAGACTTAGAATATTTTTCAGATTTTTCGCCATTTGAAAATCCCCTCCACCATTAATCATCTCTTTTAGCATCCTTCATCATAGAATGTTTTGCTTTGAGTTTCAGGCTTAGATTTTGACAGATGGTACTGGCCAATTGCCATTGACGACCTCGGAGTTCCTAACTTTTCTCCTGAAAAAGTGAAAACTACCCACCAAGCTTAAACTGACTTCACCACTATGATCATGATGTGAAATAAGCCAATCAAAATTAATTTCAGCCAATTCTGACAAGTTTCAATTTTTAGCATTTTGTGACCTGAAACAGGGGTGCTTGAAACCATAATTTTCAATGTTTTCAAATTTCACCAGTATCTTCTTGACATCAAACTAACTCGAATTCCATACTTAATTTGCCCAAAAACTATGTTTTGACATCATTTTAACAAGGTTTAGACTCTTTTAAGCAAAATGCCTTAATGAAGCAAAAATTTGGTTTGGGTACAACACCTCCTTAGCTACTTATTCGAACATTATCTTTTTTGGAGAGATTTAATAACCACAAGGGAATATCCCTCTGAAAATGCTTGAACCATTTCCGAAACTGCTCCAGCCCATTTCGCTTCATTGTTTGTCTCAACCCCCAAAATGTGAGAACTACCATGAACAAAGCTTCCATCTTCCTTTCTAATGATGAAACCAGCTCCCGCATTGCCTAGATTACATTGAGAAGCTCCATCAAAGTTCTATTTAGCAAAACCATCTAAAGAAGGCGTCCACAACTACTTAGCCATTTCTACCTGAATTTAGCATACATTTTTTCATAGGGGAAAAGAATAACATAAAAGATGATATAAAAAATATTTTTAAAAAAAAGGAAACATAAATGAGATAGGCCTTATCCAAAACTGTTGGCCATAAGTATAAGACCGTATATCCGAAGGACCATTAGCTAAGATAGACTGACATTGTAATGAGCATAGGCCTGAACCAAATTAAAAAAGAAAATAAAACAATGACAGCCAACCTCATTTACCTCTTAGAGAATATATAGACTTCACAAAGCTAGTTTCTAAAGCAAATAATTGGCATCACCAATAGCAAACCTCGTAGTGAAAACCTTAAGATATCTAAAATAAAAAATAAATTAAAGATAGACAAATAGTTAAGCAAATTTATCCCATCCAAAAATATCATTTTTTAGGGTTCTGATAGAATATATTAGCTAGGCATGTCAAATCATTTGGAAATTTCAATGCATAATCTCCTAGTAAATGGTTTTGTTCTCAATCACAAAATAGGTTTTAGTTATGAAAAGTTTTCTGCTGTTAGTGTATCAGTGAATTATGTTGCCATTAGCGTTTTTCCAACTTTCCAGAATGGAGAAATGTGGGAATGCGGTTTCTAGGAGAGCAAAAATTTGCTTGAATTTTGTGGAAATTGGGGGGATGGCTACTAGAATAACTTAAACAAAATAAAAGCAGTTGAAATTTTAAAATAAAATACAATGCGCTGAATATAAAATGACTATCCTCCCCCTTTTCCTTTAAAAGTTACCTTTCCATTTTTATGCACCCAAGGGAGCAAGCTGTCCAAAACTCAAAAAAAGGGGACATCCTCTCAAAGTCCCTAAGTCCCCAACCAACAAAGACATCACCTGGATCTCCCAAGACATGTCCCTAGGGAACACTAGTTGCTATACAAAAGTCCTTTAAGAAGCCAATATAGACCCTGAAAGGATCTGTCTTCCTTCTTGTCTATTAACAGCCTGATAAGGTGTAGACCTGATCAGACCCACAACAGCACCATCTTTCTCTGAAGTCCCCATCACCCTCACCAACACTTTCTTAACATATTTACAAAATTATATGGTAACTTTTGCTCTGAATACTTTTGGTCTATATTCAGTTCTAGAGTATACCCTTCAAAGACAGTCAACATGTCTTCGGCCATCCGTGTGAAAAACATTCACTATTGGAATGCAGATAGTAACAAGTAACAAAAAACACAGACAGTCAAACTGAATCAAGCAAAGAAAAACTGCAGCAGAGAAATCTAAAAATGCAGGTTGACAGCTGCGAGGTATATGAATGTCTATAATTAAAACAATATCTACCTGAAGGGCTGCAATGAACTTCTGTAGAGTTTCCTTAAATGTATGAGGAAAACTACGGTCTTCCAATAGCATGAGCTTTCCATACTGCTTCCAACAGGCTGAAAGTACTGCCTTTCCAATCTTCATCTCTGATTCACTCCCATCTGAGATGAAAAATCCATTATACCCGAGGAAATAATGACATAACACAAGAAAAGGCAAATTACTAAAACAAAATGAAACAGGAATTATTTCTTAATAAACAATTACTTCACAGTCAAGATGATTAATTACAGGAATATGAAAAGAGCATCCATACCTTGATTAACTTGGACAGAATCACGAAACGATCTCATCTCTTGCAACCGCTTAAAAACTTGCTGCAATCCCTTTTCATGCAATGGTCTGCTCCTTTTGCTCCACTGCACGGTGATTTGTGACATTTAACTTCGACCATAATACAAATTTGTAAAGGAACAGATCTCCAAAGTTTTTAATCTTCCAAACTCAAAAGAACAAAGAGCTTGACCAGTCAAAATCAAAATATGCAATGGAAACGCTACAAAGATATTTTCCATGAAATAATATAAGAATCTAAGAGTAGCTAGCTAAATTGGTGAAAAGGCAATAATAGGATTAATGTCGATTCTTATCTTAAGTTCTAATAGCTAACAGCATTGTTGATTAAATCAAATCTAGAGACTAGAATAGCCCACCGAAATTTCATCTAAATTATAATTTTCAGAACCTCAGCAGCAAAACTAAATTAGGTTAATTTATTAAATAATCAAAATGACAAGAAAACTAACTATAAATTTCAATAGTATATTACTAAAACTACAATATTGCGCGTCTCTTAAATCCTAAGGTTTAGAGTATAGAGAGGAGCAGCTGTACTAAAATATGTTGTACTGGTAAACAAATACTTTCAAGACTGATTGCTTATGCCCTCCTGTGAAGTCACTTTTCAGTGTTCACAAACGCACTATCGCAAGAGTTCCAATGCATAAGTGTATTTGATGCCAAAACACGAGCTAATACTCATGACCTACACTGTGAAACAAGTTGGACTAACCCAAAAACACCTCGGGACAAGTGAACAGGAAAAACTGGTGACTAACAAAGTTGAAGATGAACAGTTTCTTGCTAACCTGCCCTACCCTTAATAATGTAAGAAGTGAATTCCCCAAAATCAATAATTCAATTAATATTCAAAAACTTTTAGTTTACAACAATCAAAATGACTTAGGTACCTTCATTTTCACCAATTTTGAATACAGAACTAATATTAGCAATTTCTATTTCATCCGCCTGTATACAAATGTCGCAAAGTATAATAGATATATGTTACAAGGTTCATGTTTGCGTTTGAATTCAACAACGATAACACTCAGATTTAGTTCGGCAATAATAAAGTTCAGAAAAATTCGTGATTAAATTTGCCTAATATAAATTAAAATTAATTTAAATATATTAAATTTATAAATTGAGTATTAAATATATTATTAATTAGAACTATAAATCTAGATTATTTTCTAAATGTAGTGTCGAAAATTGCATATCCTTGCAATTTCACCTACACACTTGAATCCACTTTAGCCCTTGCACTAGCCTTTTTCCATCTCAAGATGCTCCAGACCCCTTTTCAGCAGCTACCTTTGTCCGTCAGTTTTGCGTTAGCCTTGTGTTTTCCTTGTTTCCTACAGTTTTTTAGTTTGATTTGTATCAACACTAGCACGCCACACGGATGTCTTGTGACATTCTAACGTTCAAATGGTCCTTTTTCAACATTTTGCCACTTGTCACCTACCTTGGTCGATGGAAACAGCTCAGGACGCTTTGTAACGGCTCAGGAACTTTCTTTTCCCTCCTCTTCTCTCTTTTAAATCTATCTTTTCACTTCATTTCCTCTCTCTTGGTCTCTCTCTCAAAAATCTCTCCTGCTCTCTCTTGCTCTTTCTCTCTTTCTCTCTGTTGATGATTAGTAGCGTCAGGCCTAACTTCCAGCCACAACTTCAAGCAATAAAATTACATATAGCCTATCGGCTATTTATTTTATTGGAGACACCCGATGATGAAGAGACACATCAAATGAATAATAAATAATATTTTATTATTTATTTGTTAATTCGAGTTTGTTTATTATGGCCGACCCTTCCTTGATAATCGGCACTCCTCTTGGAGAGACATATCTCTTCATTGCTGGCCGACTTTGTGCCTTCAAGGGACGCAATCATTGAAGACCTTCTCATTGAATAGTATATATTGGAGATGTTGTTCGATCCTTGTATTATTCATATATTCATTCACTCACAAGTGCGAGTTCATAGAGAAGTGAGAATTGGTTCAAGAGCAGAACGAAGTTCTTCAAGCAGGCTGAATTCGATATATAGAAAGTTCAAGTTAATTATTTTGTGTTTGCATCAAGTTGTGGTGTTGTTACTTGGCCTCATTGTTAAGGAGATTATCGTTTCATATTCAATATATAAGTGATATATTGTTGTTCGGTTTTTCTCCCTCAAGTGGAGGGTTTTCCCAGGGTATATGTTGTGTCTATTTAATTGAATTTGAATTAAAATCTGCTTATTTATATCTGATCCTAAAACTAGCATGGTATCACAGCGGGTTTGAGAAAGTTCGTGATCAGATTTATATAAGCAGTGTTTCATCCACTCTTGTTCTCATCTTCATGCATCTATCTTATCTTTGAATATCGTGAATGGGCTCAAGACTGAAGATAGGCTTGAAGGTGCTTCCAATTTCACATCTTCGAAGTTTAGGGTAATGCTTGCATTGGAAGAAAATGAGATTGCTGAGTTCGTGGATAGCGAAATTCAAGAACCTTCCGATGAGAATGAGAAGTCTCAATGGAAGAAGAATTGCACTAAGGCGAAGAAGATTTTGGTAGACTCCGTGAACGACAACCTTGTGTTGGTCATCTCCAAGTTGAAGACAGCAAGAGAAATGTTCAAGACCTTGGAGGAAAAGTATGAGATTAACAATACAAGCAGAGCTCTTGCATTGAGGCAACAGCTTCATCATGTCAAGATGGCAAAAGGAGATTCTGTCATCTCCTTCTTCTTGAAGATCACTGAGTTGAGAGATCAGCTCTCTACCATTGGGAATATGGTTGATAATAAGGATTTGGTTATGTTGGCGCTTAATGGTCTTCCTCAAACTTGAAGATCACCAAGTTGAGAGATCAGCTCTCTACCATTGGGCATATGGTTGATGATAAGGATTTGGTTATGTTGGTGCTTAATGGTCTTCCACAATCTTGGGAACCATTTATACAAGGTATCATTGGAAGATCAAAACTACGTAAGTTTGATCACTTGAGGGCAGATTGCATCCAAGAAGAATCAAGATTGGCTGCGAGAGGCAATGAGCAAAGTTCTACAAATGAAGACATTCATGTACTTGCCGCTCAATCTTCAAAGAAGATAGGAAGAGAAGGGAAGAAAGGCAACTTCAAGAGGAATAGAGATAAAAGTTCAGATGGTGCCCCTGTATCTAAGAAGAAGGACCTCTCCCACATACAATGCTTCAGATGTGACAAGTTTGGTCACTATGCAAAAGATTGTCCAACCAAACCTAAGCAACATGCTTCAGTTGCGGATGTGGGCGAGATCTCTCCTCAAAAGGAGTCAAGTGGATTTATTTTCTATTTTGCCTTATCAAGCAATATTCCAACGGATAGCAACACGTGGATCATTGATAGTGGCGCTTCTCGTCACATTACTAGATTTAGAGAACATCTTTCAGATTTGGTGGAGAGAGATACAAGTATTCAAGTCATAATTGGAGATGATGCATGTTATTATGTGAAAGGTGTTGGAACCTCCTCTCTTCACTTAGATTCTAGCATGTCCTTGCAGTTGTGCGATGTGCTATTTGAACCAAGCATCAAGTGGAACCTTGTCTCTATCTCAGCCTTGAAGGACAAGGGATATCAAGTTGCATTCTCCGAAGGTAAAGTCCTTCCATGGCCGAAGAACTCAAGCATCAAAACTGCTCGAGTGATTGGAGTTCGACATGAGAGTCTCTACAGACTTTCCACTCGTCCATTTCAAGCTTTGTTGAATGATTCATCAAGTTCGTGTGAGCTTTGGCATCGACGACTTGCTCACATTTACTTCCGAGCACTTCCAACCATGGACAAGATGGTCACAGGCCTTCCTAAACTCAACCAGCAGCATGACGCTACTTGCCCACAATGCGCTTTGGGTAAGTATACTAAAGCACCCTTTCATAGTAGTGAAAGTAGATCTAAATGCATTCTAGATCATGTCAATTCTGATTTGTCTAGTCCAATGTATGTTGCTTCTTTCAGTGTTTTCTTGTATTATGTAATTTTCATCGTCGACTACTCTAGAAAGACTTGGGTTTGTTTCTTAAAGACTAAAGAATCTGAGCAAGTACTTGAGACATTCAGGGAATTTAAAGCTCAAGAAGAGAACTTGTCCGGAAAGAGGATCAAAGTTCTGAGATCTGACAACGGAGGGGAACACATCTCTAGAAGCTTTCGTAACTTTTGTGAGGCAAGAATTAAGAGGGAGTTTTGTGTTCCCTACAATCCACAACAAAACGGTGTAGTAAAAAGGAAGACCAGATCTATTGTAGAAGCAGCTAAAGCCATGATTCATGATCAAGATCTGCAAACCTTCCTTTGGGCCGAGGCATCTAGGACAGCTATGTATGTTCAAAATCGGAGCCCTCATCGTATCTTGGAGAACATGACTCCTGAAGAAGTTTTCAGGGGTGTGAAACCTTAAGTAAGACATTTGAGAATCTTTGGTTGTTCTGTGTATGTTCATGTGCCTAAAGATAAAAGGACAAAATTGGAACCATATGGCAAGAAAGGAATATTTGTGGGCTACACTGAGTCTTCAAAAGCCTACAGCATTTACATTCCAAGTCATAAACTAATAGAGATCAGCATGGATGTTACATTTGAAGAGGATGTTGCATTTAAGAGATGCAAGGGCACTCACATGGAGATAGACAATAACGACCAAGAGTCTCCTCAGGACATGGAAGTTGACCATACAACTAACATTCAGAGGGAGGTTACTGATCCTAAAGAAGATGATGATCCAGTTGAGCCTTTAGAACATATTGATGGGCCTACAAACATTATTATTGGTCGAAAGATACATATTGATGAGTCAAATGATTGAATCTAAGCCTTTCAGTGTTGAGGAAGCCTCAAGTCAGAAAGTGTGGAGAGATGCTATGGCTGAAGAGTATCAATCTATTCTCAAGAACGATGTTTGGGATATAGTACCTAGACCAGAAGGGAAATCTATTGTGTCTTGTAAGTGGCTTTTCAAGATCACGCATGCGGCTAATGCAAGCATTGAGAAGTACAAGGCTAGATTTGTTGCTAGGGGGTTCTCACAGAAAGAGGGAATAGACAATGAGGAAACATTTGCTCCAGTTGCTCGTTATACCTCCATCAGGACCATCATTGCTATTGCAGCAGCTAAAGGATGGAAGCTACATCACATGGACGTGAAGACTACATTTCTAAATGGTGTAATTGAAGAAGAGGTATACATTGAGCAACCTGATGGATTTGAGGTTCATGGGAAAGAGTCTCATGTTTGTAGATTGAAGAAGGCTTTGTATGGCCTCAAACAGGCTCCTCACGCTTGGTATGAGAGAATTGATAGATACCTGCTGAGTTGGGCTTCTCCAAGAATGATGCTGATTCAAACCTGTACTTCAAGGTAATTAACGGTGAGGCTTTGATTTTGGTTCTCTATGTTGATGATCTATTTCTTACTAGAAAAGAAAACCTCATTATCAAATATATGAAGGAGTTGGCTTTTGAATTTAAAATGAAGGATCTTAAATACATGCATTACTTCCTTGGCTTAGAAGTATGGCAGAGGCCTAACGAGATCATACTGAGTCAAGGGAAGTATACAATAGACATCTTGAAGAGATTTCGTATGATGGATTGCAAATCCATGTCTACACCTATGGAAACCAATTTTCAGAAACTTAAGGAGGGTGTAGCTAGTTCAAATCTGGTGGATCCTACTTTGTACAGGCAGCTGATTGGATCGTTCATATATCTAGTCAATACTAGACTAGATATTTGCTATGCAGTGAGTGCACTTAGTCAGTTCATGTGTGAACCAAGGCAAATACATCTAGTTGTAGCGAAGTATATCCTGAGATACTTGTGTGGCACAGTTGGGTATGGCTTGAGATATTCTTCTGGTGTGAACTTGGAGCTACATGGGTATTCCGATTCTGATTGGGCAGGGTTTGTTGCTGATCAGAAGAGCACCTCTAGATGTTGTTTTAGTTTGGTGTCTGCAATGATCTCCTGGTGTAGCAGGAAGTAGTCTTCAGTGGCACTGAGCACCACAGAGGCCAAATATATTGCAGCTTGTGTCGAATCTCGAGAAGCAATGTGGCTTTGGAAGCTCCTTGCAGGATTGTTTGCACAATCATTGGAGCCAACTTTCATTCATTGTGATAATCAAAGTTGTGTGAAGCTTTTTGTCAATCCAGTATTTCATGACAGAACCAAAGATGTTGAGATCAAATACCACTATATTCGAGATATGGTATTGGTTGAAGTATATTAAAACTGATGAGCAGACAGCCGACATTCTCACCAAGCCTCTCTCCAAAGTAAAGTTTGTGTACTTTAGAGACAAGCTTGGAATTGTGGAGAATGAACTGCTAGCTGAGAGGGAGACTCAGCTTGAGTGATCTTCTGTGATTTGCTTTAATGCATCTTTCTCTGTGAGAGAAATTTTAGCTATAAGCCCTTGTTTAATGCATCTTTCTCTGTGAGAGAAATTTGAGGTGAAAGCCCTTGTTTCCACCCTCTGGGAGTAGCCATGGTAGATGTCATGTTGAGTGACTCCATGACAACATCACGTGAGAGAGTCCATGATGATTCTCTTGTACTTGTGTTTATTCACCCTCTGGGAGTAGCCATGCCGAACATCATGATGAGATGACATCATCACGTTGAGCGACTCCGTAATGGGCACTTATGCACTTGTTCCTTCCATACATGGGAGTAGCCATGATGGAAAATATCACGTTGAGTGACTCCGTCATGAGCTCTTTCCACATATGGGTGTAGCCATTGCGGGTGTCATGTTGAGAGACTCCATGACATTGGATAGCTGGAAGTATTCCTCCCTAGCTAAGAGGGAATGTTGATGATTAGCAGCGTCGGGCCTCACTTCCAGCCACAACTTCAAGCAATATAATTACATATAGTCTATCAGCTATTTATTTTATTGGAGACATCCGATGATGAAGAGACACGTCACATGAATAATAAATAATATTTTATTATATATTTGTTAATTCGAGTTTGTTTATTATGGCCGACCCTTCCTTGATAATCGGCGCTCTTCTTGGAGAGACATATCTCTTCATTGGTGGCCGACTTTGTGCCTTGAAGGGACGCAATCATTGAAGACCTCATCAAATAGTATATATTGGAGATGTTGTTCGATCGTTGTATTATTCATATATTCATTCACTCACAAGTGTGAGTTCATAGAGAAGTGTGAATTTGTTCAAGAGCAGATCAAAGTTCTTCATGGAGGCTGAATTCGATATCTAGAAAGTTCAAGTTAATTATTCTGTGTTTGCATCAAGTTCTAGTGTTGTTGCTTGGCCTCATAATTGGCCTCATTGTTAAGGATATTATTGTTTCGTATTTAATATATAAGTGATATATTGTTGTTGGGTTTTTTTCCCTCAGGTGGAGGGTTTTCCCAAGGTATATTGTTGTACCCAAAACCAAAAATTTTGCTTCACTAAGGCATTTTGCTTAATTGAGTCTTAATCTTGTTAAAGTGATGTCAGAAGGTCGTTTTTGGGGTTTTTAAATATGGAGTTGGTGTTAGTGTCATGTCAGTCTGTTACTGAAGGAATTTAAGAAAAGTGAAAATCTGGAGTAAAATCATACAAAATTTTCTATCTCTGGAGAGGGGAGCACATTTTCAAAAGGGCGCCCTATCTTTTAGGGGCTCGGATCCTGTTTTTAGGGTTTGTCACCTCCAGCAGACATTTGTCCGGCATCACGTCAGCTTCGCAATGAACTATCAAGCCTGTCAAACGGACCTATTTCGTGCAAGTTACGGGAGATACAGCACAAAACGAGAGGAGTTCCAGAATTGGCTAACACTGAGAAAAAGAGCAGCTTTTGAAAAAGGCGCCCATCTTTTTGAGGTGTCAAGTGAAGGTTGTTGACTAAATGCCACCCAAGATGTTTATCTCACATTTGTTCGAGCTTTGCGACGCATCCGTTAGTGGGTGTATCTGAGTTGCAGAAGTGCCTGAGCCGGAGGTCAAACATAGGGTCAAATCTTGGTCAAAATATCAAAGGAAAAAGCAAAAGCACTTTTTCAGAAAGGCGTCTGAGTTTTTCAAGCCTTTAATGCCTTCTTTTTGATAATCTCAGATATTCAATTTGTTCGTGTTACGTTCAGCTTTTCGTTGCCTGTCTCCGTCAGATCAGAAGATGACTCAGCAGCTTGCAATCGGGGTTTTAATGGAATTTTGGTCAGTCTGGAAGGAAACGAGCAACTTTTCAAAAAGGCGCCCTTGATTTTTACCCCTCAGAAGATGTTTTCTGGGAAAATGTGCCTTTGCAGTTGTCTTGCAGAATGAGGTCAGCTCCGCAGTGAACCTGTGATCCAGTCCTGAAACTTGGTCAGTTAGAAGTTATGAAGAATTTATTTTTCCCTTCGTTCGAGATGAAGATGAGAAAATATGGCTAAGTCTGAGAAAAAGCGCAGCTTTTGAAAAGGGCGCTTGAATTTTTGAGCCTTCAGATGTTAGTTTTATGATGTTCAGTCTCAAGGTACCTTTTGATCAGTTTTTATCCTGCTCTGTGATGCCCCTGTCAGCTGGCCAATTGGTGGAGTCAATCAGCCAGTGTCAGAGGATGAACAAAGGTCTCGAAAGAGGGTTAAGTCTGAATTTTCATGAAAATTGGCTAAGTCTGGAATTCGCCTTAAGAGGTCAAAGTTGAGTTTTTAAAATAAGTTGACTGGTGCGCTTAACTTGAGTTCTGATTTCAATTCGACTGAACATTTTCTGGGTTGTCATCTTCAGTTCATATATTGGCATGTTGAGTGATTTTTCAGTTCGCATGTCGAGTTAACTAGTTTGCATGTCCAGTTAACAACTTTGCATGTTGAGTTACCTTGTTTGCATGTTCACTTAACTGAAGATTATGTTTGAAAGTCAACTTGAGTTTGCATGCATGGCGAATTTTGGTAGAAATTGTGAACACTTAGTGAAGTTTGTGCTTCATTCATTGTCAACTGGAGTTCTGAAAAGGGACGCCATATCAAATTAAAGCATGAAACATAATTTTGTGAAGTATGGCGAGTTCATCTTTGTCAACTAAAGTTTCCAAAAGGGTCGCAATATTTAGAATATTTAAAAGATTTAGAGCATGAGGTTGAAGTTGGCGCTTCACTTTTTGAATGTTAACTGAAGTCTTAAAAGGGACGCCTTAATTCTTGTTTGTAAATTTAGTGAATTTTGAAGATGGCGAATTCAACAAGGATTGTTAACTGAAGTCTAATTCGCATGAGGCTTTAAATAAATTTGCAACTGAAGATTGAAAGGGAAACCCTAAAGCATGGTGCTTTATTTAGCTTATTTTAGTTTCAGTTAACTAAAATGAGGTCCAATCACAAGCCAAGCGCCATTTTTCAAGGTTTGATCCTTTGTGCGAATTTTATAGATGAAAGTCTATTTATTCAAGCATTGGCGTCCATTATTTCATCATCTCAAGCTTCGAAATATTCATTCTTCTTGAGCGAGCAACAAGTTAAAAGTGCTACAGGTGTTAGAATTCAGCATTCTTCATAGCAACGGATTCAGATTGTTCAGAGGAAGAAGATTCAAGACTTTATTTTCAGTTTGCATGCAGGTTTCATCAAGTTTTTAAAGGAGATTGGCGAATTTTTCAGAAGCAGAACAAGCAAAACTTTCTATCTTCTGTCTTATTTCTTCTATTTCTCATCTTAGGTACTTTCTTCGCATGTCAAAGAAATTCAACATATTTTCAGAGTTTGCTCATCTGGGTTCGCATACTTCAGTATTTGCAGCAAAATCCACGTCTTAGATTTTTTCGAGAAAATTGCCCCGTAGTTTTCATTTTGAAGCTCTGTGCATTTTTTTGAGAATTTATTTGCATGTGGGCTTGAAACACATTTTTTCAAGAATCAAGCTATTTGGGTTGTCTTAGAATTTGATTCTGCACAAAACCCACGTTTCAGAAAAACTTCGAAAATTTCTCCTGCCTTAGGCTATTTTTAGCCTTGTCCAAAGATTTTCAGTTTTTCCAGAAAGTTCTTCAAGTATATTCGACTTTATAGTCAAAAGTTTTCATTTTCAAAATGCAGCTCAATTTCATTGATTATAAGGCAAAATCTGCCCTTACGCATAATTTTGTCAAAACTTCAGATACAGACCTAAATCATGTTTATCCAGTGGTTAATCTGAGCAGTCTGGAGGGTGTTAGCAGCAATGCGTTGAGGAATCTTGAGCGTTCCGGATTGTTGGCAGCGGCATCTATTCCTGTTACCATTTTTGATCTCGAGTTCGTTCTTGCTTGTATCAAGCATTATGACTCATCTTCACGACAAATCAGATCAGTTGATGGAAGGGTTGTTTGCAGTCTCAAGCCGAAAGATATAGAAAAATGTTTTGATATCTCTCCGCATTCAGATAACTTTACTGTGGTTATTGAAGCCTGTGAGAAGATATGGGATGGAGATCGAGAACATTCACAGAGAAAGGTAGCTCAAAGATGGCTGAAAGTTCAGAAGACTAACATGCCTAAGAAGGTTGGCCGTGGTGAATTCAAGGATGAAGTTGTTGTTTTGATAACTTTGCTCAATCGAGTTACAGGTCAAGAGGATGTTAGTACTTTCTGTTCATGGATATTTTACCTTATTTTCAGAATTCTTGATGGCACAGAACATTTTGACCAGGCTATGTTGATTAGTGATTGCTTACATCAGCAGATTACTAATTTTCTCAAGTTTCATGAGTTTCATATGATATCTTACTTGGTCTACTTAGTTGCATTCCAAGGCAGCTACAAACATCTTAAAACCAATGGCACTCTCGGTGTTCAACGTATTCACGAGTATTATCCTCAGTTGGAGTTCTCTCAGTCTGAACAAGATTTCCGAGCAGTGAATGATCACTTTTCTATGAGGACAGTTAGATATCTTGACAACGAAATGCACATTCGTATTTCTGCCGAGGCAAAATCAGCGATGGAGACTTGGGCGGATTGGTTTATCCAATTCCCTACTTTCACATACATCCGGGTTTATGGATATGTTCGAGAGCCCCTGATGTTGCCGAGGTATCCTTCAAACAAGATCATCTTCATGGAGTTTCTCAGACAGATGCAACATGTTCATTTCTTTCTTCGCAATCGTCATAAGACTGCAGCTACTTTTCCATTTGCATTGGGGATTTTCACATGCAGTACGGCAACAGATGCCAAGCTTATGTCAACCGAGTTAGAAAGATTCAATCTCAAAACTCATACTGAGAGGCGTTCTTATGATCCTTTGGGTCATTATGTGAACAAGTTAGAGCGAGGGATTGCACATAAGCCAGCACTTGAAGATTTTTGGGCAAATTGTGAAGATGAATTCAAGGTTCATCGTCGTCACTATTGTAGACTCACTATTGGTCAGCTCTCTGATTACCTATCAGAAGATGTTGATGGTCTATCAGATAATGATGGAGAAGTTCTTCTCAATTCATTTGTCAGAGATCAAATTGCTCGGCAGCCACTTCGTTCACCAAATTGGTATGCTAAGGAGAATACTTCTATTGAGGAAGTTTCTAAATCGGTTATCAAGATCAGTAAGCAGTTCTCGGAGAGTAAGCGGAAGCGTAAGTCAGTTCCTGTGACAGAGCCGCCAGAGAAGTTTTCTTCATTGCCTTCTACTTCTAGGTCAAGACCTCGGGTCAAGGCTATTGTGATTCCTCCTGAAGGAGTTAGACTTAGCGGAAACACGGGGAAGAGAGCTACTGGTATGAGGAAGCAGAAGCAAGTCGAGAATGTTCCTGAGATTCCAGTAGAGACAGTCATTCAGGCTGAATCTCACGTTTCACCTCCTAGTTCGCCGCATATACAACCTATTGACATAGATTCAAAGCCTGAGATACCAATTCGAGTTGGATCAGAGACAACTGAACCGCCACAGGTGGATACATCAGGGACAGTCTCTCCTCGAATTGATGATATTGTTCAGTCTTGTTGGCTCGAGAGGTCTTTGGGGAGGCAGAGGCGAGAACCTTCGTATAACCTTGATTTGTCTGAGTTTGGTGAGCCTTATCAGAGAAAGACGAACAAGAAAATCAAGAAACAGGTGCACATTGAGAAGACTCCAGAATCAGAGATTGTTATAGAGGTTGCTGTTCCTCCACAGGGTAAAAGCTTAGATGAAGTTGAAGTTGGTGACTTTACTTTCTCTAAGGCAAATCTAGGCAGGACTACATGAGAGACAGATGTGACTCTTCTTAAGATTGTTACCAATAATCTTGAAGAATGTATCACGAAGGATGGAGAGGATAAGGCATTGCTTAAGGCTGAAAATGGTCAACTTCGTCAATATATTTCTGATCTTGTTCATGGAAATTCGAGTAGAGCACCTATCCTCCCTCAGAATACACCTGCAGAACAACGAAATCCAGATTAGTTAGTCATTCATGGCAAACTTTTGGACAACTGGATTGAAAGTTTAGTTGCTACAGGTCAACGTCTTCTTGCGGATTTGTATCAGTTGAGGAGTGATGCACATAAACTTCGTCAAGGCGTTCAGTTGCTCGAGATTTCAGTTGCAGAGAGTTTAGCCAAGGATCGTGTTCTTGTGTCTCAGTTGTCTGTTGCATACGATGCCTTGGAGATTGATGAGGATCCAGAGAAGGATTTTACTTGGAGAGAGCAGCATCTTTTCAAAATGGAGATAGGTGAAAAGATCTCTGCCAAGTTGTTTTCGTTGAAAGATGATGTGATTGGGGTACTTGCACTTGTCAGTGGTTTTGTTGTTCAGATTCTGTGTCATTATCTTCTTGAAGATGGCACGTATGTTGAATTGGACAAAGTACAAGCTGAATTTGAAAAGCTGATTCGTGATAACCTGGAGGGAGATCCTATGGCGCCTAAGTTGGAGAATATTTCAGTTATTTCAGCTAGTTTCAGAAAGGCGACTGAAGATGTTAAGGAAGGCATGCATATGGTCAAGGAAAGTGGCAGAGAACTGAAGAAGCAGAATGTTCTTTTGGATAGCATCAAAGTGCCTGAAGACAAAGAGATTGATGAGTTCTTGGTCGAAGTGTTAGACCGAGATGACATGGAGTGATCTGCCAGTTGGAACCTGCAGTTAATTTCGAGGGTTGAGTCATGAGCAGCAGTTAACTTGACTTTCAGTCTTGAGTTCACTTGTTGACTTCACACATGCCTATCTCTTCCTTGGAATTATCTACATAGGAGTTAGGGTTAGGGTTTCCAGTTAACTGAGGGTAGTGTCTAGTTAACTTTGCTTTAAATAAGGAGGTGCATGCTTGCACATTGTCTATTTAGATTAAATGTACCGGTTAACTGATGGTAGCTTTCCAGTTAACTGTATAGTTTACTTTATTAGGGTTTAGTAATAAATCTTGCATGCATTGCAAGACTATAGTTGACTCAAGGTGATTTTAGGGTTCCCTACACCTTTGATGTATATAAATAAGAGTTTTTGCTCATTTGTAATTAACTTTTGCACGAGAGAGGAATATATGCTGCGCCTACCTTGCCCTCAATATTGCTCTTTTTGTATTTGTTCATGCGTCTTCACTATTATGATGAATTGTTATGCCACATAGGGTTTCATGCAATTGTGATGGTGAATTCTTTCCTTAGTTAGATAAAATCTGTTTTGTGTTCAATAAGCTTGTTCAGATTGAGATGATAGTTGTGCTACCTTGCCTTCAAGTAGAGAATCTGCGCTTGGTTATCGTGTGTTGTTGTGAACAATAAACTTATTCGGATTGAGCTGATAGATGTGCCACCTTGCCTTCAAGTTGAGAATTCGTATTTAGTTTATCGTGTGATGTTGTTACCAATAAACGTGTTTAGATTGAGCTGATAGATGTGCCACCTTGCCTTCAAGTTGAGAATCTATACTCGTTTATCGTCTGATAGTCAAACCCTGCTCTGTTTTCTCATGCTCTGTTTTCTTGAGGAAATTGGATAGATTTTAATTAATTGGCATAGTTGTAGTTAGTAGTCTGCAAAAAACCAGAAAATACTCAGCTGCTACGTATATAGTTTTCGAGAAAGCCTTGTACCTCTACAGCTGAAACAAAAAGACAGGATATAGTTTAGTTTATTTTCCTTTGCAAGTATTTTTGTCAAGCACAACGAGGGAGCTTCCCCTCCTAATTTGAAGAGCACTCATTGCGTAGTGTGCATAGCTGTCCGTACCAACTCTTACTCCAGAGGTGCTAGTTGTTACGCCAACATATATGTTGTGTCTATTTGTTTGAATTTGAATTAAAATCTGCTTATTTATATATGATCCTAAAACTAACACTCTCAAGGTTGCACAACTCTCTACAGCTTGCTACAGCAGTCTCAAGCTCCCACAATAGTCTCTAATTCTACAACTCTCTTGGCTCCCACGACTTTCTCTTTCTTTCTCTCTCTGGCTTCCTTAAGCCTCACAGGTAATATGTAATGTCCCTTTTTTCCAGCATCAACATCTGTGATGTCCCCATTTTTTGTGCACCGTAAAATAGAAGAATTAGATTAATTAACTAATCATTAAAATTCGTCTTTAATTATCTTAGGAGATATTTTAATTAATTAATTAATTAATACATATTTATGGCTATACGAAATATTAAGATATTGAAACTAAAGTCTAATGAGGCCATTTATATTTAATAATTATTCAGTTGCATCAACTGAATGTTGATGATCGGGATTAAAAGGAGTTTTGGCAAAAGCATTTGGTATCACGGAGAATTGAATTTGGGTTTGGATCTTTAGGAAACTAGGAACGAAAACTCTCAGTATCTGAAGCCAGGCTTGGACAAAAACCCAGTCATGGCTTTTCTGCACGTTCTTTCATAGTTTCTTTATCAACAAGGTTAGATTAGTTTGAGCAGAAAATTTGAATATATATTCTAGCCACCATATTACTATATCATCGGGAGTATGTAAGGAAACCGTGTTCTCGGGTAGTCAAATATTGGATGCATTGCCTAAGCTATCGAGAATGTTGGCGTGGAGCCACTTTCAAGACCAAGGTGCAGATAAAGACAAACAAAGACATAATATTTCTGTGATTTCAATCCATTATGGACGCTCTGGAAATGATTACGGGAGCCGCTTAATCAAATATGCCTTTATTACATATCAGTCGAGGCAGTGATTAGCGGAGGAGTTCTTGGTTTTTTGAATTACAGAAGCCTTACACGAAAATATTGGCTGAAGTTGTCACTGTATCTTCTATATTATGTGTTTATAGTGCCATGCTAAGAATCTGGTGACCGCTGGAGGATGTATCGAGACTTTGAATTCCTTGTCCGAGTGTTATCGAATCTCTCACTGCTGAAGTTGTTGGACTAGCGGAAGACTATGGTCATCATCGACGTCATTAGAGTATCATGATTATTGTTTCTTCTGATAAATGCCCACCTGGTGCCATGTATGCTCTGTTTGGTGAATTCATGACATTGCCATTGAAGAAAATCTCACCGAGACTCTTCATATATTCTTTGGAGGAAGACCCGATAGCAAGCATTTTGTCATATGTCGGGTTTATTCACATATATATTCAGAACAGCTTCAACAAAAAATATTCCATTGAATGTTTTCTATCAACTTACCTGGAAGCGTATTGGAGGACACTTGATACTGTATCTGAAGAAGGTGACATAATCCTTTGTGTAGTTCTTGTGATATTGGGCTCTGGCAGAGTGTTCTTAAATGTTTGCATTGTTCGCTATGGTTGGTGAAGTATAAATCCTAAAAGAGCGATCGCGGGAATCAAGACTCTCCTTGGTGTGGATATGAATACGTATGCCTTGTCTTGTAAGACGCGCATGACTATAATTGGACTTTGATGCTACAGGGGCTATATTCGAGTAATTCCCTTAATGCAATACTGTATCAATTGTTACTATTGTTTCTTAATCCGAAGATGAGTTTGAACTGCACAAAAGTAATTGTGAAATTTTTATTACATAAGGATGCTTTTGGATTCTATTGAATATAAGAGGTGTATTTTGGAATTAGCACTAAATGGTACTCTGTAGTATCGATTTATTAGAAATATTTGAATATTCCTATCTGAGTTATTATTCAGTTGTGTGTGGAATAATATTCTCTTCAAATTGGTCAATTGATATAGAATGATGATATACATGTTAGTTACAAGTTGCAATCATAGAAGGTTAAGAAATTGGTGCAAGCAATAGAAGCTTTATCTTGCATATATCAGCAAACAAAACAGATTGGTTTGACAAATATTATTGTCAAACCTGGGAAATCGCAATAATCCTGGCCCACAGGTAGCTAGGGTTATTACAACATCTTTGTAGCGGTTAGCCTATCAATGGGGTTCTCGTATGTTAATACAGTGCTTAGGGAGCCTATTCGGAGGTTTGGTGACCCTTTGGGAAAGTTTGTCTAGTATTTCAGGAGCTCTGAGCTGATTTCCTACTTTCAGGAGTAGTTCCTATTTTTTAGGGTCTATTGGTAATTCACTTGATGACCACCCGAAGCTTGTGGAGCCTTGCAAGGGGCCTTATGGGCCATTTTAGATGATCAAAGACAGTCTCCTATTTTTTAGGGGGAGACTGGCAGTTGGCTTGCTTTTGTTCAGACATCACCCCGAGACCCATTGCAACATGAGTTTCCAGTTGGAGGAGTCAGATGATGGTCTCGGAATGAAAATTGAAATATTAAAGTATTAACTTTAATGTTTTAATTTAATAAAGTGATTATTTCACTTTATAATACATTAATAAAATAATAAAGTGATTTTATTAACATAATGTATTTTAAGTCACTTTATTAATCTTTTATTATTGAAAAAGGAAAAACCCTAATTTGGGCGTGGGATTTGGAGAAGGCATAAAGAGAGAAAACAATATCATTTATAGGATCCAAGTTTATTATACACAAAGAAAAAGCTGAGCAACAAGGGTTTACAGGTATGGAGTTCCAAGCTGATCTGAGGATGAAAACCCTCGATTAGGATAGAGTCTACAGGTGTGGAAGATCACCCAAGGTCTCTTGTTTGGATGGTTTCACACAGAGATCATCATCTAAGCATTCACAGATTTACTTTGAAGTTTCATTCAGCATTATCAGTTTATATCAACAAATTACAATAAGACAGAGGTCACCTCGGGCAGTTGCACAAGCCCTACCTGGCACGTTCCGCATATGAATCATATGTAACCTTTGAATCATTAATCAAATCTGGTTATTTATCTCTTGCATTTGTTTAGAACTGTCATTTTGCAAAAAATCTTTATTATCTATATTGTTGGTGAAATTCAAATAACCCAAATCAGGGTGGCTTATTACATTGGTATTAGAGCACAGGATCTCCTGCCAGCCTAAGGGGTTTCAAAAAGGAAAAAAAATTCAGTGGTAGGGTTTGATGAATTTCAAAGTATCAAACATATTGATCTGATTATACAATAAATATTATTTGATTCAATTATCTGGGGCCTTATTTCATGCTCAGGCAGAAATATCAAAATCATTATTGGGGTTTCAACTCCATCGCAGGTTTATAGCTTCAGAATTTTTTAAATCTGCAGTTAGTGGGAAATATTAGGTAGTCATGGTTGAAGGGAGATCAGGTACTTCTGAAGAGGCAGAAATTAAATTTGAAGGATTTATATGCCCACCACACCATCCATGTCAACCATTGACTTCAAAGCAACTCACTTGGAGGAATCGTGGGAAATTTGGAGTATATTTATACTTTTGTGGAGTGCCAATAGTGGAATACCAACCTTATGAAAAATATCAGGCTAAGCAACATATTGCCACCCTCTAAAAGGACGCCAGATAAAAGGAAACGTATCAGACAAAATAAGACAAAATCAAGAGGCCGATAACAACAGACAATAATATTGTTTTGTATTGTTTTGAGAAGCCCGATGTATCTTATTGCAGACTTTGAAAGCTATCGGGAGTCTTCAAGGCAGAAAAGAAAAGGCTAAATTCTGAGGTGGAGCTCAGATGAGACAAACGGCAGGTAAAAGACAAAGGATCTCACCTAAAAAGAATCGCAACCTTCGAAAAAATTGAGACATGCTTCCAGCAAAAAAGACAAATGCAGAACTGGTAATAAAGGAGCCACTAGAGACAAAATCAGGGGTGCGATTTTTAAATTGAGTCATGTAAATACAAATTCCAGGGGCAGATAAGACAAACTGCCAGGCGTTAGCTTTTGAGGAAATTAGTGCACAAAAAGACAAACGATTTCCTGACGGAAGGAAAAGACAAGCTCAGAAAATTATTTCCAGCCGATAAAAGGACCAACGCTTCTTACAAACGGAGCTGCTTGGGATTTTTTTATTTAAAAAATCAGAATATGACAAAGGAGCTGGAAATTGAGAGTATTATTAAAGAGACGGATAACACTGAGGAGCCCGATAACATCTACTGGAGATAAGACCATTTTTATCTTATGCGAGGCCAAGACAAATAAATCGGATACATTTATAGAATACATTTGGTCTGTTGGTCATAAAAAAGACAAATAAATCGGATACATTTATAGAATCGTGGGGTTTGAATAAAGAATAAATCACAAAGATTGTGAATTTTGAATTGTAAGAGGCCACTCCATTAATGAATTGGGGTGTTAATTCCTTCAGGAGTCCTACATGGAGAAGAAGACAAAATAATAGTTAGTCGCTACTTCCAAACCACCCAGCGCTGGAGTCAAATCTGGTCAAGACATTTGACTTGATCAAGCTTGAGAGATCTGTTGTGTTTAATTTGGAAAAAGGAGTTCAATTGTTTCTGCTGGTTTTATTCATGCTTAGAAGGCTTATAGGGGAATTAGAGCCTATGTTACTAATTTGTGCAATTAACTGTGATTGAATAGTCTATGATCTACAATCCTGTGCACGTTTGCTGCTGCTCTTTACACTCAGAAAAGTTATTGCCTTGAGTGCTTCCAGTGTACTGAATGATATACTATAATGCATCACATGAAGTTACTTATTCCGCACTGTTGTTACATGTCATTTGCAAACTGAAACTCATTGGAGCATTCAGTCAATAGTATACAACAAGTTTGACAAAAATGTCTACATCTGTCAAACTGTGATCAGAAAATTCGCTCAGAACAGAGGGGAATATCAGTAGTAAAAGCGGGAAGATATTGCTTGGTGAGTGATCAGCACTCAGTAGGTCTATAACTATTTACATCAGCTCCTGCAGTTGTTGAAATAAGGGTAAAGATGTCTACAATTGATAGGTCAATCTGTGAGTTGAAGCGATAATTGTTTAATCTGATGAAAGACCCAGACTTTAAAAGGGAATATCTAAGGATGGGTGCAAAAACAAAACATTCAGATAAGGAAGAAGGAGCCATGGTTTGTGACACAAGTAAAACAGGAAACCAAACATCTATTGCAGCCACATTTGAAGAGCAATCTACAGCTGAAAATGCTTTTTTCAGTCATAAGAAAGACATTGCAGCAGGCAACAAGGTTCATTTCCAGTATCATACACTTCATGGTTTAACACCTATTGATGGGCAAATGGTGAGCAGTTGTCTTAGAGCTTATGATTCAGTTGACGTTGGTGGTTCAATATTCCCTTCCAGTGATGATGTTACAGGCGAAGGTTGTACTAGTCTCCGTGTTGGGAGTCTAGAGATTGTGGTGCCTTCCGATGTGACTACTGAGATTGATTGTTCTACGGGTGATTCTAACACTGTTCCGTTTCTTCTACATGGAGAAAGCATGGCATCATCCAGTGAAACAAATAAGTGGGATGATGGTGATGATTTTGCTTTTGGAACTAATGTTGCCATAGTTCCAAATCAGCTAGTAAGCAATCAGGTTGCCATAAAAGAAGACTTTGGGAAGAGTCGGATTCTTCAAAAACAATCAGCTACTTTGTCAAATGAATCCAATATTGTTAGTGAAGATTAGTTTGGAGAACCAACTGAAGGTTAGTGAGAAACAGATTGTAGCAGCATTAACACATTTTGATAGCTTTCACAAGTTGATGAAAAATCACCTTTGGAAAGTTCAATGTGAGGAAGGGCAAAAGGGTTTTGAAGAGGAATCCTCTCCTGCTGATTTACAAGGAACCAAAATAGCTATGGAGACAATGAAATCAGATTACTTAAATCTGCTTTCAGATAGAGATCTTCTCCTCGAATTAGCTGCTACCTATTTGGATGCATGGAGAAGGAAAGAAGATGAAGTTGACAATCTTAGTTTTGAGCTTATGAAAACTAAGGATTCCTTAGAGGCTGCTCAAGTAGCCCTTCAAGAAACAAGAAATCAGATTAACGAGCCTTGTTTAGAGCTGGGTTTGACACATTCTACATCAGCTCTTAAGGATGACTATTCAGCAAAAAAAAGGTTGAACAGGTGATGGAGGAGTAGGATCACTTTCAGGAGTTTGATTTAGTCCATTACCCCAAAAACTCAGCAAACAATGACTTAGACCAGCAAAAAGATAGTTTGCAATTTGTTAATAATCCATTGTTTGGGGTTAATGCTGATTTGCTTTATGATAATCCACCCTTTGAGTTGGATAATGGTGCCCTTTCTGATTTCTGTATGGAGTTTGGCAATATTCGTAGGACTTGGGATCCTAGTAGTGGATAGGGAGTTCTAACAGAACTTACCGATGCGTTTGATAACGTGCATAATGTGTCGTGTGCATATGGCATTACTTTCAACCCTTTCACATTTGATTTGACTATGAGGCATAGGACACACACGCGTGAGATGGATGGTGGGTATGAGGTGTTTCCTTCTGTGGTTGAAGGGGACAAATCTTACAGCTGTTCTGAGCTGCATCTACCGGATATGCATACTATTGGGATACAGAATACAAGAGCAGATTCTGAGCAGCTTGGCACTACAGGAAGTTGGCATGGGGCAGCAAGAATCACCAAGAGACGAGAAGGACAAATTTCAAATTTGTCCGTGGGATCCAAGTGGAGTTTATTATAGTGGGTTGCTTCACCTGTTAGGAGTATTGTCATTGATGTCAAATTGTCATTGAAGAGGATCAAAATTGTTATTAAGGTATGAAAGTTGTTGAGATAAATGGAGGATGGCATTGAATCAAAAGTTTCACCTCCAGATTCATCTGATTCTCTTCTTGCAAATATACATTCTAATTATTGAAGTCCAGATTGAAAATTACTGAAGATAATATTCAGATTATTGAAGATAGAAGATCAAAGTTCTAAGAGATATCTGAAGCACAGATCAAGAGTAAATAAATGAATATAATCAGCTACAGATTGAAATTGGTTAGTAAAGAAGATAGCAAATGAATCCACAAAGTGCGGCAGCATGGAGATTCAATTTAATAACTAAGCCCGAAATATATAATTGACAGTTTCAGATTCAATGAATATGTTCAAAATCAGATTTGTTAAAGCCTGAAGTATTAACAATCAAAATTAAGCCAAGATCGAAGTATTAACAAATACTTCAAAACACATCTCTAAACAAAAGAAAATGATTAATTCCAAAAGACGTGTAGTCTCAAATCATTTAAAAGAAAAAGTAAAGGGTGCAGTGCAAATACGTATCTCATAAAAAGACAAAGACATGTCCACGTGGCAATCATGGAATGAAAATTAAAGACATCCTTATTAAATAAAAGATACGCGTCCCTTGAGATTGGAATATACGTCTTTTACTCCAAAGATAAAATTATTTGTTTCAAAAAGATGCGTCTCTTAACATCTGAAAAATATACATCTGGAAAGACATGTTTTCTTATCGGGCATCTTCAGGGCAAATACCTTTTCAAAAAGACGTGTTTTCTTATTCTATCATGGTTCGGCTTTCTCTTAGTGTGCTCCTTTGCTAAAAAGACACAACCATTCGTTGCTGTGTTTTTTTCAGTTGATCTGTTTATTAAAAGAAAATCAGAAACAAAGTAGAAACACACTAAAAATCATTAGGTCAGAAATTTTGGATTAATGAAGGGGTATGAGTGAAAGTTAAAAAGGCAAAGGTGTGATCTTTCATCAAGGGGCACAATTTTGGATCAAAGTATATATTTGGAAATCTTTTTAATTTGAAAGTGTGGTTGAAAAGTTTTCAAGTGGTACAAATCAGGAGCCTATCTTCTTGTGTGGGCTTAGTGTGAGAATTTACATCACAAAGGCAGATTGGAGGATTGGCAGAGTGCAGATCTGATTGAAGTCATTTGATTCATCCATCAAGTCAAGGTTTGGTGCCTTGCATTAGGGGTTGGTGCTCCTTGTAGGTAGGTGCCTACTAAAATTGTAAAGGGTTAGGGTGTTCCTTGTAGATTGTATTCTACTAAATCATCCCTCTTGTAAATTGAGCAGGTTGGTGCCTACTCCCTTAAAAAACATTTCAATAAAGATTTATCAACTTGTGTAAATTGATTCATATCAATAGTTGATTGTGATAAGTTTTGAAAAAGTTGAGAATTAAAAAGTTAGTTGATATACTGATTCACCTCCTCCCCCGCCCCCCCCTCTCAGTATATTCTTGTGCTCTTCATCACCATCTTCAATTTGGTGGAGAATATATCAGAGTCGCACAATGGAGGTTAGCAGATGATGCGTATGACAAGCTTCCAGTTGGGTTGCGAACTCTGGGATCCTCTATCTTTGGCAGGTTGCTTCTTTTGCAGACAGTGTTTGATAGAGTTGTCGAGTTTGGTTCTATCTTACTTCAGAGGTTGTTGCGGATTTTTGTTTGGGCATGGTACCATCCAGTTTAGGGTACCGACATTCAGGACATAACTAAGTATGCAGGTGATGATTGCTTGAGGACAAGCAATCCTGGGGAGGGCGGACTGTAATGTCCCTTTTTTCCAGCATGAACATCTTTGCAGTGGTTAACCTATCAGTGGGGTTCCCGTAGTCTAATACAGTGGTTAGGGAGCCCATTCGAGGATTTGGTAACCCTATCAGAAGGTTAGTGTGGTGTTTCAGGAGCTTTGAGCCGGTTTCCTACTTTCAAGAGTAGTTCCTATTTTTTAGGGGGGGACTGGCAGTTCACCTGATAACCACCTTGAAATATACCGAGCCAAATTTTTTCGATTTTCAATTGCAAGTTACAATTTGACAAGCACACGTTAAGGTTAGCTCTAAACCAAAACGATGCTGAAAGCAACTCTAACCAGAATGTACACCAGGATCCCGATGTGGGCAAGGTGTGAGCATTGGTCAGAGGATCTTAAAGAAATGCTGATACAAAGAACTCTAACCAAGAATGCGCCAGATGACGGCGAGCATATGGTCAGAGGATCCCTATCTATTGCAATACTGAAATGTAAACTCAACACCAAGTATGTGCTACTCAATCCAGGATGGAGATGAGGCGACCATATGGCGAAGACTTATGAAATTACAAAGCAAAACAAGTAAATAGGCGCAAGCCAGCCTCTTCCACTTATTCAGTGGGCAGTTACAAGCATGAGATTAGCAAGAATAAGAAAGATGCTGACAATACTACTGTTCAGCTTACAATATCAGAGATTTATCTGTTAAGCACAAGATAAGAGTATTCTCAATGTTGCAACAATGTATAATGCTATCCTTAATGCTCTCAATGTCTCTCCTTTCAAAACCGAACTCAAATGACAGATTCTATGCAAGCTGTTATGACAGAACTATGACTGAAACTAATAACCAGCAATACAAAAACTCAATGAAATGCACACAACTCACTCACTACCCACCCAAATTACATGAAATCTGATGCAAATCATTCCTATGATGAAGGCGCCCAAGATGGAGACATAAAACAGAACCTAAATGCTGTTATTTATTTTCTTCACGAATTCCAATGACCCTCAAAATGGTACGGCTGCAAGGAGGGGCGATTTTGCCTTAATAAATTGGAGACTTCAAATTAAATTCCCCAACTTCTCTAAAAGGGGCGCCCTTACCTAGCAAATGCATGGGTAAACTACCCAGAACCAAAAGAAAATCACACAATGACTTATGAGCTAAAAACCAAATCTGCAACACAAACCAGCAACTCCATATTTTTTATATTTTTGCAAATATAAGGATTACAATGCATAAACAACAGCTATAAGCAAACTCACTACAAAATCACTCAAAAGCAATCAAACCTCTCCACTAGGTGCTATCTCACAAGCACGAAGTTGAGCCAAGCTAGGAGGCACTCATTCCTCGAAGCAGTCCAACACCATTTCGGCAGCGTAACTTTTTCAAGATATCAGATGATGCAAATGAAGACCAAGACCTCCTTTTATAAACTTGTGATGACTTTCCAGAAGCTTCTAGAAACCCTAACTTTCAAATTTGAATTTTCACCTTTCCCTCCAAAGATGGCGTCCCTTTTGTCTTGATGTAATTTTGACTTTAATTTTAAAATAATCTTCTCCAAAAGATGGGCGTCCTTTTTCAAGCAATTATTTTTGAACCTTTAGAAAATGTAGAAATATCTCCATGAGGCGCCACCCCCTCAAAGTCCCCCTTTTAAGAACAACTTAAGTTGTTTCACTAGACCAAGGGGTCAAAATATTAAAATATAACTTTAAAATATAATATTTTAATCAACTGGACAAATCTCATCAAAAATGCTTCTCAAGGTCAAGATTGATCAAACCAACTGAAATGACTGAAGATGAGAGCCAACCGTGCCGACGCCAACAGTACCACTGCCAGAAATAGAATTTACTAAAAATAGTAAATTCATGAAAGTGCTCAGAATGCCAAGAAAAACACATCTCCGAAAAGCTCACGAAAAACCCAGAAGGAATCCGCAATTCAATCACCAATCCGTGAGCCAAAGGAACCACCAACCAAGAAACCCTAATTTCACAACCGAGAAGCCTACGGGTCTCCAGAATAGGCCAACGGTCAATTAGAAAAGTCATGCTCGAGAAGGGGACATTACACACCTGGAGCTTGTGGAGCCTTGCAGGGGGCCTTATGGGCCATTTCAAATGATCAAAGACAATCTCCTATTTTTTAGGGGAATCCCTATTTTTAGGGGGAGACTGGCAGTTGTCCTGCTTTGTTCAGACATCACCTCGGGACCCGTTGCAACATAAGTTTCCAGTTGGAGGAGTTAGGTGATGGTCTCGGAATGAAAATTGAAATATTAAAGTATTAACTTTAATGTTTTAATTTAATAAAGTGGTTATTTCATTTTATAATACATTAATAAAATAATAAAGTGACTTTATTAAAAGAATGTATTTTAAGTAACTTTATTAATATTTTATTATTGAAAAAGGCAAAACCCTAATTTGGGCGTGGGATTTGGAGAAGGCATAAAGAGAGAAAAGAATATCATTTTCAGGACCCAAGTTTATTATACACAAAGAGAAAGTTGAGCAACAACGGTTTGCAGGTATGGAGTCCCAAGTTGATCTGAGGATGAAAACCCTCGATTAGGATAGAGTCTACAAGTGTGGAAGATTACCCAAGGTCTCATGTTTGGATGGTTTCACACAGAGATCATCATTTGAGCATTCACAGATTTACTTTGAAGTTTCATTCAGCATTTTCAGTTTATATCAGCAGATTAGAATAAGACAGAGGTCACTTCCGGTAGTTGCACAAGCCCTACCTGGCACGTTCCGGGTATGAATCATATGTAACTTTTGAATCATTAATTAAATCTGGTTATTTATCTCTTGCATCTTTCTAAAAACTGTCATTTTGCAAAAAATCTTTATTATCTGTATTGTTGGTGAAATTCAAATAACCCAAATCAGGGTGGGTTATTACATAATATCTACTTGTCTTATGTCTTTGAGCATCTTGGGATTTATCACATCCCTTGTCTATGCATTTTTCTATCTTGTCTATTTATCTTTCTATATATTTGTCTATCTAGTTGTTTATGGAGGTGGAAACACAAAAACAAGGGTTTGACTCAGGCAAGCCCCTAAACAGCCCCAACATTTACTCTCAGTCTTATGTGTGCAAGTGTTGGAGATATTTCTTTGTTGGAAGCTTCATTGCTTGGTTTGTTGTGAGTTTTTCTTTCTCTTCCTTCATTTTATCATCTACATTCAATTTAGTCTACATTTCATTTAGTTTACTTTACTTTATTCTCTATCATTCTCTATTATTTTCCTATATTTCAAGAGTTCCTAGTAATCAAAATAGTAGTAGTCATCTTGTTGTTTTTTGTGACATTTTGGATTTTTGGTCCGTATGAGATGCCATCAAGCCGTTGGGACGTTTGCATGCTGTGTTCTCGTCCTTGGCCGAGAGCTTGTCAATCTATCCACAAGATCTTTGTGACATACTCTTTCTGTTTTAGGAACTCTCATCATTTTATCCTGTCACTTGAGCTTTGTTCCTTGAGGTAGTTGACAACCATTTGCTCCTTGAAGACTCTTTTTGTCCTAAGACCCGAGGGTAGCAAATATCCTCCTCTACAGTAAATATCTAAAAACAATAAATATTAATATATTAAATGTTAATATAATAATATTTAAAAATGTTTATTATTAAGATGAATGTTTTAAATTTTATGCAAAAACTAAACAAAAAAATAAAAACAAAACCTAAATCTACAAAATAAACCTAAACAAAATCAGAACAAACTCATAAGAGAATGGACAAGGAAGAAGAAAACAAAGAAATAAGAAAAGGCAAAGGAATGTGTGGCCCATCTCCACCTCTCACACCTACCTATTGCAATCACCTTTGCCTCTCACAACCACTAGTAATACTACATGCAAAAGGCAATTCTGGATTTATATTGCTATCTAAAAATAACAGGTTTGACCCCCAATTGCATAGTTGTCACTCATTTGACGTCTCCAACAGTCACACCCACATCCCACAACTCAATTAAACGTTTGTTAAATTTAATAAAAAAGCCCTAGCCCTTCTTTTTTAACAAGTTGTTGGGCGAATTGTAACAATTTTCTTAAGTTTTTTTAAAAAAAATCTGAATATCAAACTTCAAGGATTAAATTTGGCAAACCCTATGACATAGGATATAAGAATCTTTATCTAGTCTCATTTCTATTGACAGTTGCAAAGCTTAATAGCTTTTCAAAAGATACTAAGGTTTAGAGCATAGAGAGGAGCAACTGTACTAAAATATGTTTTACTGGTATACGATTACTTCCAAGACTAATAGTTTATACCCTTCTTTGAAGTCATTTTTCACACATGCACTATTGCAAGAGTTCCCATGCATATGTGTCTGATATCGTGAACTTCTTAGCTATCTTTATTTATGATAATTGAAATCCAATGCAAATATGATATCTCCCCTTCAGCTTGTCTTACAAGCATGGACTTATGTTTCATTTGAACAATTTACATCCCTATGAAGGTCAAAAGAAAAATATGGAACAACAACAAAATTTTGAGTTTGCCTAATCAAAACTAATTTTCCAACATTGTCAGCTTGAAAAATAAAATGAATATTGTTAAAACAAGGGTTAATGCTTAGGATGTTCAAAATGAATATAATGTCCCCTTCTCACTTTTGAGCAGTGTAGAGATCAATTAGCCTATACCAGAGTTCTTGTAGGCTACTTGATGTGGTTAGGGGACTCAATGGCCAGCATTGGAGTACAATGTTGGGGTTTCAGAGGGTTTTTCTATTTATAGTAGTGGTCGGTTTATGATGTCTGCTATCTTCAGTTGGTCACAGTACTCTTCAGTGGTCTTCAATTTTTGCTCAATTTGGCATTTGGTGTACACTTACTATTTTTAGCAGTGTTTTTTTAGTAAGTCATTTTTGGGGAGTTGGTCCTATTGTGACCTTTTCACACATCACCCCATTCAAAATGGGTACCCCCCTAATTTTTGCTTTGTTCCCGTCTTTTGGCTTTGGTCTTGTGTTTGTCTCTCTCTGTTTTGTCTCACCTTTTATGATGATGTACCTTTCTTTTGACCTGGATTGGAATTAGGGTTAAGTCTGGAGAACATTCTAATGAATTAGGGTTTTCACCTTCAGGCTACTTTGAGGTCAAATTGAGTTGGCTAACTGAAATTTGAGCTTAGCATCACTGTCAGAAGGCTTCGAGCAGATTCCCACTGAAACTTCACTGAATTCCGGCAACTTACTATTTTTAGTAAGTACCAATTTGGGGCCTATTTTCTAGGGTTTTTCAAATTCTGACTATTGCACTGCACTCACTATACTTGGAACTCCTCACTTGCAAAATTTGAGAACGAACGGACAACTTGCTATTTTTAGCAATTAGGGGCTTCAGGAGCCATTTTTAGGGTTTGCAAGTATGATTTTCCGATGCATGTCTGGATACTCTTTTTGGGTTTTCTGAGACCTACACAATGATGTAACATGCAAGCCGAGGTGATGACTTTCGGCAGTTCACGCTTCAGATGCTATTTTTAGGATTTGCATGCAAAGTTTTTCGGTGCATGTCTGCATATTCTTTATGGGTTTTTCGAGAGCTACGTGATGATGTAACATGCGAGCAGAGTTGATCACTTTTTCAGACACTTACTATTTTTAGCAGGATCACTCAGGCAGCCACTCAGCACTTCAATATCACGAACGGGGCGACATGCAACAAAAACGAGGTCAAATGCCAGAATCTCCGAAAACCGATGTATCCCACTGCGATCAACATCTTTCAAGGAGTCCACTGGTAAAATTTGAACACAATCTGAGTACTTACTATTTATAGCAAGTCACCTTCAAAAACAGGCTATAAATAGTAGGTCAACACGAGACACCAATATGAACAGGCCAGTCAACCCATGAGGATCACGTCAGTCAAATTTCAAGTTAAACGGAGTTGCAGAGGTTCTAAAATCAAGCAGTTACTAAAAATGGCAAGTCATCTCCAGAAACAAGCTATAAATAGCAAGTCAGCACAAGGTGCCAGTGTGAACGAGGCAATTAGATTGTGAGGATCCAGTGGCGCAAATTTCAAATCAATCCAAGTTGCAGAAGTATGAGAATTAGGGTATTTACTAAAAATAGTAAACAGGGGTGAGCAAGTTGGAAAAATGGCTAAGCCATGAAGAATTCCTCCTCAACCCCTAATATGCGGTAATGTGAGAGATGGGACTTGAATTTTTGTCTAAGTGTGAAGAATTCCTCCCCCCCTAGGCAAATGCGCCCAAGGTGGAAGGTGGAGAGAAAAATGTGCTAAGTATTGAAAAAGTTCCTCCTCAACCCCTGATATGCGCCCTGTCTGGAGGAGGCCAAGAAAAAGTTTTTAAGGCGTTGCAAATTCCTGTTGACCCCTCCAAATGCACCCTCAAGAGATTGGAGTTGGGAAAAAGTTTCTAAGGCAATAGAAGTTCCTCCTCACACCCTCATATGCGCCCAACATGAAGTGAGCCAACCAAAAAAAATTCTAAGTGTTTAAAACTTCCTATTACCCCCCTAAAATGTGCCCATCTCCAACGAGGCTGAGGGAATTGTGCTAAGGCATGGTCAGAAAGGAAGCTTGAGATCTAGAATGCGCCCAAGGTGGAAGCTGGCTCGGAGTAAAATTTTATAAGTGTTGAGAATTCCTCCTCCCCTAGTGAAATGCGCCCAACTTGCTAGGCAATGGAGAAATGTGCTAAGTGTAAAAAACAGTTCCTCCATCACCCATCAAATGCACCCAATCTGAAGGTGAGGTGAGGCATGAGAAAAAGTTTCTGAGTGTGGGAAAATTCCCCTCACCTAAGCAAATGCGCCCACCTTGAGAAGAGAGATGGAGAAAAGTTTCTAAGTATAAAAATTCTTGTAGACCCTTGAAAATGCGCCTAATTTCGAGGAGTGAGGAGAAAATATTCTAAGGCATGTGAAATTCCTTGACCACCCCAAGAATGCGCCGAACTTCATGGAGTTGCATAAAATTTTCTAACGCAAAGCAGAAGAAGAGCTACGCCTAGAGAGGAAGAGTGAGGTGATGAAATATTTTTCTAAGGTATAAAATTCAAAAATTAAGTGTACCTCTTCGTAGTGATACACATGAATTTTGCATTTTCTAAGGGAAATTTTCTTCTAGGTACTGGATATCTTCGACAAAGAGATGATTTTGAAATTTTTCACGGCTTGCCGAAGATTTTAAGATGGAGATTTTATCCGGGCACTGGATTAATGAAACTTCCTAAGTAAAAATATTAAAATTTATTCTAAGGCAAAGAAAGACATGTTTGTGAAAATAAAATGCCTTGGCTGGTGAATTGAAGTTGGGTGCCTAGATGATTTTTGACCAAATTCCTAATGAAAACAATTTTCTCGAGCCAGAGTTGGATGAAATATTTTAGTGAGCACCTCAGCCAGTGAAATGAAAAGGGGGCCATTAAATTTAATATTTTCAAGGCAAGTGATTTCAAAGTGCTAATGGAATAAAGTACACCTAGGCCAGTGAAGAGGAAATTTTGAAGTTCTAGAAGGTCAAATATTCCCGACACCAGATGACAAGTGTTGCAGCTACCAGAGGAGAGAAATTCAAATTCCTATAGTGGAGGAGTGGAAATTTAATAACTCAGCTAAAATTAGCTTCTGCTAGAATTCGACTTGGCTATATGAGCTGTGAAGTTTTGTTATTTTCTCCATCAGCTAGCAAGGTCGACTTTGATGCTCTAGAGTGAAGAAGATTGCAGTGTGAAGAGAAATTGTTGCTAAAGTGAGCTTGGGCTGAAATTTTTCTAAGTGTCGGAAGTTGTGCTGCTGCAGAGAAAATTTTCTAAGAGTTGCTGTACCCAAAATAAATTTTTGGCATTCTATATAAATTGAGCTAAATCTTGTTAAAATGTCGTCAAAAGTTTGTTTTAGGTCAAACCAAACATAGGGTCTTTGTGGGTTTCTGTCAAGGAACAAATGTGCAAAATTCTGAAAATTTGAGAATTAGGGTTTTACGCCCCTATTTTCAGGGTAACCCCCAAAAATAGGACCTTCCTGGAAATGATTGAAAATGATTTTGATAGGATTAACTCACTGCATGATCATATTGGTCAAGTCAGAATCATCAAAACACACGTTTTACTCTGGTGGGTCTACTTCCGTTTTTCAAGAACAAAGTTAGGAGCTCTGCAGCTATTAATGGCAGATTGGCCAGTACCAGGTGTTGAAAGCTAAACTTCAACGATGCAACCATGACAAAAAAAGGTCTAAAATGATGTTGTTCGACGAAGGAGATTCTCGTTTCCAAAAAAGGTCAAAATTTGACTAACTTTGGAAACGTTACGAAGGAGAGATCAGTTCACAATGCTGAAAAAGAGCCTTTTTCAGACAGGGGCGCCCTTGATTCTTAAGGGTCAAATGCAGCCTGTTGAATCATCCAAGGCAATCATCCTAGGCGTTCGCTTGCTGGCTCGACAACGAAACAAATAGCAAGATCATCTGATGAGTTGATCACCAACAGTTGTCAACAAAGCAAAAAGAGGCAGTTCACGAAGATACCAAGAAATGGCTGTCGAAGTAAAGATCAAGGTGGAAAAAGCGCCCTTTCCAAGGAAAGGCACCCTTCTTTTTGGAACTCCAGATGCTGTCATATGTCTGAAGGCCTCCCAAGATAGATTTCTCAGTCTAGGTCGATCTCGACAATGCAATTACAAACGCAAGCATCTAACAAAGCAATCAACAGATAATCAAAATCAAATTGGATCATATTTGAGATGAAGATCACTGTGCAAAGGAGCAAAAGTGCCCTTTTTAATGAGGGGGGCCCTTGAATGAAGGTACCATTAACTGGCTTCTAAGTTTTCCAACTCCAGTCATCTTTGGCGAAACGGAGCTGGCTACCTGATAAGATATCTAATAACATCATCTAATTCTCCGATCAAGGGGGATTTTGAATCAAAGCACGAGAGGTCAGATTAAAAAGCTAAAGAACGAGGTCAGATTAAAAAGCTGAAGAACGAACACTGAAAATTCACCAAGGCAAAGGCAAAAGCTAGCTACTCAGAATGAACACTGAAAAATTCAGATGAAGTTTGTCCTTCACTGCAGGCAACCAAGGAAGCGGAAAACGAGCTTCAGTTTTTCCACCTCTCTTATCACACCAACAGGCAGTATTATGATCCTCACAAGAATATCAGATGGACACTATTAGAGGAATTCAAACATAAGGCAAATATTGAAGACTTTTGGGCAAGTGCATCAGATGAAGCTGAAGTGAGAAGGATGTTTTCGAGGATTCCATTGACCGTGATTAGAGAATGTGAGATTGTTCCTATGCCAGACCAGGTTGATGAGGATATCAACATTATTCGTCTAGATTATGAGACAGTGAGGAATACACCACTCCCACTTCCGGATTGGTCGGAGCCAAAGATTACGGATTTGGATACGCTTTGCATACTAGTCCTGACGTTCACGAGAGGATGGGTAGAGAGGCACGTGAACAGGCTTAAGAGAAAATCAATTCCTCTTACTTATAATTTAATGCGAGATCATAAGACACCCATTGTTAAACAGAAAAAGCAGGTTGCTCGACCTGTGGAGCCACGAAGAAAAGAGCTAGTCCAACCAGAGCCTCAGAGTGTTGAGGAAGCTTCGCATACGCCATTGAGGACTCATTCTCCAAGTATACAGAGGGTCTCACTGTTTGCAGATCAGAGAGTGAGGTTGAATGAAGAATAGGAATTACAAGAGACAAATCAGCGACCTCATAGAGAGTCAGTTGGCTAGAGCGTCGATGTACCTAGAAAAGAAAACCAGCATGAGATAGAGGAAACGGCCACGGATACTCGCTTCCAGCGTGAGATTGAGGCAGCTCTGGAGGACAACACTACTACAAGGAAGCAGGCCCAAGGTTCAGGAGATACTCAGCCTATTGAGATTGATGAGCCTCGTCAAGATGAAGGCAAAGAAGAAGTTTGTGAAGAGGAAGCAAGGAATGAACAACCATTCATTATTTCTAACTTACAGCAGGTGGTACTAGATTGGCTAAGGGACAGGATGAGAAGGGACCCCATTGAAGAAACTAATCCAGCAGTTGAGATGGAAGAATTTTTTACTAGGATCAGTGTGCCTCCAACAAAGAAAAAGGCTAGAAATTTTTCAAAGATTTCAACTAATGAAGATGGCTCACGCACCCTTCAGGTGGTTGTACCAAGGGTTGAGTGCGATCGAGATGAAGCCATTCCGGAGAATTATGTGATCACCACCATGGAGTTGGGTCGCCCTACTGGAGCACAGATAATTGAGGAGTGTGATAACTCCTATCAAGCGCTCAAGGACAGGTTGCTTCAAACTGAAGGCAAGTAAAAAAGGTTGAAGAAAGAGCACAAAACTTTGATTGGTTACGTACAGCACTTGTCTCGTCCTTGTGGACAAGAGAATCTTGCAATTAAGCTCCCAGTTGAGTTTCCTAGAGAGTCAATCAGTGGCTTGGAGGACTTGAGGAAGATGGCACAGGAGGTGGATAAATGAGTTGCTAGTGTTTGTGCCGAGATAGAAAAGTTTATGGAGGATCTTGCTCATTCTTATCAGCAAGCTTCGAGCATTATGGCACGGATGGACGCAGTTGATCTAGCTTGGGGCAATGCTCATATCTATCAAACCAAGGTTGTCCTTCGTTTAGAGGCTTTGATGCATACTCCCTTGCAGACATTGATTGAGGGAGGTGTGATTCAAGAGGGTGATAGATATGACTTCACCAACTGGTATTCTTTGGTGGTCACAAGCCGAGGATTCTTTGATGCAGTACGAGCATATTCAGCCAGAATCAGAAAGGCCATGGTGAACATCCTTGACAGAGTCCTAAACACACTAGAGGCTATCTTTGCTAGGAGACTGACTTCCGAGGAGGTGACTGTTGATGGTTTGAAGAGTAGACTGCCACCTTTCTTTTCAGAGGTGAAAACGTTTGTCCAAGATGACTTTGAAAACACCTTGACCTTCTCCAGCCTTATCCAGAACATTCAGGATGCTTTGGCCGCTTGGAGAAAATCATGTACTCGACATGGGCAAACAGTTACAGTGTTGGAGTTTCAGATTGATCATATCCCGCCTATCTCAGTTCAAGAGGTTGAAGTTGTGCTGACCAGGTTCATTGACTTTGCAACCAAGGAGAAGGAGAATGGGAACACCCTTCTAGATGATGACCTTCTAGAAGATTGATAGTGGGCATTAATTGCCTCTACTATTTTGGGAGAGAGTGGGAATCTTTTGGTTCATTTATTACTCCACTCCTCTTTCTAGGGTTATGGCTGAGGTGGCTCAATCTAAGCCCTTCATTGTAATTGAATCTAGGCCGTCCATTGAACTTGGTCAGCTATAAAAGTGGCATCCCCCCTTCATTTGTACTCATTAGACATTAGAAATCAGATCATTAAAATAGAGGCAGAGCAGAGAAATAGCTTAGAGTTAGCATAGTTGACAGATTGATAGTTTGGAGAAGGAAAGTTTTTCCTTTGAAAACTTTGTAAGAAATTGTTGTCAACACTCTCTCAATAAAAAGAGTTTTCATTGATGATGATCTCGTCTTTTATTGTGAGTAGCTAGCGAGGTTTCTTCGTCCTTCTACTTCAAGTAGGATTTTAAAGTAAAGTAAATAGATTTTGTTTCATGCAAGTAGATGATAGTAATGGAATGCGGTGTTTAACCTAAGCAGCTTCGTCTAAATCCATCCACTAGCAAGCTTATTGATGATAGGTTTGCCCTGCGTGGTCAACTGGAACACTTCGTGCTTAACTTCAATTATGATTGGCATGTTAGTATGCATCGTTGTGATGGTATTTAAATGTTGAATTGTAATTTGAATATCCTTAGCTACCCCTTTGAAGATTGCACCAACTTTGTGGAGGTTGTCCAGCGCGAGGCGAAGCAAAGTCTGGTTGAAGTTTGCTAAAGTTGAGCTCCGTATCCCACACTTAGGACAGAATTTAGACTTTCTAAACCCTACACTCATTTAAATTCAATACAATTCCTAGTTAGTATTAGGAATCTTGCACGTACCTGATAAATCATTCGAACCACGAAAATCCCCTTTCCCTTTAATCCGTTGTTAGTTGTTGACTGTCAAACAATTGAGTAAGTCCCCTCGTGATACCAGCAAAATCACAACGAACCAACTGAGGCTATCCATTGCATAGAAGGAACTTTGGAGTTGAACACATGATCTCTCTCGCAATCTTAGCATTTGGAATACTTTGATCAAGAGAGAATAGGGTAGTCGTTGGACACTTTATCCTGCTATTTGGTGTAGGTCACAAAACACACATCAACAGGTCCCAGGCCAATATGTACGCAGCGGTATTATTCGTCTTTTGGTTTGGACAGCCTAAGATTGCAGTATTTAATAATTGCTTTACTTGGTCACTTAAGTTGTTTTATAAAGTTATTTTATAAACTTAAGTTGAGGGGGTGAGAGGTCATTCAAAAAGTACCTTGGCCTAGGCGTTCAACTTAAAGTTGTTTTAAAAGGCTTTATTAATATTGTATTTCTCCATGAGTGGGATGCCTAGAAAGGAAAGGGAGATAATTTAAAATGTTTTACTTTTCAAATGAGAAGGGCATGGGTTTTAGGAGGAAATTGAGAGACTTTCCAAGTCCAATGGCCCTAATCCTTTTATAATTTCATTTTGGCTCTCATTTGCATATCTCTACTTTGGCAACATAACAGAATTTTGCTGGATTGCTTGGGCTGTGAACTAAGGACGGAAACCCTCGTCGTTTGGGATTATTTCAGTGGTGAAATGTCCACCCTAGTCAGATTGTGAGTGATTCTACAACAGGGATCACATAGAGCTTATCAGAGTTCAGTTTTCAAGGGATTTTCTAGTTCTTTTGAGGAGTTTTTGGTGTGGTTTGCTTAGCTTTCAGTTTGGTGTGTTTTTATGAAGATTTTGGTGTGATTCTAATCAGTTTCTGGGCAATTTCAATCTGGACCTGAACCCACATTTTAGCTCATAAATCCGAAATGGACTAAGCTTTCAAAATGGGTATTAGATCATTGGAAGGGCCTTAGCAAGGCGTTTCTTTCAAGTACAAGTTTGCAGTTTTTGAATGAGTTTGGGAATTACTAGAGAGGATCGAACTTTTCAAGGGGGACACCTCTTGCTGCTAAAAAACTACAGTTTGTGACCAGCACGTGTATGGTCTTTGTTGTTGAACATTTGGGACTGAATATGGAGGTCTAGGCAATGGAGAACAAGGTGATTGAATGTCACATGCTTGGGTGTTGCTCGTTGCCAACAAAGAGTCTCATTGTTGCAGTTGAAAATCTCCCAGTCATGACTGTAAACTCATACACCAGGTCTGATAATTCTTTGTATTATTCTGATTTAAAACTGAAAATGAGTGCTCTTGATGTTTATTGCAATCTCTATTGAAATGGCATTATTATCTAGTGTTTCTTGCTCATTGCAATCATTTCTTTATGCTGTATACATCTGAAAACGCATTTGAAATAAACACAAACACTTCATTGAACAAGCAAAACAGCAAACAGAGTGTTTCAAAAAAAGTCAGGGGTGTATGTTACAATGAAATGGGTTAGATTAACCCAAAAACACCTTAAGACAAGTGAATAGGAAAAATTAGTGATTAAACAAGTTGAATATGAACACAAATTCTTTCTAATTTGCCCTATCCTTAATAATGCAAGAAGTGAATTCCACCAATTTAATAATTCAATTAATATTCAAGGACTTCTAGTTTACAACAATCATAATTATTTCAGTCCCTTCATTTCTAACAATTTCAAGTACAAAATTGATACTATAAAGAATATCTAGTCTAATATCTTTTTTTCCTTTGTATGGCATTCTAAACACACGATGGCATACAAGAACAGGTATAAAGATAGGGATTGCAATATCCAACACAATCACAAGGATCACACCTCCATCACCAAAAGAGTAACAAAACATGAATGATAGGAGAGATTACAAAAACAAAAAAAGCAACTCCAATGATACATCGTCCGATAAAGTTGAAAGACATGGTAAATTGTATAGCCAATTGATGCATTTCAAAGCTCCTACAAAATAGTTTGGTCTAAAGGACGTAAAAACTCATTGTCATCATGACTGACATGAAATGATGACTCAGCCCCACTATCAGCTTCCGAAGAGATCTACCTTCCCAAACCAGCTCTATTCCCTAAATCTAGACCTGATTGGAAAGGTATTGGTCTTGTTGATCTGTTGTTTAGAAACTTTAAATACCTTATGAGCGGCTCCTTGGTTTTTAAATCAGTGTGGAAGGCTTGGGAGCAAGTTAAATGATATGTGGTTGAATGTGATGTTTCTAGAATCAATTGTCCTTTTAGGTATATTTGATGGTCTATGGAAAACCTTTGGTTTTGCAAAAAAATGTTGGTCTACTCTCAAATGATTTAACAAAGGAATTAAAACTTTTGGAAAAATCATTAACGATTCATGTATTGCCTACTACCATGCTATTAAAACTACATATAATATTTCTATTTCTGAAAAACACCTTACTCTCCTATTGTTGTTGCTATTGGTAACAGCTGTCTAGTGCTTGAAAGTATAATAGAGAAGATTTCGAAAATATTCGATGTATTTACATTAAAGAGGAAATCTCTTTATAGAGTTTACAATTGCAAAAATACAAAGTTTCTAAAAAGAAACTAAAGAGAACTAAAGAAACATTCTCATCTAATAAAATACACAATATATTGACCATTAAATTAAATAAACTAAATATTATTTTAATACCCTCTCTTAATGGTCAATCTATCAACTACACCAAGATGCCCCCTGAATTTTACAAACTTATCTGGACTAAGAGACTTGGTGAGAATATCAGCAGTCTAATCCTCTGTCGGAACATACTACAAAACTGCTAATCCATCTTCGACAAGTTGGCAGATGATATTACACAGGTAATTGGTAAAATAATTGATATTATTAACAGGAGCAAAGTGCTCAATAAATACTATACAGGATTTACAACAAGCCGGAAGGATAAGATCGGAGACGATCTTATCTTCAAAAAAAGCAGGAAGTTTCTAAAAGAAACTTCAGATAAGATCTCGGACAACACAGACGATCTTATCAGGATATTTTACAATATTTTACAATATTGAGCATTAATAAATAAATAATAAACATTATTTTAATACCCTCCCTTAATGCTCAATCTATCTACTACACCAAGATGCCCCCTGAATTTTACAAACTTAATTGTACTGAGCGACTTGGTGAGAATGTCTGCTGTCTGATCCTCTGTCGGAACATACAGCAACTGAACTGATCCGTCTTCAACCAGCTTCCGAATGAAATGACAATGAGTTTCCACATGCTTGGTTCGCTCATGGAAGACCGGATTCTTGGCAAGTTTGAGAACTCCTTGATTATCACAGAACAAGGGAGTTGGACCTGCTTGAGATATTTGCATATCTAAAGCATCCGGCGAAGCCAAACCGCCTCACATGCTGCTTTTCTCCCCGATACTCTGCTTCGTCGAGGAGAGAGCCACTTTCTTACTAGTCCATGTGCACCGGATCCCAAAAACACATACCCAGATGTTGATTTCCTATCATCAACTGAACCTACCCAATCTGAATCTGTGAACCCACTGAGTTTAGGATCGTGACTCCGAGTGTACAAGAGTTCAAAATCAGGAGTGCCCTTCACATAACGCAGCACACGCTTCGCTGCTACCCAATGATTAGCCTTGGGGGCTGTCATGAAGCGTGATATGTAGCTCACTGCAAAACTCAAGTCAGGTCTAGTACCAGCAAGATAGATGAGGCTGCCTACTAGTTGCCTGAACAATGTTTCATCTACCACAGGTGAATCGGACTTAGCTGACAACTTAAGCCCTTTTTCCATGGATGTGGAGGCAGGTTTGCAATCCTGCATTCGGAACTTATCCAAAAGACTTCGAGCATACTTGGACTGGGAGATGAAAATCCTGCTCTCTGTCTGCCAAACCTCAACACCTAAACAATAATGCAGGAGGCCCAAGTCTATCATGTCAAAAGTTTTGCACAAGTCCTGTTTGATCTCAGTGATCAAATGTGCCGAACTGCCAGTAATGATCAAGTCATCCACGTAGACAACAACAAGCAAGATCTCATTACCAGTATTCTTGACATACAAGTTCGAGTCAAATGGACTCCTCTGAAAGCCGTGATCTGTGAGGTACGTGTCAATCTTAATGTACCAAGCCCGAGGAGCCTGTTTCAGGCCATAGAGTGCTTTGACCAATCTGCACACCTTTTGTTCTTGACCAGCAACTTTGAAACTTGGAGGTTGCGTCATGTATACTTCCTCCTTCAACTCACCGTTGAGGAAAGCACTCTTCACATCCATCTGATGGACCTTCCAACCAAACTGGGCTGCTAAGGCAACGACGAGCCATATGGTACTCATTTTGGCTGTAGGAGCAAAGGTCTCCTCATAGTCAATGCCTTCTTTTGTGAGAACCTTCGTGCAACCAGACGAGCTTTGTACTTGTCAAGGGTTCCGTCAGCTTTGTACTTCACCTTGTACACCCATTTGCAGCTAATGGGCTTCTTCCCTGGAGGAAGATTGGAAAGGACCCAAGTGTGATTCTTCTGAAGACTCTGGTATTCTGATTCCATTGCCTTTTCCCACTCAAGTATCCCTTTTGCCTCTGAATATGTCTGAGGCTCATAAACACTGTGGATGTTGGCCATGAGAGCAAAATTTACTGTAGACTGTTGTTTGCTCTTGTTTCTGGATGATCTACCCTCAATGAGCTCATCAGCACGAAGGTCACTAATAGTCTTAGCCCACCATTTCGGCCGGAGAGTAGAAGTGTCAACATCAGATGTAACAGGAGGAGCTGGATCTGGTTGAGGATCTGGAACAGGTTCAACAGGAAGATTATCATATGGAGGAAACCGGTTGAGCATCATCAAAGACTAGGTCTTCGTCATCCCTCCCATCAGGTGAACCTAACCGAAGTCGGACGCCCACATCAGGAGCCTGTAGAGGCTGATCCTTAGAATGCTGAACAGGTGAAGAAGAGTGAAATGGACCCCGTTCCTCATCAAAGACAACATCTCGACTGAAGATAAGACGATCAGTGTCTATATCAATCAGCCTATATGCCTTGTGGTTGTCACTGTACCCTGTGAACATGAGTTTCTGGCTCTTGGAGTCCAGCTTAGTGCGCTTGGCCTCTGGAATCCAAACATACACAAGAGAGCCGAAAACCTTCAAATTACTAATCCTAGGTTTGCGACCAGACCAAACTTCCTCAAGAGTCTTCCCTTTAACAGCATGAGTGGGTGACCTATTAAGGAGATAGACTGAAGTATTGACTGCTTCTGCCCAAAACTTGGTAGGAACACTCCTATGTTGCAACATGGAGCGAGCCATCTCAACAATCGTACGATTGCATCGCTCTACAACACCGTTTTGCTGAGGAGTGTAGGGTGTGGTCAACTGATGTTTTATCCCATGAGTATCACAGAAGTTGGAGAATGCACTAGAATAGAATTCCCCCCCATTATCTGACCTAAGAGTTATAATACAAGAACTAGACTCTTTTCCAACCAAGGCCTTAAACTTCTAAAATACAATAAAAACCTCTGATTTTTGCTTAAGAAAGTACACCCACATTTTCCTACTATAATCATCAACAAAAAGTAGAAATTACTTGCAACCAGTTACAGAAGTAGACATAGGGCCACAAATATCAGCATCAACTAATTGAAGTACCTTAGAAGCTCGCCAAGAGTCGCCATCCTTGAACGGTGTGCGATGCTGCTTCCTGGCCTAACAAGCACCACAAACGCCCTGATGCTGAGTCTGAATGTCAGGTAAGCCATCTACAAGTCCCTCCCGAGCAAGCTGAGAGAGATAGTGCACGTTCAAGTGCCCGTACCAAAGACTGGTGACAGCTGAATTTCTGGCTGCCAAGGCTAACTCGGAGAATCACCAGTGTCCACAAGCCTGTAAAGGCCATGATCCTCTATCCCAATGGCCACCGTTGTGCGAGTTTCTCGATCAACAATCGAACATCTATGCGAGCTGAATACCACATCCATCTGGGGAGAATGCCGCATTATCTGACTGACTGAGAGAAGATTGAGCTCGATATCAGGTACATAATACACGTTGAGGAATATGAGATCCCTCGGCCAGGAACCTGAAATGCCTGTGCCGACAACTGTGTATTCCTCACCTCCTCCAAAAATCACGAGTCAGTGCAAGGGGAAAAGTCTGTGAACCAGTCACGCCTATGTGAGAAATGACGCGAGGCACCAGAATCTATGTACCAAGTAGAGGATTTGACATGGTCTGCGGGCCTTTTTGCCATCAGTGCATAAAAGGAAGATTCCTTCTACTCAGAGTGCTCGGCGACATTCGCTTTATGCTGAAACCCTCCCTGCTTCTTTTGCTCAGAAGCCAAACGAGCACAACAATCTTTCTTGATGTGGCCAAATTTATGACAGTACTTACACTGAACATTTTTCTTTTTCGGACAGGTCTGACTGGAGCCTTTCTGCTGTGAAGGCTGACCTTTTCCTTGATGCTTCAGATGGGTTTTAGCTGCAAAAGCCTGCTCTGTGGAGGATGATGATTCACTACTACCAAATTGTTGTCTCCAGCGATCCTGCTGCAACAGGATAGTGCACAAAGTTGGAAACTTGAGATCAACATTAGCAGACGTAATGTTGAGAGTCTCTATGAAGTGTGCATAGGACTTCGGTAGACTCTTCAGGGTGATCACGACCATGTCTTCCTCCTCCATTTTCCGACCAATCGCCTGCAACTGATCTCTGATCTCCTGGATTTTATTCAGGTGCGCTTGCAGAGTTGTCTTCTCATCCATCATGATAGAAAACAGCATATTCTTCAAGAAAAACGCACGGCTTTTGTCGGAAGTTTCATGCAAACCCTTCAAGTGATCCCAGATCTCCTTAGCTGATTTTCCAAGTGGAATCTAAGGGAGCTGATCATCAGTAACCGATAGCTTAATAAGCATGACGGCTTCACGATTCTGCTCATCAAACTTATCCTGATCCTTACCCGCCGTGTCAGGACGAGTAGCTTTGCCGAGAATCATCTGATCAAGGCAGCAGTATTCAAAAATTGTCAGCATCCGCTACTTCCAGGCGTTGTAATTTTTGCTATTAAATCGCTGAATGCCCTCCAACATTAAATTACTTAAACTGGCCATCTTCACGCTTTTCGAGGCACGAAAAAACGAGGTACTGAGAAGAGGCTGATGCACAAAACTCGAGGCACAAATTCCAATACAAAAAACAGAGGCAAATTCAAGTACAGACTATAGAAAGTACATTGTACGTATGGCACAAAATTCGAGGCACGGAAAACGATGCACCCAGAAAATTCGGAGACCAACCCAGTTGAGCTCTCGAAAAACCCACCAAGAATCTGTAATCGAAATAATTTTCTGACTTCGAAAAATGGGTCAAAACCCTAGACGACTGTTCAGAAAACCTTGGCCGCCATTGACAAACCAGAAAACGTGCAGGAAATAACTAGAAACTCCACGAAATCACAGGAAATAGAAGGTAAAACCCTAGCCGTCGCAGCTGTGAGCAGAAACACCCTTCAAAAGTTTTGAAATTCGAGCAAGAAGGGCACGAAACACGTCCCAGTCAAGCTTGAAAAAACGCAGAAATCATGGCCAGAACGCGCGCGGCTTGTATCAGACGAAAATCGCGCCCATACTTAATGGAATCACGCGGCCACTGGTTGTGAGAGATCGTGTGTCCACAGAGATTACAAACGCGCCTGAAGGGATGGAAATCGCATCCTCAAAAAAAAAAAATCGTGGCCCTAAACTGTCAAAACGCGGCCAGATTTGATGAGGGATCACGCCCACACAAAACCGTGCTGTGATAAAGAGAAATCGCGCCAGGAGCTAGAAAAAACGCACGATCCAGACTCTCCACAGAACGCGACGCCCAGAAATTTGAAAGCCTCCACACAATTTTTGCAGACAAAGAAAGCCACGATTAGATCACGAAATTGCTACCAGGAGGGTCACGATTTTCATCACGAAAATCTGTAAACAAAAACCCTGAATTCCGAATTACAAAAGCTACGAATTTTTCTGGTGCCCAAGATTGCTCGAGATTTTCAAAAAATTATTTCGAAAAAATTTTAAACAGAATAATTTCAAAAAGAAATTATAATTTTTTTCGAAAAAATTTATTCGCCCGGGCTCTGATACCATATTACACAGGTAATTGGTAAAATAATTGATATTATTAACAGGAGCAAAGTGCTCAATAAATACTATACAGGATTTACAACAAGCCGGAAGGATAAGATCGGAGATGATCTTATCTTCAGCAAAAGCAGGAAGTTTCTAAAAGAAACTTCAGATAAGATCTCGGACAACACAGACGATCTTATCAGGATATTTTACAATATTTTACAATATTGAGCATTAATAAATAAATAATAAACATTATTTTAATAGATGAAATAGCAATGAAGTTCAACATGCTTTGTCCATTCATGGAAGACTAGATTTTTGGCGAGTTTCAGCACCCCTTAATTGTCACAGTACAATGGGGAAGGCCCTACTTGAGACATTTGCATGTCCGAAAGCACGCTTCGAAGCCAAACCGCCTCACAAGTCACTTTAACAGTTACCTAATATTCAGCTTCAGTCGAGGAAAGAGCCACTACCTATTGCTTCTTGTTGGTCCATGTAATTGCACATGTACCCAAACTAAATACATACCATGAAGTAGACATTTTGTCATCAACAGAACCTGCCCAATCTGAGTCTATATAACCAATCAGCTTAGGATCTTTGCACCTTCCGTACAAAATGCCAAAGTAGGAAGTACCTTTCACATATCTCAGCACACGCTTCGCTGCAACCCAATGTTCAGCTTTAGGGGTTGTCATTAAGCGAGAGATGTAGCTCACTACAAAACTGAGGTCAGGTCTAGTAGTACTGAGATAAATGAGGTTGCCTACTAGTTGCCTGAATGTAGATTCATTTTCCACAGGCGAATCTGATTTTGTTGGCAGTTTGAGCCCTTTCTCCATAGGTATGGATGTAGGTTTGTAGTCACTCATCTTGAACTTATCAAGCAAATTGCGAGCATACTTAGACTAAGAAATGAAGATGTTGTCAGTTGTCTCCCAAACCTCAACACCAAGACAATAATGAAGAAGTCCCAAATCTTTCATGTCAAATGATTGACTGAGATTGTCTTTTATCTCCTCAATCAAATGTTTTGAGCTGCCCGTAATGATAAGGTCATCAACATAGACAACAAGTAAAAGAATATCATCACCAAAACACTTGACATACAAATTTGAATCAGAAGGGCTCCTCTGGGAACCATGATCAATAAGGTACTTAGCAATTTTCATGTACCATGCCCATGGTGCATGTTTAAGGCCATAGAGTGCTTTCACAAGTCTACAAACTTCATGTTCTTTACCAGGAACCTTGAAACCGGGAGGTTGTGTCGTATAGACTTCTTCCTGTAGATCACCATTCAAAAACGCACTCTTGACATCCATATGATGGACTTTCCAAACAAACTAGGTTGTTGTAGTGAAGACAAGCCAAATAGTACTCATTTTCGCTATAGGAGCAAGAGTCTCCTCATAGTCAATGCCCTCTATCTAGGAGAACCCTTTGGCTACCAGTCTAGCCTTATACTTGTCGAGGGTTCTGTCAACCTTATATTTAACTTTATACACCCATTTGCAGCCAATGGGCTTCTTCCCAAGTGGAAGATCAGAAAGCACCCAAGTTTTGTTCTTCAAAAGGCTATGATGTTCAGCTTCCATAGTCTGTTCCCACTCAGGTATGCCTTTAGCCTCTGAATATGACTGATGCTCAAAAATGTTGTGCAGATTGGCCATGAGAGCAAAATTAACAATATTATGTTGCTTGCTCTTCTTCCAAGCAATTCTACCCTCAATCAATTCATCATTATGAAGATCGCTAATGGTTTTAGCATACCATTTAGGCCGGAGAGTAGACGTACCAATATCAAAAATAGGTGCAACAACATGAACAGTTGTGGCTGGTATAGAATCAGCTAGATCGGGATCCAGATTATCCTGAGGAGGGGTAGTTGGTGGAATATTCTGTTGAGGTGGTTGCTCAATTACAGAATCCCTCTCATCAGGTGGAGCTAGGGGAAGACAAACACCCAATTCAGAAGTTGTCGCAGGCTGATCCTCAGGATGCATAGGACTAGAAGACTGAAAGAAAGGACCAGTAGCTTCATCAACCACAACATCATGACTGAAGATGAGACAATTTGTATCTACATCAATCAGTTTATATGCCTTTTGATTTTCAATGTAACCAATGAACATGAGTTTCTGGCCTTTGGAATCCAACTTAGTGTGCTTGGCATCTAGAATCCAAACATGAGCAGTAGAGCCAAAAACTTTCAGGTGGCTGATTTTTGGCTTTCGTCCAGACCAAGCTTCTTCAGGAGTCATCTTCTTAACTACATGAGTTGGAGATTGGTTCAGAAGATAAATAGCAATATAAACTGCTTTAGCCCAGTTTTTCTTAGGAACATATCTATGTTCTAACATAGAACGAGCCATTTCAGTGATGGTACGGTTTCTATGTTCGATGACACCATTTTGCTGTGGGGTGTATGGTGTGGTGAGTTGGCGCTTAATGCCATGTGCAACACAGAATGTGGAGAAATCAGAAGAACAAATTCCCCCCCATTATCAAACCTAAGAGTAACTATGGGAGAAGCAAACTCTTTTTCAACTAAGGCTTTATAAAGCTGAAATATACCAAACACATCTGATCTGTTTTTCAAAAAATACACCCACATTTTTCTACTGAAATCATCAACAAATAATAGAAAATACCTGCAACCAGTAACTGAAGGAGTATTCATTCGACCACATAAATCAACGTGAACCAACTGCAATACCTTGGAAGCTCGCCATGAACCACAATCTGAGAATGGAGTTCGGTGTTGCTTTCCAGCATGACAAGCCTCGCAAACTCCATGATTCTGAGTCTAAAATGCAAGGAGGCCACCAACCAAATCATCACGAGCTGAGAGAGATACTGCATATACAAGTGCCCATAACGTTGATGCCAGAGACTACTAATAGATGTACTCCTGGCTGCAAAAGCGTACTCAGAATCACCAGGGTCAATGAGTCTATAAAGACCATGATCCTCAATGCCCTGAACAACTGTGGTGCGTGTCTCTCTGTCAACAATGCTACCAGTGTGCATGTTGAAAATGATATCCAACTGAGGAGAGTGTGTCATAATCTAACTGACAGAAAGAAGATTCAACTCCATGCCAGGTACAAAGTATACATCGAGAAATATTAAATTTCTCCCTCCAGAGTAAATCTGTACGTTGCCCTTGCCGACAACAATATACTCCTCGCCTCCTCCAAAGATGACTGAATCTCTGAATGGCATGTATTCAATGAACCAATCCCAACGATGAGTGAAATGTCGAGAAGCACCTGAATGTACCAGGTAGAGGATTTCACAGGATCTGCTAGACTACTGGCCATGAAGGCATAGAACGCAGACTCTTTTTGCTTAGTCTGCTCTACAACATTAGCTTTAGGCTTAGACTCTCCTTGCTCGTTTTGTTCAGAGGCCAAGCATTTCCGGCAATCTTTCTTCATGTGACCATACTTATGACAATAGTTGCATTGAACATTCTTCTTCTTAAAGGAATCTAAAGACTACACTTGACTGGTTTGCTGAGAGGGCAAATTTTTGCCCTTATTCTTCTAAAAGGTCTTAGCAGGAAAAGCCTGCTTTGTGGAGGACGAACTAGCACCACTACCGTACTGTTGTTTCGAACAATCCTGCCGCAGAAGTATGGTGCAAAGATCCGAAAATTCAAATCACCATTAGCTAAAGTAATGTTGAGAGTCTTGATAAAATGCTCGTATGATTTTGGTAGACTTTTCAAAGTGATAACTACCATATCTTCTTCCTCTATTTTCCAACCAATCACCTCAAGTTGATCACGGATGTCCTTGATTTTCGTCAAGTGCACCTGCAATGATGTTTTCTCATCCATCATGGTAGAAAACAGCATGTTCTTCAAGAAGAACGCACGGCTTTTGTCGGAAGTTTCATGAAGATCGTTCTGATGATCCCAAACCTTCTTCGCTGGTTTACCAGACGGAACTTGAGGCAGCTGATCATCAGTGACAGACAGTTTAATGAGCATCACCGCTTCACAATTTTTCTCATCAAACTTTTCTTGGTCTTTATCACCCGATGCAACTCGTGTCTTTTTGCCCAAAATGATTTGATCAAGACAGCAATATTCAAAGATAGTCATCGTTCGCTGCTTCCAAGTGTTGTAATTGCGACCATTGAATTTCTGACTGCCCTCGAGGATGATGTGAGACAAAGAAACCATTTGCTCAAAATCTGGCAAATAAGAGACAAGAAACCCCACAAATGCAAAAAATCATCAGAGTATTATGGCACAAATCCCAAGGTGGAGAGCAGAGGGGCCCACACACAGAAAATTCAAAACAGCAGATAGAGACAAAACTCTGGACGACAGGCTTCCCAAATTTTTATTATTATATATATTTCTTTTTTTGAAAAAAAAATAACACTCTAGCAACAGGTTCCAACAAAAACTTGATCAGGAAACCGAAAAAGAATGCATGGGAGAGACGCAGCTGACAAAATCAAGAATACACGGGATAGAAAACTTGCACACAGAAAACCCGAGATTCAAAGAGCCACAAACTGAAAGAATTCCGTCTAAAACAAGCACGCATCAGGGAACAGACTCAGATAACAAGGAGAACACGATGCCATAGAGAAATCGCGTCACACCAAGAAAGGTTACACGCCAAAACTAGGACCAAATCGCGTCCAGAAAACAAGTCGTGTGGGCGAAAGGAAGAAATACCGTGCTATCAGAAGCCACGAACTAATCAATGCCTATGAACACAAAGATCACGTGTGTAGGAAAAGGATGCCAGAGGTGCACGATTTTCAGGAATAAAAGAAACCCGCGCCAGAGAAAAAAACAAACACGCCCACAAAGATATGTGATTTTGGAAAGTAAATCCAACGCCCAAAAGAAATCCAAAAGAAACGCGATTTTTAGCAGAGGTCGAGCGATCTCTCTAGACACAAAAAAAATCACAAATTTCCTCAATCAAATCTTAGAAACAAAAAAGACGCTAAAAAGATTTTCCTGCTCACCTACTCTGATACCATATAACAAAGAAGATTTGGAAAATATTTGATGTATTTACATTAAAGAGGAAATCTCATTATAGAGTTTACAAAGATTGCAAAAATACGAAGTTTCTAAAAAGAAACTGAAGAGAATTGAAGAAACGTTCTAATCTAATAAAATACAATAAAATACACAATATATTGACCATTAAATTAAATAAACTAAATATTATTTTAATAGAAAGGAACTATGGCATTAGTTTGTGGCTTAATTTCTCATGGATTTGTGGGTGTATGTAAATGAAAGTGGATAAGTTTCATGTTCATTTTAATACTCTTTGGGGAGTTAATGATTCACACACATCATGGTCTACTAGGTTAGCAAAATTTGGTCTAATGTTATTGAACCTAAGAAATGTTTCTTTAGGTGTTTTTGGTTGAATAAGAAGGCTGTTATAGGGGACATTTTATATGCTAATCATAGTTCTTGTTTAGTTTGCAGTGTCAAAGAGTCCCTTGAGCATGCTTTTTTGAAGTGTTTGTTTGCTAAGCTGGCTTGAGACTGTTTTTTGCCTCTTTGATCTGTTTGCGAAGGGATCAAGGTCATTAATTGGTTTGATATCTTGTATGGTCATATAAATGATGCTAAGTTTTCTTCCAAAATTATTATTAAGGTCTGGATGATTTGATCTACAGAAGTTTTGTGATATTTGTCAACATGCAGAAGTAAGCATATTTTGTAGCGTGTTTGTGGGAGTGTGCAGAAGTAATGTCACATTTATTTCCTTGCAGCTTTATAAGCAGGTTGGAAAAAATGAAGATGAAATTCACAAGATGTGTCCAAGATGGGTACCTTTGATGATTGTCCTATCTCTTCTTCTCCAGAGTGGTGTCTCAGAAAATCTATGACATATACCATTCAGGCTCTTGCAAAAAAGATTGAAATCATTATTGTAAAAGAAGAAAAGGTTGTCAATGAGAGAAAGAGTGATGTTTAAGTTAGTCTTCTGGTGGAATATGGTATGTATAGACGTCTTTGTTCAAACATGTTCTATATGTGGGACTCACATTTTGTTATAGAGATGGTATATAGTATGCCTGCCCTTTTTATCCTGGCAGACCTCTATGATGGTTACTGGGCTTATTGGAGCACTTAGCTTTTCTGGATTGAAGATAGCTGCACTTTTTGGTTTATAGTTGTGGTTTAAGCTTTGGTTTACAGTCAGTCCCTCTTTGTCAGGTTTTGTAAGAATTGATGCTTGTTAAGCTATATTTATACACTTATTCAATATAACGAAAAAGAAAAGAAAAAAGCCACGAAACAATAGCAGAGTTTACAAGAATCAGAATCTTCAACAAGAATAGATGATTTAGCATCCAGAATTGAGAAAACCTTCTCCCTGGAATTGTAAGTATCCACCAACATTGTTTCTAGTGAAGGGTTATATGTGGACACTGGAGCAACAAGACACATGACCTTAAACAAGAAGTTGCTCAACAGACTTCAAGAGCAAAAGGATGGCATACAGGTGAAGTTGGGCAATGACGCCACTTGTCCACTTACCAAACTAAGCTGAGTCTCTTTCTACATGCCTTTAGGTGATGTTCTTGAGTTAAATATTGTGTTGTATGTCACTGGTCTAACAAAGAGTCTTCTTTCAGCTTCTTTCCTGGCATATCTAGTGTATCATTGAGTTTGATGGTCAGTAAGTGATCATTACAAAATGCAGCCTTGAACATAGTTGAGTTTTAGCCAAAGGAGTTCAAGATGATGACTTTTACAGGCTACTTGTTCACTCAGTCAAACAGGTATGCAAAGATGCCATGATGGAGGAGTGTCCTAGCAGCTTTGTTGAGAGAGTTTCTAAACTTTCCATGGAATCAATGATTGATTATATGCATGTAGCTAATGGGAGTATTGGAGAGCACTTCGACAAATAATTGTCAAAGAATTCTCTCAAAAAGAGGAAGTTCACCTTGATGAGACTCTTCATCTTGTTGAGCCTTTTTCTTTAGTTCCTAGAGGCTTTGAGGTGCATGGGCAAGATACTCGTCAACTCAAATTGAAGAAAGCCTTGTCTGAGCTGATGCATGCACTGTGAGTTTGATATTTCAGGATCGATGAGTTTTTACTCAAGTTGGGATTGTTGAAATATGGTAGCTTTGGTCAGATATAGAAATGATGATCATATGTGTGTGTATATATATATGTCAGTATGTCAGTATGTACACATATATATATTAACTGTATACATCATCATTTATATCGAAATCTACAACATTCCAAGTATATTATCGATCTGCATTTAGAGGTTATTAATTGTGGATTATTAGCATTTCATGTTTCATATAGGATCACGATCGAGCATCATTATCGGTGATCATTTCCAGATTGGATATTGTTTATTTGTGCAAGATAAAATCAGATCGAACTTAGTAAGCATTTATGTTTATTAAGTAACTAATTCCGAATTGCTGATCGGGTGTTTAGTTTAGATGAAAAGGCACAATTCATGCAACATCTCATGAACGGACATGCCTCCACTTTGTGGAGACATGTCCGCTCACGGGATGTGTCTCTTCCTTATATATTTAATGTAGATCCGATCCACAATTGGAGACATCGAAATCAATAAATGTTCTGCTCTTGTAGATCGAATACCATTAAAGAAAATTCAGACTTGCTAAACTCTTGGAATTAACATGGTATCAGAGCCATGGTTAAAAATTCACAAGTCTGAATTTCTTAATCTATATCCCCTTCCAGGCGCATACTCCACCAGTTCAAATGCAGCCGGGAGATTTCCGATGGCATGATGGCTGCATAGCCTCTGGCTCTCGCCATCCTTATACACCACTGGTACACTCAAGAAGGATTCAATTATTTGAGAGTTATTCGATTATTTGAGAGTCATTCATCTTATGTTATTTGCAAGAAAATCAGGATATTTGGGGAAGACCGTTTATGATTAAATAAGTGCGTGTGGTTACTGGGAAGCTTTCGGTGAAGCAGCCTAAATAATCAAATGTTGTGTACAAGCCAGTCCGCGAGGTTGTGGTACTGGGTATTTGTAGTTTAGCGTCAACTTCTAGGAATTCCAGATAACGTATCTTAATGGGGTTCTATTCAGTCTGTTAAACATAAAATATATTTCTGCACTTTTCCGCACTTCAGTGAAGTATATCTACATACATATTGCTTAAAGTTGGAATTCGTATTCTCAATGAGAGGAGGAGACTAAAAGCATATAAGGAAATGGGCACTCAGGAATAAAGCAAAGGGGATCAAGAAACGTGTGAAGCAGAGAAGGATCGTGGAAAATAAAGAATCCTGGTCGGGTACAAGAGAAGCGTCAAACTCAGTTGTATTCAAGTGTGTACTCTATGATTGTAATTGTATTCGAGTGTATTCGAGTATATACTCTGTGACGCATTTGTATAGCTTGTGACCTTGAATTCAAGTATGTACTTCATGACAGATGTACTCTAATACATGACGGGGAAGACAAAGTCATCGCTAGGCATATTAAAGGATGGTATCGAGTAAACAAGTCAAATCATGGATGTATTAATCACTGAAGGTTACAAGGATATTGCAAATGTCTGAGAACAAAGAAATGATTGGGGTTTTACACGGGAACTCATGGAGTGGAGTTAAAGATATAAGTGTTTGTATGCTCCACGCTAACAGTTTGTGTGAGGGAAAAAGCCATTTGTATTTCATCTCTCCCAATGAATCTATGAATAGAGACGTGAAGGCCTAGAGCAATTATATCGTTGCATGATCGGGTGGTATGAGGTTGACGTTGGGCATTCGATTTGCATTTGAGGAAGGGCAATTATAAATATATATTCATATAGTGTCGTGTCAATCTTAACCATCATCAAAATAGGGGTAATCTGGAGATTGATATTTATTCCTCGTCCCATGCATATTGTCACGACAAGACGTTGAGGGAGTCTTTCGGGCTTCTCCTGAAATTACTACATCTATTCTCTTTCGCGGAAGACTGAGTTAGAACGAATAATATATTCGCCAGCACAGTCGACTATTTTTGAGGAATCCGGCTATATTTGGGAAGGTGATCAGGACTACGCTTTTGCCATCGTTGACATTTCAAGTGCGGATAAGCTAAATTTATCAAGCTGAGAATAATAATCCTTATGAGGGGGCGATTTGTGAGTTGTTCCTTGGGTGTTTCACTGCTGTCATCACAGTGTTTATAGTTGCATGTTGCCATACAATTGCATAAACATATTGCTACCTGTCTAGAAAATACGATTCTATCACTGGAGGAAATATCTATTCGGAGCCGTGTTCGGGCTTGAGTGGCCTTGAACCTAATGAAGGAAGATTGTCGATCGAGATAAGTATCCTTTTGTTTAGATTTTGAAATCTAGGGTAAAATTTCAGTTTGCTAAGTTGTGCAAATCTGACTTTGGTTATTTTAATCATGTGTGTTTAGTCAAAATTGCAGTTTCTCTTGAATAAGAGATCTTTGTGACAAGATCCTGTGGAGATACCTCTATTCCTTGCAATTGTGAAGATCTCTGAATGTGACTCTCAGATGAAAAGAGAACTGCATATTTTCGTTGTGATTGGATGATCACTTCGATAAAATTCTCTTTGTGTTTGGACTGCAATGTTGCCTTGAGAAGGCTGGTCCAATATTGAATATGCTGGCTGCATAATGTGTGTTGTGCAGATTCTCTTTTGTTGTACTAAGATTTGCACTCTCGAGAGGAGTAAAAGATGGAAGGAAAATTTATATCAGAATTCAATAAAGATAAGTTTCTTTATCCCTTCATTCTGATCCTTTGATATATTTCCCTTTAGGTTGATTTACTTATTCATGTTTTAATATTGTTCATAAATTCTTATGTATTCATATTATAGCCTGAGATAGTAAACCTTGTATGATTCTAGCTTTAATATTTCTTTGGATAATTATAAACTGTTAGTAATCTCTCTCTAAAATGCTTTTAGCACAAGGTGATGAGAGATTGCTTAGTGATAAAAAGCCCGAGGCATCTTGTGAGGAAGTCATGCCGACCAAAGAAATGATCAAGCGTGAAGTTACAACTTGCAACCATGGGACTGAGTTGGTGGCTAGAGGGAGTTCACTTCCAGAAGTCTTCTTTGCAAGCTCTGAAGCAGGGATCAAGAGGGTGTTATGTGACTCACTGAGAAGAAGTGTAGGTTGCAATGTTGCAAGGCCAAGTCTTAAACCCTTGAAAGTCCTCTTCAGCTGCTGAGATCAAAATTGTTCTAAGACTGTCATCTGGATTTGATATTGGTAGCTCCGCAAACCTATTCAAAATAGAGTGATCTGCTATGAGGTCGAGGAGGTCTACCCTGAACTCTCTACAGTACCAGAGGTGTGCACTGGAAAACATTTTCCTAAAGCATGTGTTGCAGGCAATCTTGGACGATGAGGTCAGGAGGTTGATGCAAGTGCTTGAAGATTCAGAGGGAGCCTACTGAACCTAAAGAAGATAATCGAAAGAGTACCTCTGGATGTTGTTTCAGGTTGAGGTCTACGATGATATCCTGGTGTAGCAGAAAACAGTCTTCAGTTGCACAGAGCTCAACAGAAGCTGAATACATTGCAGCCTCTATGGGAGCAAGAGAAGCAGTTTGGCTTCGTAAATTGCTTGTGGGACTCTTTGATCTAAGCACATTGAGATCCCCTATCATTATGTAAGAGATATGGTAGAAAGGAAAGTGATCCAGTTGGAGTATGTTAGTACAAATGATCAAACTGCAGACATTCTCACCAAGCCTCTCTCCCGAATCAAGGTAGAACACTTCAGGAAGAAACTTGGTATGGTTGAAATGTAATTTGATATTTATGTCTGAAATTCAAATTGTTTATAAATTGTACTAATATATAAAGATGTTTAATGTGAAAACTCTTTTGTCATGTGTGTGACTCCATGACCTTATGGGCCTACTCCCCCTGTGTACATTATTGAAAGGTGACGATCTTTCAATAATGAACACTTGTATTTGACATTGTAAAGTGACAACTCTACAATGATGAGTTGAACTATCATGATAGATATCATGTGACTTGATATCTGTGGACATGTCATGATAGTATCTCTTGGACACTTTTGATGAATATCATGGGACTTGATATCATTTGAAGATCATTGTGATCCTTAAGAGATAATCATGGTGGATAATTATATATCCGTGGATATGCCATGAATTATGGTAGACATCATGTGACTTGATGTCAGTGCACATACCATAATGAAGATGTGTTATGAAGAATGTCAAGTGACTTGACTCTCTTAGAAGCATACCATATCTTCTGATATCACGAGTAAGGTGATATCACTATATACTTGGTTAGTGTTATCTTCCCTAGCTAAGAGGGAGTGTTGAAATATGGTAGCTTCGGTCAGATATAGAAATGATGATCATATGTGTGTGTATATATATATGTCAGTATGTCAGTATATACACATATATATATTAATTGTATACATCATCATTTATATCGAAATCTACTACATTCCAAGTATATTATCAATCTGCATTTAGAGGTTATTAATTGCAGATTATTAGCATTTCATGTTTCATATAGGATCCCGATCGAGCATCATTATTAGTGATCATTTCCAAATTGGATATTGTTTATTTGTGCAAGATAAAATCAGATCGAACTTAGTAAGCATTTATGTTTATTAAGTAACTAACTCCAAATTGCTCATCGGGTGTTTAGTTTAGATGAAAAGGCACAATTCATGAGACATCTCATGAACGGACATGCCTCCACTTTGTGGAGACATATTCGCTCATGGGATGTGTCTCTTCCTTATATATTTAATGTAGATCCGATCCACAATTGGAGACATCGAAATCAATAAATGTTCTGCTCTTGTAGATCGAATACCATTAAAGAAAATTCAGACTTGCTGAACTCTTGGAATTAACAGGGATTTTCCAATTTTAGTAGATTTTGATTTTTTATTTGACAGATCTAGTCCACTTATCTTGGCCATATATACAGATGAATCTACTATTGTAGGGAGTCCTGAACAACTAATGATGTGGCATGAAGAGAATTTGACGTATAAAATTGACATTAAAGACAAAGGAGGTTGGCAGGTTGTTCAAGTTGTCCTTGTATAAGGAATTTATTATTTGAAGATTCTTAAGTGATTTCAAAGTACAAAACGGAACAGTGGTCTAGGGTTATATTTTCCCCAAGTTCACACATGGTCAACATGATGGCGATGCCCCTACGGAGGAGAGGTTCAAGATGCTGCAATTGTATCTTGGATTAGTAGAGAACACATTCCTCTCAAAGAAGGAGTTTTAGATTTTTACTTGTGTTGCTCTGAAGGTATTCTTCCTTCAGCAGTGCAGAAGTACACTGTAGTTCCCCCTCAACAGGGAAGCGTAACCAGCAGCAGCCCTGGTTAAAGTGCTGGTGTATAGAAGGCATGGTCAAGAGCGGTAACAGCATGGCACAGCAGTGATGGAAGTGATCACCGTGGTGAGAGAGATCCATGTGTGAGGCACACCAGCCTTTAGTAGGTATCCTTGTGATAGAAGTGCACGCATGCATTTAGAAGTGCTGTTCTAAGTTTAGAAAGTGCTGAATTTGTTCTGTTTTTAAACTAGGGGCCTTGCATGAGAATCATGCAACTGCTGTTTCAGTTTCACAAGTCTAAGTTTAGACTTCGCTTTTTCCATTTTCCTTTAGATTTAGCAGTTTACTTTTTTGTATTTGGTAGTTTTTATATTCTTCTTCATCTAAAAAAGAAAGGAGGGGGGTGAATAGTTTGTTCTAGTTTTGAGCTAGTGCAGCATATTTCTTTTCTGATTTTATGAGAAGACAGTCGCAGGCCTAAGAGTTCAATAATATATATACACTGTTCACTTTTCATTGTGATGCACTTTTCATTGTGATGTGTTTGTAAATTGTTCTATTGAGAATCAGCAGTTTTAATAGAGATTACCAAGTTTAAGTTTCCTAATATCTAGTGTTTAATTTTCTAAATGCAGAGTCTGCTTATCATTGTTGGAAATATTGTCATTGATGTCAAAGATGATCAGTCAAGATTGTTGCAAAGATTGGCATTGATGTCAAAACAGATAGACAAGATTGATTATCATTAATGTCATCATTGGTCCAAGAAGTTGTCATTGATGTCAAAATAGTCAAGATCAAATGTCAAGATTATCATTGATGTCAAAGGGAAACGAATATCACAATAAATTAATGTATGACAACGATAAGCCAGATGCTACATACAATAACATTAATAGATTGAATGGCAACCATTGCATATGTTGGCCAATGACCCTTGGTGTCAAAGAAAGATATATCAATTAATATTGAAATACATGAAGTGATCACTATATAAGTGCAGTGATTATATCCAAGTATAATGACAGCGATTAAAATTAGGAAGGGAAAAGATTAAAAGGAAGCTACTAAAAACTATTAAAGGCTACATAAAAAGACAAAGTCACATAAGACAAAATAAGGAAAAGGACGGGGAAACGCATTTCGGAGATGGGGGACAAAGGGCCTAAGTTTGGGGACGTCGGGGAGACGGCGGCGGGGGGGTGGCGGGGTGGTGGTGCTGATATAGTTATACATATACTTATAGTACTTGAAAAACTAGTTTTGAAAAGATGTATAACAGTATAACAGTATAAGAATTACATTTCAAATGAAACTATAGGAAATTAGTAAAATTATAACATGGCAAAATTTGAAATACTAAATCTAAATACGAAGATATTTGAATGCTAATTAGTAATTGCTAAATAAAATTTGACAAATGAAATTGTCAAATTCGAGATTTCTATTATATCGCCAAATATGAATATTTGATGTCATATGAGATATCACAAAGTCTATAAAGATGATTAATTGATTACATGATCCATCATTACAATGAGTAGCATTACAAAATGAAAAGACAAAATGCCAAAATGTCAAAACTCAAAATGTAGTGAATGGAAGCCTCTAATCATCTACAAACTCCTCATCACTGGAACTGCTGGACGCCACAAGGTCAAGATCCCTCAAACTCACACCAACCAGCCCTGCATCTGAAGTAATAGGATCATCCTCATCAATTTGTGAAGGCTCCTCTGGCTCCACATCCCATCGTGCCGCTGGACTCTCCTTGTACACAACTATCATGTGGTCCATGAGACGCAAAGCACTGTGTACAGCCACAAGCTTCTCTGCTCTCTTAGAAGTAAGTATGTTCCTCTTAAGAGAGTGGATGAAGCTATATTAGACCAATTCCTCTCAGCAGCTGAAGAACTGGAAACCTGGGATAGCAGACGAATAGCTAGAGTGGTGGTCAAAGATTTCGAACCAAGACAATTCCACCACAAAAGTGGGTCCTCCTGTGTAATGTCCCCTTCTCAAACCTGATCTTTCCAGTAACCATTGGCCTTTTCTTTGGGAACCCGAAGGCTAGTCGGAAGATAAATTAGGGTTTCCTATTTTTGAGGAGGTCATTGCTCAGAGATGATGGATTCAATGGCGGATTCTTTCTGGGTTTTTAGATAGCTTCGCAGGGGTATGTTCATCTCGGCATTCAGTGCATTTTCCGGAATTTACTATTTTTAGTAAATTCTATTTTTTGGCAGTTCAACAGTCGGGTCCAGCATGGTTGACTTCCTATGTCTGTTTGATCAATTGGCTTGCTCATTGATGGCTTCGGGGCGCAGTTGGAGAAATAAGTTGGGCTATTTTTATTAAAGTCACGTTTAATGTTATAATTTAACGTTGACTCCCCCCTTAGCCTAGCTTAATCACTTAAAGTCTTTTTAAAAGGTGGTCTTTTGAGGGTGGCGACTTCATTAAGATTAATTTATTATTTATCAAAGTCAAAACAGGTATAAGGTGGGCGCATTTATCAAAGTGTGGATTTTTATTTAAAATATCATTATTGAGCTTAAAGGGAAAAAAGGACGCCATCTTGAAGAAAGAGTTAGGGTTTTGACAGTGATGAGGATTTAGGGTTTCAAGAAGTCAACCGAAAGTTATAAAAGGAAGGCTTTCTGCATCATTTCTCCATCTTTGGTCTATGCTAATGTTATGCTGCCGAAATGGTTGCGGAATTGCTTCGAGGAATGAATGCCTCCTAGTCTGGGCTCGACTTCGTGCTTGAGAGACAGCACCTAGTGGAGAGGTTTGCGTAGTTGAGTGTTTGTAGTAAGTTTTGCATTGTAATCTGCATTTGTCCAAGTAGTTTCAGTTTTGGCATATTAGATGTTTTTGGTTTTTGCAAGTTTGCTACAGCAGATTCATAGTTTATCTCATAAATCAAAAAAAAGACAAAAATTTCATTGTGGGTATTGTCTATTTCTATCCACCTTGGCTAGGCGCCATAGTAGGCAAAATTGTAGATTTTTGTGAGAAGTTTCTGATTTTATATAAGGAAATCGCCCCTGTACTGGGCCGTACCATCTGCTCAGCCTTGGGATTTGTGCATTAATTAATGCTTGCTCTTTGGGACTGTTTCTTGTTGTTAGTTTGAGCGCCATTTTGGTAATAGTGTTTTGCAATCAATATCACGTCATTTGAGTATCTAGAGAAGGAGTTATGAGCTGATCAAGAAAACTGTATACAGCTGGTTATTTAAGGAAACATGCAGGACAGTCATAACAGTGTGTCGAAATCTGCAGCTTCATTCTTGGGTGGGTGTTGAAGAGCATCTCAAAGACTCTACGGTGGCCTCATTGGAATTGCCCAAGTTTAAAGAGGTTAGATCTATTTAATGATCTTTCATTTTAAGCTATACTTCGCGGTAAAGGAATACACTAATATTGTACATCTCCATGTATATGATGATTTGTATCTTTGCAAGATTTCATCTTCCATAGTGTAAGCCGGCAGTAGTACTGACCGCAAAATATAATCTTGCTTCATCATGTTGTAATGCTCTGTTTACTTCCAGCAGTTGATATTGTTTCTAATTGACCTCCGCCCTATGGTAGCTACTTTCCCATTCTGGGTTAGCAAGCACATTCTGGGTGTTGAGTATTTCTAGCTTTCCGCATCTATTTTCAAGTTTTGTTATTGTAATCACTCCGTCATATGGTCGCCCCTCACTCTGCATTGGATTGGGTAGCACATACTTGACGTCGAGTTCCCTTTCCAGCAAATTAGAGTAGAAGATCCTCTGACCAATGCTCGCCATCATCGGCGCCATACTGGTTAGAGTTGTTTCAGTACGTTTGGGTTTATCTTCTAACCTTAACGGGTACTTGATTGAAATGTTGTAACCTGATAATTGTGAAAAACAAAAAAAATTGGCTCGGAATATTTCAGTGGTATCAGAGCCAAGATCCTACCATCCTGTGCCCCATCAGAGTTCACTTGACAGAGAAAGATGAATACAGAGAAGTCTCTACTTGAGTTAATGCATGATCTGTATACGCTATTGAAGGATCTTGAGTTAAGGTGTGGAATCAGAAAAAATTTATGCTAAGTTTGAGAAGTCAGATTTGATTGGGGTTTCTAAAGAATGCCAGTTCAAGAGGAAATGTGAACACGAGGCTGACATACTCTACAGAGATTATCAGAGCATGACAAATGAGTTTAAGAACGGTGTTTCTTTTGATGCCTTTTTGGATTGGATGGTGATTTATCACCCTGGAAAGCGGGCTATGGTCAACTACATCAAGAAAATGATTAAGGAGGAAACAGAACATACAATGGTTGCAGGAGCAAGGAAGGAAGAAGTAGTGTCTGTTTGTGGTTTGCAGCCCACAAATGAACATGTCGAAGAGAAAAATCAGTCAACTAATATTGAAGAAGGCACAAGCAAGGTGCACATGTCACCTCAGAATGATCGTAAGCTTGATATAGAAACCTTGACAGTTGAGGAATGTGTGGGAGAGCTTCATAATACTTCCCTAGATTTGCATGTGACAGCAAGTGATGATGTTGGTGATGAGTCTAAGGAGTTCATGCAAGATCATACTGAAGATTTGATGAGGAAGGATTTTCCTCGTGTTGCTGTCTTAACTTCCCAAGAAGTCTCACATGAAAAAATCAGCAACATACTCTCTCATGAGGGTTCCATAGAAGATAATGAAGATGAAGTTTTTCAAACAACAAACATTGAAGATTCTTCACTTCATTTCGGGGGTGACATTGTTGGTCTTGGGATTGATCAGCAAACTGAGCCATTGGAGAGAAACTTTTTTGATGATTTCAGCTTAAGTGAATTAGGACTTGACTTATTCAAAGAGTCATCACTACAAGGGGAGCATGATAAGTTTTTTCCAGTTGATCATCTTAATCAGCCCACTAGCATTTGGGATCCGGGTGTGTTGGCATCAAGTTATGTTAAAGAACCTGTGTGGGATAAGTTTCCCTTTGATCCTGATGAAGAACAAGAACCAGGTTGCACAGTAGACTATGAGGTGGCCCTTGGAGGAGAAGTTGTCTTTGAAGAAGAAGATTGTTCCACAAAATTCCATAATGATCTCTTTGGAGTGGTTGCAGCCACTAAAGAGGAATTTGTGGTTACAGAAACTGTCCGAACAGCGGACAAATATGATTCCTTGAGCAGGTTGGATGCTGGTCTAATGTTTGATCAAGGAGGCAGTGATGAAGAAGAAGAGCTAGAAGACCATATGGCTCTTGAAGATGGAGAGTTTGAGAGTGTTACTAAACACAAATCAGATTTATCAATGCACGAAGCTGATTGCAAGCAATGGGTTGAAGAATTTGTGGAGTATGATGCTTTTTATGATGATGAGCATTCTCTGCTAGTTGGTGGTGAAGTACAAGAATGTTGGAGTAGCAAAGAGGGCAGCAAAGGCAAGGAACGAAGTTCTGATTTTCAGTTGCAGCCCATCAGCAGTTCACCGTCTTTGCATGTTCATGAGTGGGAAGATCAATGCAAGGTATCTTTTGGAAAAGAAGTACAAGCGCTATCCCTATTTGATCGCACACACATTTTGGTTGATGATCTCTATTGGAAGGCTCAGTCTGAAGAGAGACGAAGTGGAGTTAAGGATGAAGTTGCTCTTCCTAACTTGCAACTTATCAGAGGCTCTTTGGAGACATTGAAATCAGCATACATACACTTGATTGAAGATCAAGATCGTGCCGTTGAATCTGCAAAGAAGGCCTTCATTGTTTTCGAAGAAAGGAAGAATATGGTTGATGAGCTCACCTTGGAGCTTAAATCAACAAAGGACAATTTGAAAGAAACCCAGCTGGCTCTAAGAAAGGTTGAAGACCAGTTTGCAGATTTCAAACTTTTCAAGGAGCAAGAGGAGGCACAAAGAGCTAAAAAGGTCAATCAAGTGATTGGAGATTTTGACTATCTTCAAGAGGAGTTTGATCTTGAAAGCATCTCAAGAAAGTCAGAAGTTGCATGTGCAGATTTGGGGCAGCGAGACGTAAGGAATGGCTTCCAAGTCTTCGACAATCCCTTCTTTGAAGTGGGTGTTGAAGCAACTTATGACAATCCTCTCTTTGTTTTGAAAAAAGAGTCAAGTAGTGAAGAGACCAAGCATGAGGTCAAGCGTGAACTCCAATCTAAGGATGCCTTGATATCACTCCATGACGATGTGCCACGTATGTTGAGTAGTAAAGAATGCTTAAGAGGAATTGAGGATGCAGTCTTCACTTTGGAAAAGGGACCAAAATATGGTGATTGCACTCTTGTCAATCCATTCCTTGGGTTGAGGGATGCTAGTCTGCTCTGGGAGTTGAATTCGAAGTCATCTTATGTTTCATGCTTCAGTGTTCCTGAAGTTTTCATGGTTTGGTTTCAAAGGTTCATCAGAGGGGATGCCAATTTTACAAGTATGCACTTGATTTTGACTAGCACTCAGAGATGTGCTATGTTTCCTTGCCGGAGTGTTGGAGATTATTTTCAGTTGGGTATTCAAGCTTGGGATTCTCAACAAGGGTTGATGGAGCATACAGTTTGTGGAAAGAAGAAATTATGGAGGGACAAGAATCAAATTTTCAGACTTTTTGGTGTCGTTCTTTTCTTTAGCAGCTTCTTGATGGTTCCATTTGTTCATCAACAAATGGATTGGAGAGAGATTTTGAGCATGGGTTGGAGAAATGAACGATTGGTTGCTCTTGAATGTGTTGCCCAGCTAAGACCAGGACAGATTTTGAGATTCGAGCTTGCTGGTTTGAGGCAGACCAGCCACTTTACATGTTGCGTTTCTCGCATTCAGGAGAGTTGGTTCATCACTCATGATCAAAGAGGTGGTAGTTCTCTCATGGAGATGAATCTAGTGTGTTTTCCAACTACCTTGGAGGTGTCACTTTGCAGCTCGATGGTCATCTCACATGCTCACGCTTGGGGTTTGGAGTGGTGTTGTTGTTTTCCCTTGGGTAGGTCTCGAGAATCAGATTGCACTGCGCTGATCCTAGTCTTGATCTGCAGTAATTATTTGTTCCTTCACACTTTTCCTACTCTCCAAATTCATCTTATGATGGTTGATGATGTAAACTTTGACAGTTTACTCTCAGTATTGATTCATGACAGCAGTAGCTCACATGCCTTGGTTCACCATTCGGAGACTCATGGGGTTGGAACTATGATTGTTTTCTGTAGTCTTCATGGTTGTGCAAGTATAATTCAGATGAGGCATGGTAGCTTTATGCAGAGACATGAGTATGAGTTTGTGGAGCTCTTGCAAAGGAATGCTTCCCTCCTTGCAAGAAGATGTGTAGAGGTCACACTTGCAGGCATGGTCACGTTTGTTACCATGTGGAGGTATGGGGAGGAGTTTGATTTTGATTTGAATAGTCTATCTCTCCTATTGCTTAGAATGGTGATCTACAGTAGTATGGTTGATACTGTTAAGTCGGGGGATCGTGGACATGAGATGTTGCATGATTTTGATTTCCTTCCTTTAAGATCTTTCAGTTTGAGAATCATAGATGGTAATACTTTGGAGTTACAAGGGGAGTCAGTGCAGCATTGGCATGATATTTTCATTGATGTGATCAGAGTGGTGCAGCATCGGCATTGTGGGTTTTTCCTAAGACGCATTTGGGAACCAGGGATCACACTTGTTGCGTATGGATTAGTCTTCAAATTACTGGAGTTGTGGTGGTATTGCTTGAGGACAAGCAATTTTGGGAAGGGCGGATTGTAATGTCCCCTTCTCAAACCTGATCATTCCAGTAACCATTGGCCTTTTCTTTGGGAACCCAAAGGCTAGTCGGAAGATAAATTAGGGTTTCCTATTTTTGAGGAGGTCATTGCTCAGAGATGATGGATTCAATGGCGGATTCTTTCTGGGTTTTCAGAGAGCTTCGCAGGGGTATGTTCATCTCGGCATTCAGTGCATTTTCCGGAATTTACTATTTTTAGTAAATTCTATTTTTTGCCAATTCAACAGTCAGGTCCAGCATGGTTGACTTCCTATGTCTGTTTGATCAGTTAGTTGGCTTGCTCATTGATGGCTTCGGGGCGCAGTTGGAGAAATAAGTTGGGCTATTTTTATTAAAGTCACATTTAATGTTATAATTTAACGTTGACTCCCCCCTTAGCCTAGCTTAATCACTTAAAGTATTTTTAAAAGGTGGTCTTTTGAGGGTGGCGACTTCATTAAGATTAATTTATTATTTATCAAAGTCAAAACAGGTATAAGGTGGGTGCATTTATCAAAGTGTGGATTTTTATTTAAAATATCATTATTGAGCTTAAAGGGAAAAAAGGACGCCATCTTGAAGAAAGAGTTAGGGTTTTGACAGTGATGAGGATTTAGGGTTTCAAGAAGTCAACCGAAAGTTATAAAAGGAAGGCTTTCTGCATCATTTCTCCATCTTTGGTCTATGCTAATGTTATGCTGCCGAAATGGTTGCGGAATTGCTTCGAGGAATGAATGCCTCCTAGTCTGGGCTCGACTTCGTGCTTGAGAGACAGCACCTAGTGGAGAGGTTTGCGTAGTTGAGTGTTTGTAGTAAGTTTTGCATTGTAATCTGCATTTGTCCAAGTAGTTTCAGTTTTGGCATATTAGATGTTTTTGGTTTTTGCAAGTTTGCTACAGCAGATTCATAGTTTATCTCATAAATCAAAAAAAAGACAAAAATTTCATTGTGGGTATTGTCTATTTCTATCCACCTTGGCTAGGCGCCATAGTAGGCAAAATTGTAGATTTTTGTGAGAAGTTTCTGATTTTATATAAGGAAATCGCCCCTGTACTGGGCCGTACCATCTGCTCAGCCTTGGGATTTGTGCATTAATTAAAGCTTGCTCTTTGGGACTGTTTCTTGTTGTTAGTTTGAGCGCCATTTTGGTAATAGTGTTTTGCAATCAATATCACGTCATTTGAGTATCTAGAGAAGGAGTTATGAGCTGATCAAGAAAACTGTATACAGCTGGTTATTTGATGAAACATGCAGGACAGTCATAACAGTGTATCGAAATCTGCAGCTTCATTCTTGGGTGGGTGTTGAAGAGCATCTCAAAGACTCTACGGTGGCCTCATTGGAATTGCCCAAGTTTAAAGAGGTTAGATCTATTTAATGATCTTTCATTTTAAGCTATACTTCGCGGTAAAGGAATACACTAATATTGTACATCTCCATTTATATGATGATTTGTATCTTTGCAAGATTTCATCTTCCATAGTGTAAGCCGGCAGTAGTACTGACCGCAAAATATAATCTTGCTTCATCATGTTGTAATGCTCTGTTTACTTCCAGCAGTTGATATTGTTTCTAATTGACCTCCGCCCTATGGTAGCTACTTTCCCATTCTGGGTTAGCAAGCACATTCTGGGTGTTGAGTATTTCTAGCTTTCCGCATCTATTTTCAAGTTTTGTTATTGTAATCACTCCGTCATATGGTCGCCCCTCACTCCGCATTGGATTGGGTAGCACATACTTGACGTCGAGTTCCCTTTCCAGCAAATTAGAGTAGAAGATCCTCTGACCAATGCTCGCCATCATCGGCGCCATACTGGTTAGAGTTGTTTCAGTACGTTTGGGTTTATCTTCTAACCTTAACGGGTACTTGATTGAAATGTTGTAACCTGATAATTGTGAAAAACAAAAAAAATTGGCTCGGAATATTTCATCCTGTGCCATAGAAACTATATCCACCTTTGCTGCATCTGAATAGCCTCAAAGAGTGGCAAATCTGGTCCACTCAGTGCGAATTGTGCTGGCATCTGTAGAATCATACATCTTCTCTATGCACCTAAAGAAACCCGCCTTCACCTCATCATCCTGAATCGGTGTCACTCTACCCGATCTAGCCATGTACCACTTAGGATTCAAGGCAAAGGCATCCATATGCAAAGGAGTGTTCAACTTGTCCCATCTGCGCTAAATGATTGGCTGGATGTGCTCATTGTAGAATGCTATAGAGGGGTCCTTCACTCGCACAGCAGCCCCCATCTGGTTAAGCATAGAGTCGATGCACTCATACACCTCTCCAAGGTTAGGTGCATCCCCATCCCCATATCTGATAACCTAGAATACTGGAGAAATGATGGAGATAATGTATTTCGCATCAGTCCAAAACACATCACTCTTCACTATCTCCTTCACCCTTCTCCCCTGTGCTGTCTTGGCCTCGGCCCACCTATTCCACTCATTAGTCATAACCATGAGTTGCAATGCCTCTTGCAACTCAATCATTCGCTCCAAGAGAATGAAATATGATGCATATCGGGTCTCCACCGGTTTCAAGAACTCCTTCTTCGCGAAGGTCCTAAAGAGTGCATGGAAAGTGTGGTGGTTGCAGATAAACATCTGCACATCTCTTGCATCAGTGACCACTCCTCTAATCCAATCAATCTTCCCCATGTCCTTGAGTGCATTGTTCATGGCATGCACACAACATAGGGTCCACCAAATATGTCTATAGGCTGCCTCAGTGAGTTTCCCTGCTGCTCTACACACATGGGTTGCATCTATAACTACTTGGACCACATTTTGTGGCCCAACCTCCTCAATAGCCTCCCTGAGTGAAATATTCTGAGCCAATTTTTTTCAAATTTTCAATTACAATAACCAGAGCAATACACAGTCATTAGGGTTAGCTCTAAACCAAAACGATGCTGAAGCAACTCTAACCAGAATGTACACCAGGATCCCGATGTGGGCAAGGTGTGAGCATTGGTTAGAGGATCTGAAATGCAGAACAAAGCTGGAAGGAACTCTAACCAAGAATGGCGCCAGTGATGGCGAGCATATGGTCAGAGGATCTTAATGGAAATGTTGATACAAGAACTCTAACCAAGAAATGCGTCGACGAACGACGAGCATGTGGTCAGAGGATCCCTACAATCTAATAAGCTGAAAGCAAACTCAACACCAAGTATGTGCTGCCCAATCCAATACGGAAATGAGGCGACCATATGGCGGAGATAGAAAGAAATACAATGCAGTTTCAAAATGTAAGATAAGCATTACAAATCAGAATTAAGCAAGATTAAAGAACTGCTGTCAGTACTACAGTCAACTTACAATATGAAGAGCAATCACCTGCCAAGAGCATATGAATATAACAGATTAGCATTACATCATATAAGAGAACTCTCCTTTGCTTAATCAAGGATGTCAAGACCAATAACTTCTCTCAGAGACCAAAATGATGATTCTGATTTTTAACAGATCTGCACTTTAAATTTATAACCAGCAACCTATCACCACACTTAAATAATCATATCTTTCTCTCAACTCATCCAATTGACATGAAACGAAGTGCAATAGACCCTAATGATGAAGGCGCCCAAGATAGAGCACTGAAAACTGATCAAAAGACACCAAATTAAATATGCACGAATTCCAAGACAAAATCAAATGGTACGGCCCAGCAAGATGGCGATTTCACTTTAAAAATTCCATGCTTATCTAAAAAATCTGAAACTTAAGAAAAAGGTTCGCCCTTCACAGACAGAGAGATCTAGACAATACCCAGAATGATTCTTTTTGTATTTTTTGACTTATGAATAAAAATGACAATCTTCTGTAATGCATATGCAATTCCTGAATCTCTCTAATATGCATAAAACTAAACTACAAAGCCACACACTGACTGCAATGCATAAATCCCACTACAAATCACTCAAACTACACTATCTCACCACTAGTCGCTATGTTTCAAGCGAGAAGCAATGCCAAGCTAGGAGGCTTACATTCCTCGAAGCAAACCCAAATCCAATCCGGCAGCATAACATTCCTGTAGACCAAAAATAATCCAAATGAGAACCAATGGCTTCCTTTTATAATTTCCAGATGACCCTTCTCGAAACCCTAATCTTCTTTTTTGAACCAAACCCTAATCCTCCAATAGATGGCGTCCCACTTTTTCAAGCAAAACTTTGACTTTTAATATCATTTAATCTCCTCTTGGAGTTGGCATCCACTTTATGCTTGGATTAATCTTTCTTTATAAGAAATATAATTAATTTCTTCAATGAAGCGCCCACCCATAAAGAACAACTTTTAAAACAACTTAAAGTGAAGTAGCTAGGCCAAGGGGGGTCAATGTTAAAATATAACATTAAAACATGACTTAATTAAAATAATTCGAACTTATCTCTCCAATTGTGCCCCAAAGCCAAAAATGAGTAAGCCAATTGATCATTCTGAAGTAGAAAGCGAACCGTGCCGAAACCAACAGGACCACTCTGCCAAAAATAGAATTTACTAAAAATAGTAAATTCCTGAAGATGCTCAGAATGCCAAGAAAAACATACCACTGCGAAGCTCTCTGAAAACCCAGAAAGAATCCGCCATTAAATCAACCAACCTTGAGCAAGAGCATCCTTCAAAAAATGAAACCCTAATTTCACCTTCCGAATAGCCTACGGGTCTCCGGAATAGGCCAACGGTCAACTGGAAAGATCATGCTCGAGAAGGGGACATTACAGTCCGCCCTCCCCAAGATTGCTTGTCCTCAAGCAATCGCAAACCTGGATGCTGCAGAATCTCATCATTCTTCCAAGTTGCATCCTCCATAGGCAAATTTTTCCACTTCACCAAGTATTCTTTGATTGTTCTTTTCCTCAAAGAACGTTCTCTGGAATCAAGAATCTCCTCTGGAATTAAAACCAACTGTCCTTCTTCATCCAAAGGTGGCAACTGTGATGAAGCAACAACATTGTGTCCAAGCGCCTTCTTGAGGCGAGACACGTGAAAGACATTGTGCACTTTGCTACTTGGAGGTAGCTCCAACTCATATGATGTTGCTCCCACCTTTCTGATGACCTTGACCGGCCCATAGAAACGAGGTTTGAGCTTCTCAGCTCCACTCTTCTTGAGAGTAGACTGTCTGTAAGGCTGTAGTCGGAGATAAACCATATCTCCAACCTCAAAAGAGCGCTCAACACGCCGCTGATCAGCATACATCTTTTGCTGATTCTGTGCAATCTGAAGATTATTCTTTAATGATTTCATGATATCTTGACTCTGCTGCAATAAATCCTTGGCTTCAGGGGCTTTCCTATCACCAAACACCAAATCAGCAAAGCTAGGGGCCTCATAACCATAAAGAGCCATGAAAGGTGACATCCTTATTGACATGTGAAAAGAAGAGTTATAGCAATACTCGCCTATGTGAAGCCACTTCACCCATGCTTTTTGTTGTTCTGAAACATAGTTCCTCAAGTAGCCTTCCAACCACTTGTTCGCTATCTCTATTTGTCCGTCGGTTTGAGGATGATAACTAGTGCTTGGAGTAAGCACTATACCACTCATTCTAAAGACCTCTTGCCAAAAAGTACTTAGGAACTTGCTGTCCCTATCACTCACAATGTTTTTTGGCAACCCATGTAACCTAAACACCTCATGAAAAAACAGATCTGCAACTTAGGCTGCTGAAAAAGAGCTGGTAATGGCGAAGAGTGAGCAAATTTTGTTAGTCTATCCACTACAACATAGATACAATCCTTCCCTTGGACCTTGGGCAACCCCGTGATGAAGTCCATCGATATGCTTTCCCATTTTTGATTGGGAATAGGAAGAGGTTGCAGCAGACCAGCAGATAGAGTATGCTCATTCTTGTTCATTTGACAAGTGGGACACTCCTGAATGTAGCGTTGAACTTCCCCTTTCAGCCCCTTCCAAGAAAATCTTTCCCGGATCTGCCTATATGTCTTGAAGAACCCTTGATGACCAGCAAGCGGAATGTCATGAAATGTCAAAAAAATCTTCTTTTTGAGCTTAGAATCAGCCACCAAAAATATTCTACCCTTGTAGTGGATCAACCCTTCAATCACCTTGTACCTTTCGTCATGAAAAGTACCCTCAATAATGCTAGTTGCAAACTGATTTTTGGCATAATCAGCAAGCAACATGTCCTTCCAATCAGCAGTAAGCTCACACAATGAGCTCAAATGGGGTCTCCTAGATAGAGCATCAACCACAATGTTGTTTTTTCCCTTGACATACTCGATGTCAAAATCGTAAGCTTGAAGCTTACTCACCCACTTTTGTTGCCTTTCATTTAGATCCTTCTGATGCATGAAGTGCTTCAGACTATTATGATCAGTCTTGACCACAAACTTGTTTCCCACAAAATACTGTCTGAACTTAGCTAATGCATGCATAATGGCAAGCATTTCTTTGTCGTAAATGGAGTAGGTTCTTCCAACACCTCGTAGCTTTCTACTCTCAAACACTATGGGATGTTTGTTTTGCATCAACTCCGCCCCAACTCCTTCACCAGATGCATCACACTATAGCTCGAAAGGCTTGGAGAAATCCGGAATAGCCAAAACCGGACAAGAGCTCATGATCCTCTTAAACTTATCAAAAGTAGTTTGAGCCTTTTCTGACCAACAAAAAGGCCCCTTCTTCGTGAGGTCAGTAAGAGGAGAAGCATTTTGTGAGTAGCCTTTCACAAATCTTCTGTAAAATCCACAAAGACCCAAGAACCCTTTCAATTGAGTCAAGTTCTCAGGAGGTGGCCAATCAACGACTGCCTTGATCTTTTCAGGGTCGACCTTCACTACCTCAGCACTGATTAAATGACCAAGGTAAAGTAGTTCCTTCATTCCAAATTCACATTTGGATTCTTTGGCAAACAAGCTCTCAGATTCTAGGATGCTAAGCACTTCCTCCAAGTGCTTGAGATGTTCTTCCCATGTCTTGCTGTAAATCAAGATGTCATCAAAAAATATCAATACAAACTTCTTCAACTGCTTCTGAAAGACTCTGTTCATACAAGACTGGAAAGTAGCAAGAGCATTAGTCAACCCAAACAGCATGACTAGAAACTCGAAGTGGCCATAGTGACATCTAAAAGCTGTATTCTCAACATCAGATCCCCTCATCCTAATCTGGTGGTAGCCCGATCTCAAATCGATCTTTGAAAAGAACTTGGCTCCATGTAGCTCATCTATCCTCAGAATAGGGTATCGGTTTTTGATGGTGCTTTGATTCAAAGCATGATAGTCCACACACATGCGCATGGTACCATCCTTCTTCTTCACAAGGACAACTGCTGAAGCGAAGGGGCTCTTGCTTGCACGAACGAAACCCATCTCCAAGAGTTCCTGAATGTTTTTCTCAATCTCATCCTTCTGCTTCTTAGGGTACCGATATGGAGTTGTAATAACTGGTTTAGCTCCTTCCTTGAGCTCTATGATATGCTCCAAACCCCGTTCAGGTGGTGGTCCGAGAGGTAAATCAGCAAATACCTTGCTCTTCTTTGTGAGTAAAGACTGAATATCAGGAGGATAGTCTCCCTTAGTTTCGACCGGACTAGCAGGAAGAATCATACATTATGCAGCCCACTCAGCTTGATCATGACGAATCAGCCTTGCCATTCTCTTGAATGACACAACCCGAGGACCCCCATTGGACATTCCTCTTAGTACTATCCTCTTCCCATCGGATTGAAACTTGAGCTCCATAGTTTGTAGATTTAAGGAGATCTCTCCAAGGGAACGCAGCCATTGAATGCCTAGAACGGCATCCGTATCTCCAATGTTGACTACATAGAAGTCGTCCTTGACTTCATAGTTTCCCAATTGCATAGTCATGTTTGAGATCTTCTTGGTGCATGAGATGTGGAACCCATCAGCAACCATGACTTTGAAGCCTTCAAACTCTTCTGTTTGCAGCCCCTTCTTTGCCACCACAACTTCATCAATGAAGTTATGTGTTGCCCCAGTGTCAATCAAAACAACTATTCGCTTCCCCTTAATCATCCCTCGAACTTTGAAGGATTCATTCCTTTGAAAGCTCGAAAGTTGAGCCAAAATACCTCCACTTTCCTTTTCATCTTCGGACTCTTCTGGAGCTCTTTCCACTTCACTATCATCAAAATCAGATTGCTGGTCTGAAAAATCAGAATTACTTGCACCAGCTGAATAGTACTCAATCTGATTAAATTTGACTCCCATTGGGCAAACATGATCTTGAGACCATTTTTCTCTACACCGGAAACATAACCCCTTTCTTCTGAGTTCATTCAGTGTCTCTGGATCCAATCTGGTGACATGAGGATTATGCTGTTTGAACTCCTTATGCTGAGCTCTTAAATGAGGTCTTTGATGATGTCTTTTTCCTTTATCCCCTTTGTGAAAGGATGGCCTGGATTGAAACTTTGCCTTAGGAGTAGCCCACTCCATGTTTCTTGCTTTCTTCATGGCCTCCTGTAGGGAGGGTGGATCAAAAGCTTTAATCCAACCCTTGAGTGGCTCCATCAATCCTTCACTGAATAGGATCACCAAACGCCTCTCAATGATTCCTGTGACCATGACTAAGAGCCTCTGAAACTCAGCTATGTAGGCATCGACTGTGCCATATTGCCTAAGCTGTGCTAATTCTCTAAAATGTATTTCAGGATCTTTTTTCTCAAATCTCTCAATGAGCCTATTGGTGAACTCATCATAGGTAGTGATAGACCGATAACCCAAGGTGACTAGGCCATGTTACCACCACTCGTGCGCCACCCCATCTAGGTGTAGCGTAGCAAACTTAATCGCCTCCTCTTCCGCCATGGGTCTAAGAGCTAGATAATTATCTAACTTCTGTATCCAAGCTCTGGCTGAGCTGTTGTCACTCCCATCAAAATGTGGAAGCATGACCTTGTTCACAGCTTGATACAAATCCCCTTGTACTGTTGTTTTTCTTTGTTCATAATGTCTTCCTTGTCCTCTATTCTTCCTTTTATGATCCATAAAATTATTGTAAGACATATCCATCTTAATTTCATTAGGTAGAGAATCATACTCAGCACGGCCGAGTCTCAACTGTTCAACAAATGAAGTATTTTCTTCTGGATCAGGTTGAGTATCTACTGGTGCCAAGAAGGTGGGTTTGAATGGTCTGGAAGAAATGTATGTGTTGTTTGAAGCAGGCTGAGCAGCATGTCCATCATGCTGGTTGGCGGCACTATGTTCTCCTCTATGTCCTGAATTGCTTTGTGGAATCGTGTTCTGACCCACTTTCCCCATCATGAGGGATACCATATCCATTAAGGCATCCATCTTCCTTTCAAATCTCTGCCCGGGACTTATCGATCTTTCTCTTCCTTTCCCACTATCTTCTCTGTTACCACCCGATGTCCTCTCATGATCCCCCATTTCTGTTTCATGAGAAGACTCCCAATGAGCCCTCAAAACCTCTGATGTCGTCTGACCTTCAGGAGCGTGATGCCACTGAAACTGATTTGCAGCCTTCTTGTCTTCCCTTGCTATGTATCTCTTTTCTCTGTCACCCATAGACCGTCTGTTTCACAGGATGGCAGGATATGTGCCTCTGATACCACTGAAATATTCCAAGCCAATTTTTTTCAAATTTTCAATTACAATAACCAGAGCAATACACAGTCGTTAGGGTTAGCTCTAAACCAAAACGATGTTGAAGCAACTCTAACCAGAATGTATACCAAGATCCCGATGTGGGCAAGGTGTGAGCATTGGTCAGAGGATCTAAAATGCAGAACAGAGCTGGAAGGAACTCTAACCAAGAATGGCGCCAGTGATGGCGAGCATATGGTCAGAGGATCTTAATGGAAATGCTGATACAAGAACTCTAACCAAGAAATGCGTCGGCGAACGACAAGCATGTGGTCAGAGGATCCCTACCATCTAATAAGCTGAAAGCAAACTCAACACCAAGTATGTGCTCCCCAATCCAATACGGAAATGAGGCGACCATATGGCCAAGATAGAAAGAAATACAATGCAGTTTCAAAATGTAAGATAAGCATTACAAATCAGAATTAAGCAAGATTAAAGAACTGTTGTCAGTACTACTATCAGCTTACAATATGAAGAGCAATCGCCTGCCAAGAGCATATGAATATAACAGATTAGCATTACATCATATAAGATAACTCTCCTTTGCTTAATCAAGGATGCCAAGACCAATAACTTCTCTCAGAGACCAAAATGATGATTCTGATTTTTAACAGATCTGCACTTTAAATTTATAACCAGCAACCTATCACCACACTTAAATAATCATATCTTTCTCTCAACTCATCCAATTGACATGAAACAAAGTGCAATAGACCCTAATGATGAAGGCACCCAAGATAGAGCACTAAAAACTGATCAAAAGACACCAAATTAAATATGCACGAATTCCAAGACAAAATCAAATGGTACGGCCCAGCAAGAGGGCGATTTCACTTTAAAAATTCCATGTTTATCTAAAACATCTGAAACTTAAGAAAAAGGTTCGCCCTTCACAGACAGAGAGATCTAGACAATACCCAGAATGATTCTTTTTGTATTTTTTGACTTATGAATAAAAATGACAATCTTCTGTAATGCATATGCAATTCCTGAATCTCTCTAATATGCATAAAACTAAACTACAAAGCCACACACTGACTGCAATGCATAAATCCCACTACAAATCACTCAAACTACACTATCTCACCACTAGTCGCTATGTTTCAAGCGAGAAGCAATGCCAAGCTAGGAGGCTTACATTCCTCGAAGCAATCCCAAAGCCAATCCGGCAGCATAACATTCCTATAAACCAAAGATAATCCAAATGAGAACCAATGGCTTCCTTTTATAATTTCCAGATGACCCTTCTCGAAACCCTAATCTTCTTTTTTGAACCAAACCCTAATCCTCCAATAGATGGCATCCCACTTTTCCAAGCAAAACTTTGACTTTTAATATCATTTAATCTCCTCCTTGGAGTTGGCGTCCACTTTATGCTTGGATTAATCTTTCTTTATAAGAAATATAATTAATTTCTTCAATGAAGCGCCCACCCATAAAGAACAACTTTTAAAACAACTTAAAGTGAAGTAGCTAGGCCAAGGGGGGTCAATGTTAAAATATAACATTAAAACATGACTTAATTAAAATAATTCGAACTTATCTCTCCAATTGTGCCCCAAAGCCAAAAATGAGTAAGCCAACTGATCAGTCTAAAGTAGAAAGCCAACCATGCCGAAACCAACAGGACCACTCTGCCAGAAATAGAATTTACTAAAAATAGTAAATTCCTGAAGATGCTCAGAATGCCAAGAAAAACATACCACTGCGAAGCTCTCGAAAATCCAAAAAGAATCGCCATTAAATCAACCAACCTCAAGCAAGAGCATCCTTCAAAACATGAAACCCTAATTTCACCTTCCGAATAGCCTACGGGTCTCCGGAATAGGCCAACGGTCAACTGGAAAGATCATGCTCGAGAAGGGGACATTACACTGAGGACATGAAACTGAAAATCAACATCTTTGCGATGCCCTGTACAATCAACTGCTCTAAGGAAGTATGGGCCCTCTGCACATGTGACCATGATGTTGATGAGTGGACGATGGCTAATGTCCGTCCACCCATCCATAACTATACTGCACCCAAATACCATCCAACATGCCTTCATCTTCTCCATCAAAATATTGATCTTGGAATAGCACTTATCCAAGATCGAGGTCCCCATTTTCGTCTCACCTAGTGGCACATATGATGTTCCTCCCTTCGCCACCATAGCCATCATCTCCCTATAATAAGGAGACCATGTAACATGAAATGGAATGCCATTGGCAAAGAAGAACTTGCCAATGGATTCATCTATCTCATCTCTCAGCTGCACATTAAACATATTAGCTATGGGGTTACTCTGTGATGTCTGCAACTTGCGTTTCCCTGTGGCTGTCCCCCTAGAGACACTAGAAGTGGAAGTGGATGAAGATCCAAACATCATTCCTCCCGTCTGAAAAGTATGTGGCACTGACGCATGATGGGTTTGCTGAAGGGCTGCCCTAGCAGTCAAAGTAGTAGGGACTGAAATATTTGTGTCCTCTGGAATGCCCCAAAGCTTGTTAAACTCCATTCTATATTTTATATTTTGAGCCTCCTTCAAAAACTTACAATGCCCACACCTTTTCCTATCCAAAAAAGGAAGTGTGCATTCACTCGAGTGATGCTACCAAACCAATCAGTCCCACAAATGTTGCACTTCCACTTCCTTGTTCCCCCACCTGATTGTGATGTGCCTTGTATTCTTGTAGCAAACTGTTTTAGAGGAGACTTCGGATCAAAATGACCCCTAGCAAACTCTACCATCAATTCTGAAACGCAGCCTGTACTAGCTGGTGCACTCGCCATGGAACTAGATTGGGCTGCAGGATCAGCCCCATGGTCATCCCCCTCATTTTGAGGTTCAAAATCTGAATCATGTTCACTATGAGAATGGATTTCCATGTCATCCCCACTCACGTCTTGGGTGCTCATCGTGAAAGTGACACTGCATTTCACAAAATTAAAATAAAATCAGCCTACTTTAACAAATTGAAACAATGAAATACAAATTGAAATAACAAATTTGAAATTTTAATTTTGAAAACAAAATTTACAATTTATAATTTAAAAATCAGCCTACTTTAATTTTATATTATTTAAAAATTTAAATAAAAATATTAAATTAACAAATAATAAAATTTGATGTTGAATCTTGAGGGCAAAATGATGAAGATGAATGAATCATTCATCATTTTGCCCTCAAGATGCAACATCAAATCTGATTTTGAGATGAATAAGAAAAAAAACAAGTTTAATTAACTTTAATATTAAAATTTTAAAATAAAAAATTTGATGTTGAATCTTGAGGGCAAAATGATGAATGATTCATTCATCTTCATCATTTTGCCCTCAAGATTCAACATCAAATCTGATTTTGAGTCTTTGAGATGAATAAGAAAAAAAAATCAAGTTTAAACTTAGAAAATAAAACAAAAACAACAAGAAATTTGAAAAAAACTTCAAAAACCCTACCTTGTGCTTGAAAAATCTCTCCAAAATGAAGTAGAATCCTCTTCCTCCTCTTCTTCTTACTCCTTCTCACTCCTATCACACTTGCAATCTCTTTTTTCACTCCTTCAATCAGACTTCTTCACTGTTTTTCCTCCTCTTCAGCTGGCTGCAAAAAAAATCAGTCTTTGCAAATGTGATTGAAATGATAAAATGAAGTGATTTTGTCTTGTTTTGGAGGAAGGGGTGGGGCCCACGCCAAATTAGCGCAACAATAAAACAAAGAAAAATCAAAATTTATTTAATTTTAAGTGTTATTTCGGCCCATTGATGCGTCTCTAGACGGGAGACGGCTAGGCATCTCCAAGTCTCCCGAGAAACGCCTGGGCGTCTCCCCAGTAGACTTGGAGACCTGGAGACGTCTCCCCATCTCCGGCGGAGCTCTAGCGTTGGTGGTGGGACGGCAGGAGATGCCAAGTACCCGTCCCCCCGTCCCCGAGACGTCCCCGTTTCCGAAACGTGACCAAATTAGGGGGAAACGCGTTTCTGTGGAACACTAATATTCACCAATATTTGTGTGAAGAGAATATTGAAGAAGTAATCATTGCAGATAGAGAAGAATAAGAAGAGGAAAGTTGAAATGTGTGGAAGATTACATGAACATATTGAGGAAGACTTTGTGAGCAGATTTGTAGAAAATGAATAAGCAGATTTAGAACAGACTTTGAGGAAGATTAAACAGATTCATGAAGCATATTGGACAGAATTTTTTAGCAGACCTGAAGAAAGTTTTGAGCAGAAGTTATAGCAGAGTTATGAGCAGATTGGTGAAGATTTTATGAGCAGGTCTATGAAGATTTCATGAGCAAATTTATGAGGAGATTGTGAGTAAGTTTATGAAAATTTATGAACGGACTTTAGGAGGATTTATGAGACATATTTTGTTAAGGTATTATATATATCATTTGTTGAAAGAGGAATTTAAGAAGGGGAAATTCTTTGTCTACTTTGGAGACTGGTGCCTCTAGAGGGTTGGTGCCTATAAATTGGAGATATTGAGTTTCTATGGGAGTTGGTGCCTACGTATTGTGAGAATTGATGTCTCCTGTAGGTTGGTGCCTACAAAGTTGTAAGAAAAGTTTATAGAAAAGCATTATTGTGCCGCGGTTTTCTCTTGAGGATTTCCACGTAAATATCATGTGTTATTGTGTTCTCCTCATGTGTATGATTATCGATGTTGAGTAAATGATGTCATTGTTATTGATCAAGTTGTAAATATGGTATTAAGTTTAAAAAAGTAAAGTTTGTTGTTATACCGATTCACCCCCAACCCCCCCTCAGTATAATTGTGTGTTCATCAATCATCCTCCGAAAAATAATACAAACAAGGATCTGCCACATGCCAATTGGAGAACGAATCTCTCTACCATCGATGGCAAACTTGTAGAGTACTCAAGGATATTTTCCGACTGCAACTTTCATTGAGTATCGTGTTGCTGATTTTCTGAGTTACGGCAAAAGTTTCCGTAGAGTATCTTGTTGGGACTCAGTTCCACTGTGTCAAATTTTGCTTAAGTCCCTTCACTTTTTGTGTGTCATAACCCTATTTGACCCATTATTGATAATTGATTTAAGACATCCTAAGTGGGTCCCCTAGACATCAAGAGATGAAAAAATCCATAAAAAATCTCAAGTCTGGCTTGTTTTTTGTGTTTTCCTTAGTGTTCTTTGAGTAGTCGAAGTTTTGAACTTTTGGGGTTGTTCCTCCTAGCCTACCTTTCTGACCAATCTTGACAATCTACTCATGCCCTTATTAAAATTCATCTAAATGTTGCTTTTGTTGACCTTTTGGGTTTTTGGGGATGTCCTTCCATCCATCCCACTACTAACTCCTAGACGAGCTTATTCTAAAGGCTTTTCCATCTGTATTTTTTCAAAGTTCTAAACTTCCCCATCCCTAAGTACCATTTCCCTCAAAGCCCCACAATTTTGATTCTCTACCAATTTGTAAATTGCCTAAGTGTTTCGGAGTTTTGGACTTGATCCTGCATGCATACCTTTGCATCCAACTTCAATTCCCCAATGTTGACGTCATGTTGGTGTCACCCTTCCATCGGAGTTGCTAGTCGATCCATGCCTATTGATGTCATCATCACGTTATGTCGATGTCATCTTTTCATACTCCAAAAGTTTCAAGTCTTTCGAAGTCGGAGTTTCGACCAAGCCTTAATTGGGTACCTTTTTCCATGCTCCCCTAAACCCTCACTCCCACCTCAATATTCTTCACAAAGTTTGTTGAAGTTAGACTTTTGGAAAACTCTTATCTTGGTAGCAATCATAAGGTCCACCCAATGCCCTGATCCTAACATCCCGAAGCTTTATTCTTTGTTGAGGTTCCCCTTTTGAACTTACCTCATTCCACATCTTATTTTAGCATGACTTCCCATTCAACACCAAACCTTGACACCCCAACCAAAGGCAAGCAATATGGATTCTCCTCGACACTTGACAATCCGATACTTCGAAATAGTAAACCCTACCTACCTTCCCAAAAGGCCAAGACACCATAATACATCTATAGAGCCCTACAACCACCAAATTTGATCCATCCACACCTAGAAAACATATATTAATCAAAGGGGCATGGATCTATAGAAAGAAACGAATGAAAAGAGGATTCCCTAATTAATACAATGGTTAGGATTTCATGGCCCAATGTTTACAACATTTGCAGCAGATTTTGCGGTCTTTTCCATGCCTTGTCACAACAAACCTAGAGGAGTCATAAATGAAGAAAGGACTTGTAGATTTGAGCATCATTTTTCCACACTCCCTACAACACTTTCAATACATTCTCAAACGGATTTTCACACGTTTTTGTATGTGGATGTCAAAAGAATGACAGCTACAACCAAAGAGTGATCGGTTTCTTCACGCCATCACAGTTTTACCATCCCAAGGCTCTTTTATTGTGGACTAGGCATCACAACTGGAGATCTATATGTACCAGTTCATTGGTCATGCAAATGATTGGTTGTTGAACCAAATTTTTGGGCAGTAATAATCGGCAAGTTATTCTAGAGCATCAAACAATGAAGGTTTCAGCTACAAATGAAGGCATGCATCCAGTGAAGAGTAGGAACGATATGTAACTGCACATCTCCATGTTTTGGTATGTCTCCATGGCAGTTTGTAATGATTCAGGGGAATGTATAGTCAAAATTGTATATTTTCTCTCACCACATTGGCTGGTGTGACTGTAGTAGAGGTTTGAGGGTGTATGACAACACCTAATGTAATGAAAACTCTTTGTAATCATCATTTTTCTATTGCATATGGTTATTGTAGTTTTAAAATGGATTATTAAGTGTGTCCATCACATGGAATGTAATATTTGGTTATCATATAAATAAGAATCTACAACTGTTGATACTTTACCTGCTACATCTCTTTCCTCTGTGCTATTTATGACTCTATTGCCCAATGGAGAAGGCATTGGTCCACATTGGTGAGGGATCAAACAACTTCCAATAAACCACCCTCCATCCTGTTAGCTGTAGGAATAGAGTAGAAGTCTAGGAGTAATGTATGATATGCATGTTGTTTATGATTTAATAATACAAACCAGGGGGGATAGTCTTAAGCAAGCCTGAACTATGAAATCAATAGAGAATCATATCCAGTATATCTACACCTTGCCACTGTGTAGGAAACATGAATGAAATAATCTTAAGGGATAATTGTCATCTACAAGTGCATGTGCAAGGTGTTATCAGCTATATAGAGGTCTTGTGCAGCCAGTTGATCTTGACCTAGTGATAGTTATTGGGGTCAAGTATTCATTTGGTTATAGCTGTTGTCAATTATATCAATTGTTGATTTTGTTTGATTTGAATGTCTATTAAGGTATACCTCTAGGAACACCCTTCTAGGTTTCAATTGTGCCCAAAGTGCAGGTGAGACCCACTCTCATCATTAGCCTTTTAACCATCCATAATCTGTTGATGAACCCCCTTTTTGCCTTCTTGACGACATACCCTTGGCCCTGAAGGGAAGAAATGTTATAAGATTATGGAGGAGCCGTTTTGGGGCCTAACACATCTAAGATTGGAATAATGAGTAGCTCAGAAAGATTAGTAACTCAGATAGTTGTTTTGATGCAGCCATGCTAGTTATAGCATCTGGCCTATAGCAGAGGGGTGTGGTTCATTAGGTTGGTTTGGCCCCTTGGCCTCCTCTCCCACTTCCTCACTGCCTTGAGTACCCACCAATCCCGTTGATGCAATACCCAAGAGTTGCTAGTTAAAGATAGGGGGCAGTCCCATGAACCAGTTGATGGTTTTGGGGATGGGGATCAACTCAAAAAGCACTGCCAATGGTTAGGCCATCCATTCCCCTGAGAGAAGCAGGATGCTTTTTTCTATTTCGTCTAATTGATATTTTATTGTGTTTTCCTGTGCTTATGCCCACCTTGGAGTGGGTGGGAGGAGATAACAATTCTTGTTTGGCAGTTTCACCTATTCCCACCTTCTGCCTCAATAGTGGGTAGGGTGAGATAGGGGCAGTGCTGCAACTCCCTTTTCCTATTCGATATCATAGAGATTCCAGTTGGACCTAACATCATATCTCACTGTGTGTAGAGAAAACACTAAAACATAGAAGAAAATGTTGAAAAGGTCATGGAAATCACCATACACCAAAAAAACGTCACATGAAAATTGCAGGGAATGAAAACACAGCCTATACATAATCTGCACTTCGTCAAAACACTACATTTGCTTCCATTTAAACCCCCATGCCCACGCATCTTCTTCACACAGCACAACATCCTTCATAAGTTCTGCAGATTTAAGGAGATTTTGTTTAAAATTTATGTTTTTTAAGAAATTTAGGTATTTTTTTTAAGTTACCAAGTTTTGCCAAGTTGGAAATTTTTGGTCCATGGAGTCTGAATTGAGTCCGATTTTGCTAACTACACTCTCTACAATTGTCATGGCTAAAGAAAGTCCATAAATGAATTGCATGGTAGATAGGAAAAAGCGAATTGCATGGCAGATAGGAAAAAGCAACACAATAAGATTCTAGTCAGACAGATGGAATATGGACACATATCAAGCAAAAACTACAAACATTGCAAGTGGCCATGGGGAGGATGGAATTAGCATGGAAATCAACTATGTTACAACAATAGATGGCATTACCGATGGAACTCAAAGCTGATAAAAAATTACAGTGATGCTTTCCCAACTTAGGCTCAAACTCTCACTTTTGAATTCCATTGGAGATAATTTACCCCATAGAAAATAATAGATTAGTTTGTGAGTGTGACAACTTCAATTCTTGTGTACATATTTATTGCCTCAACATATGCTATCCTGGACCAAACTAGTTTAACTGTCCACAAAAAGCAGAGGCTTATCTGGACTCACAACATGATTGAAAACTTGAAAATCAATTGTTTGCTCTGGCTTGCGGTACATGTAAAATTATTCACAACACAACTCAAAAATAAGGGGTGAATTGGAAATTTTGTTTGCCCTCATTGTTTGAAAGCAAGAGAAATAATTACTTATCTCTTCATTCTAGGCTAAAGCATTCCAAGGTAACTGTGGCACATTCTAGGTCCTAGTTTCAACCTCCAAGCCCCAACTACTCAAAGCATCAAAGCACGCATCAAGGCATGGATCAAAGAAGATCTCAAAATAGATCTCCACCTCATATAGACACTTAATAGTCTTACACAAGGTTTTGTGTGATATGCATATATGGAGGGAGAGAAAAAAGTGGATCTTTGAAAATGCAAGACTTAAGATAAGTTACCGAATCGGAATCAGAATCTGGTACGTTGGTACGACCAAAAAAATGGGGTTGGGTACGGGTATAGGGACGTCTGTGTACAAAAAACATATAAAAATAATAAATATATACATATTTCATAATGGTATAATATATAATAATTACATAATATACTAATAATATACAAATTTAAAATATAATCATATAATAATATACAAATTTAAAATAACATAATTCCATAATCATATTTCCATTGCACCCTAAATATTATATAGTTTTTAACTTTTTATTATTGATAATGATTATTCATTATAAATTTATAGACAATAGTTTTATCGTGAGGAAGTTTCAATTTGGCATAGCAGAATAGCGGAAATGTGGAAAAAATATTGAAAATTTTAAAAACCTGTAAATCGTGACCGTAGGAAAAATACGACCTTGGCTTTGGAGAATCGCGACCATTCTGCAAAAAGCATAAATGGTGTCCTCTCTGCAACAGTGCAAATGGCATCACATCCCTGAAAATCATCACTTGTATACAAATTGTCGCAACCCTAGCTCATGCAGAAGGCAGACAAATAAAATGAAAAGGCAGAATCGGTCCCAAATCGCTTTTGAATCAACACGTCACTTGTGGAATCACACGGGTACGAACGAGGGTTTAGCAAAACATTTCAAAAGTGCAAAAAACGATTCATGTGCGCTTCCACAGGGAATCCAACTTCGTACCAGATTCTGGTACGATTCGTACCCAAAGTCGCTGGCAAAATAGAGCGATTCGGTATCCTAGGACTTGAGCTACACCAGCTGGTGAACATCATAATGAACCAGATCTAAGCAACAACAAAAGTCAATCTGAAGATCAAAAACTCCTTATATTCTTAGTTAACATGCAAGAATTTGTGATTGCAAAGACTTGGCCTCATACAGATTTTGTCAACCCTGGACATGGGCAGAATCAAGCTAACTTTGGCAGAACTGTGAAAGTGTAACCCTAGAACTGCAAACATTTGAGAAGCAATTTGATCAGACAAGGGTAAGATCATCATTTCTTATCAAATATTTCTCAGCTGACAAACCAGTGATAAGGCAGCAATCCACACTCTGAATGCAGGATTTGCTTGGCAAGAATACAAGGGTGTTCAAAAAGCCTAACTGGAGGTGATTTGTAAATAATAATATACATTAAAAAAAAATGGCACAGAAACAATTGAACTACAAATACCTGAGAAAGATAACAAGTGGAAAATGAAACCAATCATTTGTGATATTTAAAAGTTAAAATCAATTTACAAGCTAAGGCCCCAACATACCCTCGTATAATCTAATGGTTTTTGCATAGCTTATAGCCAAAACCATAGCCAACAGGATAAATAATAAAAAATTTAAAATCTTTAGAAACTCCACAATATGCAACTAGTAAAGGAAAAAAGAATCCTACATGTGCAGAGACTTAGGCTATCAACCCATCCCATTCCTCAACCAAGGACTAGTCCCAAACCACCACCATTAAACCATGTCTAAGCACTTTGAAGCAAAAATTGCAGTCCAAAAATGTCATTTGAACGCCCAGTCAGAAAGACATTTTGAACCCACCTAACCAAAAACACTTAGGGATCCACATTCATAGCCAAAATATTATTCATCTTGGCATCCCTTTTTAAAAGCTAGGGATTTAATCTTTTAAATTATGTGATGCTTCCACCTTTAAACAATGGTCTATTAACATCACCCTAACAATCATGCCCGGCAACTTAACATTCAGCAACATAAAGGTCTGAAACTTCTTCTCCCCACATTCCCTAACCAACAAACCACCATGGCATGAAAGGAATTTAAACCGCACAAAAGGTTACAATTAGAATTGCATGGGAATGGATATGGTATTTGATATGGATATGGAAAAATTTTAAGGTCCCCTGATACAAATATGGTTAAATACAGCAATTATTTATGGTTATACATCCAAGGGTATAAAATGTAACTTCAAAAATATTATTTATTTATGTACTTTGGTTTTTATATTTTAGTTTATAATATATATCTGGTTATATTATTCTTATTTCTGTAGTGACTTGTTTGTGTGTGTGTGTGTGTGTGTGTGTTTGTGCCTGCAAAAGAATAAAAATACTGGTTTTTTCTAGCAAATTTTGAATGTCCTTTTCATAAACTATAAACTGGATATTGAACTAGAAAATGTAGTGCAGTATCAAGACCCAGACATAGGTTTGTATGTGAATACATCTGGATGTCAACTGTATCCATTCTTTATCCGAGATTATCATATCTATACCTGGTATCCAATATGCAGATAACTGATAAGTGTATCCAAAGAGGGGAAGGGAAGGATTCCACAATTCTAGTTAAAACAATTAAATAATATCAAAAAACAGGTAAAGTGGAAATGTCCTCCATCCACCAACTGTCCAGCAAAAGCCATGTGATTGATGCTCCTCTGTCCAATGCCACCACAAATAATGGCATCTCCTATAGAATGTATGGTGATGGGGAGCACTCAAGGGAGTAAAAAGAATATTTCAACAACTCCAAGTATATCTCTATACACCATTGCAGTGTTGCTTCCAATACTTGCTTCAATAGATCCAAAATCCATGCCTTCATTCTCATTATGGCTGGAAAATCTTAGGAGGATTACAGGGCCTGGATAGCAAGGCAGCAAGTTGAGAGTCATTCTGCTGATGTGTTTATTTATAGTATATATAATCCACATCAGAATACCAAATCCATTGCATAAAAAGTACACCCCTGTATCACTCAGGACAACAACAGCCATATTAGCACTCGGCAACAAACCTAGACAGGGTAACGAAATCAACTTTAATAATTTTGTCATTAATCTCTTACGTCAGTGAGCTACATCAAATCTATGCCTCTACATAATAAACCCTAGCGGTCATGTCAGATAGATCTTTTCAAGTTGGACATTTCCATTCAGATTGTAATGCAAAACTAGAGAAGTAATCACCTTATTCAAAAGTCTATAAAAGCAAATCGGTAGTATTGCAGATATAAGTGTCTACATGTTTCTAGTGCAACATATAAGGTACACAAAAGGCAAAAGAAAATCAGAAGAAAGAAGTTACAAATATCAAAGCAACTGCAAAGAAAGAGAGCCACTCAAAATAGACCCCGACCATAAATGTGGATGAGTAAGAGCCACAAGATATGGCTCTCCCACCAAAAGCTCAATTGGCTCACAATTCAAGGTCATGCTTCACACTGTGGTTATTCTCTTCCTAAACACTAAAGATTTGCATAAAAGAAATTCTCCTTTCAATATCTTGATGTGTGATGGGAGAATATACCAGGCCATCTCAAAATGTTAACCCTAGGGACCTCTTCCACAGTCTGCTTGCCAAGGGATTCCAGCAAATTCCAAACCCTAATGCGCAGCAATGTTACATTTCTAATTACCAAAAGGATCACCTTGCCATGGTTATTCATAAGACCCCACAGAACACTTCTGGAATCCTTGCTCCCAAATACCAGCTTCCACACCGCAGTCAAGAGGCATGCCATCAAGATCCAATCCCGGGAAACACTGCTGCAAATCAGCCAAATACTACATGCAAGGCTGGCCAAAATAATTCCAATATGCAATGTGTGCTGAGTAATATAACTGCTACAATTCTAGAGGTTGCCAAAAGTATGGACAAAGAAATGCATGATAGTCTCATGAAAGTTGAAACTGCCCATAAATTGTCTCCACTAGCAATCTGAATGGCTCCAACACTTGCATGAAGGACAGGACAAGGTCACAAATTGTCTATGTTATCTCACACATAATTTTAAGAATCTCCAGGGTAGAGGTGAGGCTATTTAGAATATCCTCACTTCAGAAAAGCAAAAGTGTCAACAGGCTGAAATTATACACTAACACACTCACGCCAAGCAGCAGACCATAAACCTCAAAGCCTAGCTTTGGACAAGCAAATGTATAAGGGCATCTATTCTCAAAAATTAAAATCCTTCAGGCCAACTCCCAGATCAGCTAACTATGTATGGCATATTATGATCCATAAAAAGGATAACCACACAATAGATACTAATGCCAACATGCCAAGGGAATCCACAGCTTAAATATTATCTTTAAATTTCTATGTTCATTCTTTTAAGATTGTTCATCTATACTAAAGTAAAAACTATGCTATAATTGGAAGGCCACAGCTGTTTGCATCTAGGATGGTCAACTGGGTTTATGCCTAGTTTGTCTAACAGATTTGTATACTGCTGCCTCTAATCTCTCTTCTCCAATTAAGGGTTAAGGTTTTAAACTTTTTTGTACAAGGCACTTTTCTATATAAATGCAATCATTTCTCTTGTGATCAAAAGAATCATCGTCACAATTAATTAAAGCCTCTGCAAGACAAATAATCAGGCAATAGGAACTTGAAATCCGTTAGGAAGTGGGATTTCTAGAAACTTTGATAGATATGCTCCAATGTTCACTAGGAAATTGGGAAATTCTGAAATTCAATGAAAACAAGGGAGCAAATGCAAAACAGAGATGACATAATCAAAAGACAAGAAAAATGCCTACTCTTGGAATTTATGTCAGTGTCTTCCATGACTGTTTTCAGATTCTTGATTTTGCTTAATCATTTTGCACTAAGAGTAGCATGCTAAATAATAGTGGGTCCAGTTGTTTTTTTTCTTGTTTTTCTTGTGTCTCTAAAAGATGTTTCAAAAGCAACTAAAAACTTCTGTAATGCCAACACAGGTGGCATTTTAGTTGGAGCTTTAAAGTTCTAGGAGGTTGCCAAGATTGAAAATGTTCACTATCAGGCAGAAAAAAATTACAGACTACGATGGCATAAATTCAAGCTGTGATATTTTTCATTAACCAATACCAGATATAAAAGTTATTAAAGAATATTGACTTCAGAAGTTCAATATTTATACAAAATGTCTTATTTATATTTTTGCAAAACCATTTGGAAAATTCTAAATGCAAGAACATACATACAATCCAGAATAGTACCCAGATTTTGTCCAGTTCCCTCTATAAAATATATTGCTATTTTCAAACATGTCCTCCAATTCCTGCTGTAATTAAAGAAAACTTTAAATCATGGCCTTCTGCAGATTCAAAAACCAGCATACCATCTTAAGTTGTTGGACGAGATCAACCAGATTATCCAGCTGTTGCCATAGCAGAGTTTCCTTCTCCATGGTACTTGAACCTCTTCCTGATGTGCTAGGTAAGTCGTCCCCAGCAACCCCTCCTGAGCTTCTATCTGTATCTATTGAAGTAACTAACTGTTTCTTCACTTTTTTATCCTGCTTTGTTTGCTTATTTCTAACAGGTGTTGGAAAACATGTATCTTCTGTTAAGGCTTGAGTGAAGACCAAAATGCAATCAGCCACAGCTATTGAAAGGCGTCTTGGAAGCAGAAAACCATCCTGCTCAACACTGTAGACAAACAAATCCAAGAACTCGGACCTTGAAACAGAACAAAACATTTTACAAGAACATAAAGTTTGAGAAACAATAAGCACAAAGTTGAGTACCGCAGTTAAAATTTTGGAAATTAACTTATGTTTATGAACAAAGTGTATGCAATTTCCAGGAATAGGATGAAGCCAACATGCAACATACTACTGAATTTTTTAGTGGTTCAGCATGTGGGAGATTCGCCCCTCAATATCTTAATTCTTCAATTGCCTGGTAAAATAATTTTTGAAAATGTTTTCTGAATGCATCCCAAAAAGTAAAATAATATGAATGGAATGATACATTGTCTCAAATAAACACAAAGACAGTTCGACAAAGCATTCAACATTTCCACATTTTTCATGATTGAAGACAATTTGACAACTGACTGACATCAATATGACTTTCCAAATAGAATATTATGGAGAACATCTCAAGAAAGTGATTAGAAATCAGAAATATGTCCTAAGAATAGAATGTAAAATAGATTATGATACAAGTACCAGACCTAATGGGTATACTATTATGACTCAAAAAATCAAAAACTACCTCATCAATTATATTTGATTTAAAAATATTCTGAATAAAATATTCTCTTTTAACTAGCCAACTACACATCAGGAACACCCAAATCTATCATTGATAACCACCTCTACCAACTCTGCTGATCTATCAGCTGATCAAGCTTAAGGATAAAGGAGGACATGGCCTCTTCACAGCCTTCTCCCCTACAAAAACCAAATCCTAGTTTTGGATCTGTAGTCTCAAATAGTCCAACTATAGTAGCATTACACTAAAAAAATCCACAATTAATCCCAAGTAATCATGACCCTCCACATTTGTCATGCTATTTCCCAAGTTTTTCAATAAGTAGTTTAGATTTTTTTATATATGCCTCTTTTGGCTCATTTTTACACTTAAAAGGCAGAAAAAAACAGAACTAAGGCAGACTGAACATTTTTGGTTTAAGGTTAGGGTTAGGGTACTTAAACATTCTTTTACTTTGAATACATTTATTTTAGAAGTTAAATTTTAAACCAAAATGAAGGTTTTCCTTTAAATTTATACCATAATGAGAGTTTAAATAAACAACACAGTGCCGCCTCTAAAGTATTAGGTAATGCTTCCTAACAGAACAACCTAATATTTTTGGACCAGCTGCTTGTTTTTAACATAAACCATGTCAGGTAAATGTATAAAAAATTTAAAGTGAAAAGCATTTTTTTACAACTAGCATGTTTATAATGTATAACATCTATATTTCTACTATATACACTATATTTGACATGATATAACAAAAATAAATTTTTCATTGTTTTTACAAATAGTACATTGTTTTTCAGTTCACAAGTTTTTTCCCATTTTAAATCAAGTACTTGAATTCCATTTATACTTTTGTGATGCTGCATCAATGCTCGTAAATAGAATGCTACTATGGATCCAACATAAGTGTCTGCAAATTGGATCTTTGGAATTCCCTTAGTATCGCACTCATAAAACTATCTCAAGGCCCAATTTCCCTACAAAGAAGGAAAATGGCTGCTGACTTAGGCTTCAAACTCATCTAAGGGTATTGTTGTCCATTGAACAGTTAAAAAGGAGCCCAGATTTCTCAAAGAGAGAGCTCTGCTCTGCATATTTGTGGGAGCTTATTCTCAACCTAGGACTCTCATGCAATGAGTCCGGGGAAATTGGAAATCAGCAGGAATTTTGGACATCAAAATGATGCCCAAGGGACACTTAACAGCTCTTTTCTTCACCAAAAAAAACAAAGGGATAGTACCTCCCACAGTGGGCCATGGCTCATGTAAGGGCCATGGCTCATGTAATATTCTAGTCTATTTGTAATTTGTGGAACATTGGTAGAAGATCATCCAAGCACAGCCCCAGTGTGAGAAGGACTTGCACTACATTCAAGACAATAATGGTAAAAATACCTGTGTTCCACGGCGTTTTGGGGACCGGGACGGGGGGACGGCTGGGGACGCGTTTCCGGGACATTTCCTAGGGGCCCATTTTTAGGGGACGGTAGGGGACGGCGACATACAAAATACATATATATATATGATTTTTTCAAAATTTATTAATATATTATAGATAGAGAGAGGGAAAGAGAGAGATATATGTCAATAAATTAATAATTGCTAACAACAATATCAATATATAAATAAATCGCGAGAGTAGTAGCATAACAACATAATAAATGTCATTAAAGCATTATAAAATTTATCATAGCAATATCAAACATCAATAAAACCATGGTCTATCAATATCAATAAATCGCGAGAGTGGTAGGAAATGGAACTAAGTAAATGCAGCTCCCAGCTCCTCAAGGCGTCCCAAACACAAACAAAATGCAGCTTGAGTGAAGAAAAAAACGCAGTCAAATAGAGCCCAGCCACGACTTTACTCTAGGCATGAGAAACAAAAACTTGAAGAAATCTGTTTCATGCCTCTTTAAAATGCAAAAACGTCTCTGTTAAATGCCCAAACGCAGGAGCAAAATGCCAAAAAATCGTTTAGACTGAGCTGAGGCAGAGATTTTCCCGTGCTTTGCTGTGTGAAGTCGTCGCCCCTGCTGTCGCTTGCCGTGAGAGCCAAATAATATCATTGAATCTTATGAAACTTTATTAAATTTCATTTAAATTTTTATTTTTAGACTTTACACAAACACATTATGTTGTGGGCCCACAAAACATTTAATAGCAATATAAAATGTTTTAAAAAACAAAATTTTATGTTCTTTAATTTTCTGGAGCTCCATATACACGGGGGATAGTTAGCCGTCCCCGGGGACGGGGGACCGTTCCCAGACAAGAGGAAACGTTCCCCGCCATTTCCTGTGAATTTTCTTGATTCGAGGACGGCCGGGGACTGTCCCCGATGCGTCCCCCCGTCCCCGGGATGGATGGGGACAGGTAAAGGGGGTTTTGGGGCAGGGGACGCGTCCCCGTGTAACACAGAAAAATACTCCTTTGAAAAGATTAGAGACAGGCACTTAAAAGTATACATCCTGGCACTACTTCCAAGCCAATAATGGTAAGAATTTTCCTTTGACAAGAATAGAGACAACCACTAGGGAAAGCATCATGGCCTAGAATTCATCAAAATTCCAAGTGTCTAGTCCTATGCTGGAACTATGTCAACATAGATATGGATAAGCCATTTCTTAACAGGATCATTCATGACATGGGAGGTTTAAAATGGAAGCACTTGTTGGATTACAAAAATATTCCAGTTCACCACAGATTTTGTCATCAACATAGCCATCTTTCCAGAGAATGTCCTCAAGACCCTCAAATAATGCAGGCAGGAAAGAGCAGGAACTGCCAACTAAGGCAATTGACCAACCCATCCCAATTGAAATGAAGCAGCAGCAAGACCTTGACATCAATCAACCTATAACATGGAGCATCCAGAAATTTCAGAATGCCTGATCTACAAAAGAAGGTACTCCAAGTCAAAAAACTCAAATATCATTGATAAATTAGACAGAGAAATGAAGGAAATGAAAGATTTACCCCTCAAAGGGCTTTCTGATGCAATATCTCCTGTTAGGGATGTCCCATCACAACCTACAACAAGCATAGCCAAGCAAAAATGCAAACATCGAAACCCTCTAATTTTTACATCAATGGTTACTATATTGAAGCTACCAAAAATAAGCAGGAAGGAAACAAATAAAAAAAGCCATCAAGAAGATCTGATTCCAATAAATCCGCAGCTTTGAGAACCCAAAAACAAAGAATTGACAAAAATGAAATGGAAAGCCACAAGGGACACTGTTGATCAGAAGATGACTGTACACAGTTTTGTAACGTGGATCCTTTCCTGGATTGATGGTTGGTTAGGCATCTCCATTAAACATCATTTGCTTAAATACAAGTTGGAAAAAAAGCCTGTAGATCTAATTCTTCTTCCAGGAATTGAGAGGGTGGGCTACACTAGAAGTTCTCAATATGCTGGACTGTAGGGGCAGTAAACAAAAAATTTCCTTTAGCTCATCTGAACCATGATTTACTGAATACATTAATCAATTTGATTTTTTATTTTTTGTATTTCTTCAAGTTTCAAGGATCATACAATCTAATCAATATTTTTATACCTCCACATGGAAGCAGTAGAAAACCACTATTATAACAACTAAGAAACGAAAACCTTGTCAACATACCAAAATGCTAAGAGGTACTTGGCTTCATCTCGTTCATTTCCAATATGTATGTAAGTTTAAGCAAATGCACCATTCACCATAGCCTTGCTATGTTCACACATATCTACAGCTTTATTTAGTTGGAATAGAAATATTCAGCCATCATCATTATTAATTTATTTACTTTACATGCAGTAATTTACTGTAATTGTCAACAGATATGTAATGCTAACTGTTTTGATGCCTTACCAGATGCTTCATACATATCTCTTTCAAATAAATGGAACAACACATCAAAATTATATGGCTCAAGGATAGACACACGCATAGATCAGACAATAGAACCTTTCTAAACATTACACATGTCATCTTTTAATTATCACAAGACAAACATACCTGCCTTCATGAACTATGCTTAGAAGTCGAGGGATGCAATGACAGCAGATCTTGAATAAACCTACAGCATATCCATGCAGTGTCCCTGTTTTTGTAAGATGAATTAGGAAAAAATGAAATTCAAATTACAAAAAGAAAATATATTTTATTCCACAAGCACTGAAAAGTTATCAATAGGACTAGAACATTGCATATGTATTTTAATAGTCCAAAAACAGAATGTGTAATCTGCATTTATAACCACAATAAAAATGGTACACATATTAAGATATGTGCTACTAAACACCTATTGTGCAGTAAATCTCTATGCAATTAGAAAATTTTCCTGTCCTCATTCACTACTGTGATCTTTTTCAACATTTAACAGATGATTAAAAATTAAGTCTCATATGATTACGGGGCTCTCTAGCTCGGGAAGACAAAAAATCATAGCTGAAGCATCATGCCTCCATTCAGAAGCCATGGACTGTAGAAGTGAAAAACCTTGTTTCAGGACCTCTCTATAAGACATATTGGCTCCTTCAACCCAAATAACATTTATCAGGAAAATCAGTAATTTCCATATCTTCCTAATCTTATTTATCAGGAAAATCAACCATTTTAGAAGAGGAGCCAACTTCAAACTTAAGACTTCCCACCAAAACAAGAAGCAGGGCACCAAAGAAAACCAAAAAATTTCCTACCTGTTGTGACCTAATTCATACATCGCCCCATTGCAAATGGGGACCCTAGTGGTTTGCCTTTTAGGGTTTTTTCGTTGCGTCTCGGTCTCGTCTGGTCTTTGTTTGGGGGTTTGGGGGTTTGGGGTTTGAGTTTTAATGATCACCCGAGTCAAGTGAAGGAATTTCAGCCTGGATCATTGTGCAAACATCATCATCGTGCTTAGGAGGCCTGAGGGACGAAGATCGACTGTCGTTTCAGTCAATTCTGACATCTACTTTTTGGGGATTGCCCCTCCGGACCCCCTATTTTTTAGGGACTTTATTTTTGGCATTTTTGGCCTATTCTGGACTTCCTATTTCGTAGGGGCTATTTTTAGAAAGTTGCTATTTTGGGAAAAGTTTCTATTTTTGTCAAGGTATCTATATTTGGAAAGTGCCCGAATTTCGAAAATCCACTCAAAAGTTCCAAAAAGTCAATAGAAATCTCAGAAAATCAATTTAAAAAAAATGCACGAAATCATGATGGAAATCATGATGAAAATCAGAAAATTGGTGAAAATCTGGAAAAATCAGTATAGAAATCACAGAAAATCACGGAGAAATCTGGAAAATTCATGGAGAAATCTGAGAAAATCATGGCAAATTTGCCTAAGTATGAAGGCAAGAATTCATGGAGGCATGGAAAGAAGACTGAAATTCATAACCAGCAGGGAAGGAAGAGTAAAGTTAATGGCTAAGCTTCAGCCAAGTTCGCCATGGAGACCAGCTAATGGCTTGGCAATGTGTCAAGTCCGCCCTTGGAAGAAGTAAGAATGGCATGGATGAAGGTAAACTCCGCCCAGCAATGGCTTGACTTCAAGCCAAGTCCGCCCAGCAAAGTGAAGGATGGCATGAGCTGATGGAAACTCCGCTCCAAGACAATGGCTTGACATAGTATGAAGTCCTCCCAGCTCATAAGAAGATGGCACAAACATGAGGTAAGTCCGCCCTAAGCAAAATATGAAATGGCCTGATGGCATAAGTTGATGACAAGTCCGCCCTATGCCTTAGTATGATGGAAAATATGACTAGAAAGTCCGCCATATGGAAAGGAGAAGTGGCTTGTGCTTGGGCTAAGTAAAAATTGAGTGGCTTGAGACAAATGAAAGTCCGCCTTTGATAAAATACATGGCTTAACCATGAGAGAAGTCTGCCATACCAAGAATAGGTAAGAAAAATCAAGATTTTGCCTAAGTGTGGGCATTGGAAATATTAAAAGATATGCTTCGCACATTGAGAAATTCGCAACACTTAGAGAAAATAAGAAAAAAATTCCTAAGTCTAGCATTAATATGCTTTAAAAAATTCGCCTGAGATTTAGGAAGATAAAAAAATTATGGCAAAATGAAATTGGAAAGAAAAATTTGCCTAAGGCAATGGCAAGAAAAATTTTGAGAATCAAATTGCCTTAGAAGAAAAATAAAATGCCATAAAATAAAGGGGTTGAAAACGACACATAAAATAATTATTTTTATTTATTTTATTTTTATTTTTCAACACCCCAAAGAGATAAACTTTGAAAAAATCAAAATTGGAAAAAGACAAAAAGAACTTCACTGAACTAGCGCCTGATTTGGAAACTTTCCCAGAGACTGTTGTTGAAGATAAAAGTTGCCATTCATAAGCTAAGTCCAAGCCAAGTTCAGACTCGATTTAATGGAAACAATTGGAATTTGCTAAATGAGTCGAACTTCTCATCTTTATAATTGGATTCACTTCTCATTTTTCAATCATTCGATTTTCGAAAGAAAGGTTGTGAGAAGAAAGTTTAGCTAAGGCAAGAAAGTTGTGAAAAGTTTTAAGCAAAGTGAAGAAAGCAGATTAATACCAGCCAGCATTGTGATCTTGACCATTTCATTTGTCCAGATAGCTAGGCAGATTTATTTTCTTTACTTCATTTTGGCATGAAAACTTCGTTAATTCTTTCATTTCCAGCATAATTCTTCACGAAGTTTGATTTGACAACTAGCTGGAATATTTTTCGAGTAATTTAAATTTTAAATTTTAAATATTCTCTTTGCTTATTCTTGCAGATTTATTTTCAAGAGGATAAAAATGAAGTTTGCCAGCAAGGGTGCACAACTGCAGTCAAAGATCAAATCCAAATGGGAGAACATCGTGGACACCAACCTTGGCCATGTTTGACTTCGATGATTTCAAGAAAAGAATGTACGGAAGTGATGGACGTTTGCCTACGCCAATTGCAAGAAGGATGATGCGCAACGGTATTGTTCATGCAGCTGGATTTCCGCCAACAAAAGAGTGTCCAGAACTTATGGTGGAATGTGCATTGCATTATAATGCACATGAAAGACAGATAGAAGCACCTGATGGAAGAGTGCTGGCATATTTGACTGAGCCAGCCATACAAGAAACCTTTGGAATCCCAGCTTACAACCGGACGTCTTATCGAACCAATGATGATGCACTTAAACTTTACCGAGATCAGCAAGACCTTTGTGCGTCAAATATAAACAAAACCTGGTTGCTGAAACCCAGACCTACTGCCAAAAAGATACCGAAGAAGTTGGCCAAAATAGATTTCAAAGAAGAATATGGAGACATCGTCTTGCTGCTAAACAGAATGGTAGGCAATCCTCAGGGTGCACCTTTTGAAGCCTGGATGTATTATTTTGTTGATGAAATAATTTCCGGGGTGAAGATGTTTAACTAGTCTAGAATGATCAGTGATAGTCTCCATGAGCAGTTGGTCAACCTGGAGAAAGCCAAGACCTTTCATATGAGCTCTTATGCCATATACCTGCTTGCAAGGACTTACAAATATACTGGCCTGGTTTGCAAAGGTGTAGTCGGCAACGGCGAAGGACAATTCAAATCCTACGATTGCTATCCGCAGTTGTAGCTAAAGGAGAAGACACATTTCAGACAAGCACATGACGCCTTTATTATGTATATCACTCGACTTCTCCAAGGCGGAGCACATCAGAGACTCACCCATGAGGCCAAAAGTCTGATTGGCAGATATGGATCCTGGTTCATCCAGTTTCCCAAATTTACTTACATCAAGATTCAAGGATTTGCAGGATGCCCGTACAGACTGCCCATTTACCCTACCAACAAAATGGTTTTGTTGGAAGTTCTAAGGCAATTGGAGACATATCAGTATATCCAAAGGCCAAAACAGAAAGCAGCCGTCACTTTTCCGTTCTTCATCGGCAATATGGAAGAATCATGTCCAACGGCGCAAGCAGCAGAGAGTGCTCGACTAGAGATGCAAAAATATCCGTTCATATCCTACAAGCCCAGGAATGACTTTGATCCACTCCATCACATTGGAACTGTGGACGGAGAGAAATACAAGCACAGGATAGACTTAGAAGATTTTTGGGCCAATGCGGCAGATGAATATGATGTGAGGAAAAGACTGTGGTCAACATTGCCGTTGAATATGATAAGGGCAACAGAACCCTTCCAAGTACCTGATCAGCTGGATGATGATGGAATATATGTTCAGCCGGGCTTCGATGAAAGCGAGCCACTTCCTCCCGTAAAGTGGTCTGAGCCTAAGATGGGTGACCTGGCAACATTCATGCAGCCTGTATTCAAATATTCTCAATGGTGGATAGACCAGCAAGTACAAGTTTTACGGCGAAGAAATGTGCCATTCACATATGAATTGATGGGTGATACAGAGTCCTGTTCCTCAAATGCCGGTGCATCTCATGGAGATGAACCAACGGATGCTGCCAACTTGAAAAAGAGGAAAGAGATTGATGACTTTGCAAAGCAGAACAAGAATAAAATAGTAGATGAAGGACCCTCTCAAAAGAGGCACAAATCCACGCCCCTTCATTCGGCCACGTCCAGAAATATAGATGAAATATTAGCCATGGAAGAAGAGTCTTGGGGGCAAGTCAGATATCCTTCGCCAGTTAGAGATATGGAGCCAATACAATTAGAAGATAATGATCAGCCTTCTCCTAATGGCACGGAAATTCTGGAATCAGACAATGACACTGACATCATGGATAGAGAATTTGAAGAGGGAATGATTTCCGCCCTCAAGGGAATCCAGGAAGACCCATCCGTACAAGAAATTCCGGATATGCCAGAAATCCAGGATGTGCAAGAGGTTCAGGATATGCAGGATGTCCAGGATCAACAAGAAGAGGGAACTGAACAGTCAACCATCCCAGATTGGCTGAAAGAGAGACTGAAGATGAAGGCACTAGTAGAGGTACCAGAAGAGGATGACACCGCAGACTTCTTGGCTAGGCTAGAGCAAACTGCCACAAGAAAGCAAGCCAAGAAATTTTCTGCCATACAAAGGGATGAGGCTGGCAATCGCACAGTGCAAATAGCAGTGCCTACAGTTGATAAATTCCAAGATGAAATTGCCCCGAACGAGTATGCCATCACAACTATTGACATGGGTCCGACAACGAAAGGGCAAGAAGTTGAGGACTTGGACAATTCTGTTGCCACCATCAAGTCTAGGCTGGAGAGGGAAGTGGAAAAGAAAAGAGAGTATAAAAGAGAGATTGAGCGTCTAAAAGAGTATATCCAGCATCTAACTAGCCGCTCAATCAAGGTGGCCAGTTAGCACCTCCAATTCCAAACTCTTCACAGGAACTAGTTGGAAATTGTGAAGAAGAGTTGACTACAGCCAGAGAAGCTAAGGACTGGATGGCTAGAAAGAAAGATGAGGCGATGGCGTTCGCGGAGAGGTTGGCATATGTGTATGAGCAAACTTCCTTTCTGCTATCACGAGTTACAGACTTAGCGGAAGCATGGGATGGCCTCCAAGATATTCAGAGTAAAATTATCCCATGTCTTCGAGAGTTAAAGGGCATCCCGAAGTAGAGGTTGATTGATGACAGGATTATTGAAGCTGGAGTTGCATATGATTTCAACGGCTGGTATTACGCACTAATTTCACGAGAAGTCCTGGAAATGGTAAAGCAAGATGGCGCCAAAGTTGAAGAGCACGCAAAGGAGATTCAAAGTAAGATTTACCAGATCGCTGCAGATATGCTTGACAAAGATATTGTCCGAAAGAAACACTTGCAGCCACAAAATTTAAAAGAACAAGTTCAAAGAATTTTCTCCACCACCTTTGGGCCAATCATGAAAGAAAATTTTACCAAGGCATTCAGCTTCATGACCGTCAGAGATGTTCTTGCTGCATGAACCAAAATGGACGATTACCTTTGCAGAATGTGCTGAAAGTTTGGACTTGCTCGAATACAACGTCAATGCGCTACCAGACATTGCCATGGAGGAAGTCAGCCTAATCGTGTCCAAGTTCGCCGAACGTGGTGCTTTGCGAGTGGATAAGGATGCAACTCCCGATGCCTGAAGTTTTCTCCAGTTAACTAATTGATGTTTAGGAAACCCTAATTAGGGTTTAGTTATGTTGAATCTGGGCCGTTCATCTCATTTTGATCTTGGCCATTCATTGTAATCTAGGATTGCTATATAAACCCCCCCCCCTCTCTCTCTCATTTCATTAGATAGATAAGTAGATATGTAATGTCCCCTTCTCAAACCTGATCTTTCCAATAACTATTGGCCTTTTCTTTGGGAACCCGAAGGCTAGTCGGAAGATAAATTAGGGTTTCCTATTTTTGAGGAGGTCATTGCTCAGAGATGATGGATTCAATGGCGGATTCTTTCTGGGTTTTCAGAGAGCTTCGCAGGGGTATGTTCATCTCGGCATTCAGATCATTTTCCAGGAATTTACTATTTTTAGTAAATTCTATTTTTGGCAGCTAACAGGTTTGTCTCAGGCAGTTGACTTTCCCTTTCAGTTGACTCAAGTGGCGTATTCAGTTTCGGGCTTCAAAATGCAGTTTTGGAGAAATGAGATTATTTCACTTAAAAATAACATTATATTTTAAATGTTTTTTTATGACCTTGGCCTAGTCGAATAACTTAATGTTATTTTAAAAGGTGGACTTGAAGGGTGGCGCCATCATTGAGGGTATATTAAATTTATGTTGAAATTTATCAAAGTCCAATCTAGGCTTTAAGGAGGGCGCATTTATTTAAGTGAAATATTTAATGAAATCAAAATTAATGATGCTTGGAAAAGGACGCCATTTTGTGGGATTAGGGTTTTGACTTTGGAGAAGGTGTTAGGGTTTCAAGGAAGGTCAACAGAAGCTTATAAAAGACAGCCTTGGGGTCTCATTTGGGGATCTTTTGTCTATGCTAATGATATGCTGCCGAAATGGTTGCGGAATTGCTTCGAGGAATGAATGCCTCCTAGTCTGGGCTCGACTTCGTGCTTGAAAGACAGCACCTAGTGGAGAGGTTCGATCATTTAAGATAGATTTGTGAGTTTGCATCCGTAATTGTGCTTTGTATTCAGTTTGGTCTTGTTAAGTAAGTTTGCATATTAGAGAGTTTTCTGTTTTTGCAGATTTAGCTACAGCAGATTGGTTTTTTATTCATCTATCAAAAAATACAAAAATAGTAGTTCTGGGTATTGCATTTATAGTTGTGTTTAGGGGAGGCGAATGTTTGTCTCAAATCTCAGATTTTAATGTGTTGTATTTAATTTTTAATGCCAAGTCGAATTCTTCAGCTGGGCCGTACCTTTCAGCCTTCTTGGAATTCGTGCATTAATCATTGGGGATAGTTTGATCTGTTTTTAGAGTCTTTGTTGAGTCGCCATCATTGCTAGGGCATTTTGCATCCTGTTTCGTGTTAATCGGATGATTATTGAGCAAGTTATGAACATTACCTTGAATTTGTAAGTTGCTGGTTACTCTTTTTAAAGTGCAGATCTGTCAAAAAACAGTATACAGAAATCTGCTTTCCTGATTTGTGGTTTGGACACTGTGATCACTTAAGGATTGTAGCTGATTCATTATTGAATGTACTATTTGATAAGTATCTGATATCTTGACATTGCAGGCAATAATAATCTTTGTAAACTGGCAGTAGTACTGACCAGTGTTCTTAAAATTGCTTTGTCTCGATTTGTAATACTCATTCTTATCTTCAGTATTAGTTAAGATAGTTATAACTCCGCCCTATGGTAGCTACTCTCCCATCTTGGGTCAGCAAGCACATTCTGGGTGTTGAGTGTTTTTCAGCTTCAACATTTCTCTTTCAAAGTTGTGTTATTGTAATCACTCCGTCATATGGTCGCCCCTCACTCCGCATTGGATTGGGTAGCACATACTTGACGTTGAGTTCTTTCTGCATTTAGAATAGAAGACCCTCTGACCAATGCTCGCCATCATCGGCGCCATTCTGGTTAGAGTTACAGCATAAGCAGTTCAATTTAGATCCTCTGACCAATGCTCGCCATCATCGGCGCCATTCTGGTTAGAGTTGCTTTCTTGCACGTTTTGGTTTTCTCCTCTAACCTTAACGGGTGCACTGCTTTGTAATTCGTAAATTGAAAAACGAAAACATTTGGCTCGGAATATTTCAAGATATCAGGAGATTAATAGAGAATTAGAGATTAGAGCATTAGAAGAGATTGTAGAGAATAAGAGAGAGAGTTTTATGAAATTGTTGCAAAAGACTATCTTGATAATAAAGTTCATAATGCATGAGGTGCTTTGAATCCTTTGATTGTCAAATGGTTGCACGGTTGCATATTCCTCTTCCTCTTCTAGTAGATTTGAATTAGAATTTCATTCAAATGTATGTTAAAGAGAATGATAGATTGATAACAAGGGTTAGCGAAACTTAGCTCATACTTTCTTTGAATGGATGCTTTTCATTCAATGCGTAAAGTTAGACTAAGCTTTATTGTGGATGCTTCAACGTTTACTTCGAATAATGTTGTTCTATTGATGGTATTGTTCATGGTAAAGAAATTTTAAGCACAAATCCCAGAAGATTGCACTTGCTTTGTGTAGTTGTCATTTAGCGTGGCGAAACAAAGTATTGTTTATTTAGTTTCACTCAATCCTTGTTGTCTCTTGATTTCATAGGAATAGCATAGGACTCCTAAACCCATACTCTTTTTCACCTTTTTTATCTAAAGTCAGAAAAATCCAAAATGATACTGTATTCGCGTCTTTGCTTTTCTGAGTAACTTGCAAAAGTAAATCCCTATTGTGCCCCCAGCAAATGACATCAACCACAGAGCTTATCCACACTTAACTTAAACATTGGAATTGCCGTATGATCTTTCTTGCAGTCTTAGCATACGAGGTAGTTTTTCAAGAGGGGATATAGCGTCTTTGACACTTTATTCTAGAATGTTTGTTGTGTCATAAAACACGCATCAACACTACCATGGCTAGTTTTTGTATTTCACATTCACCTTTTCAATCAATATGATGTTAATAAAAGCTATATTTTAGTTTCTACCCTTGCAAGTTGTACATGGTCATAATAGTCCAAGGAAAGTGCCATTTAACACTAGAGATGATATTAAAGAGAGAAAATTTCAACCTCGTGAAGTTAAACAAAGATATATATAGCACATAACAATGCCAATCTCATAAACAAAAGGTATTTCAAGGAATCAAATATCTTAACTAGTAGGCAGTATTGAGAAGCAAGGAAATTAGGCACTGACATAGATGCAAGTGCAGAACTTCAAAAGACCAGCATTTGCAAAACTAGCCTCCAATTTGAATTCAAAGTGTCAAAAAATATGTTACAGCACCTGCAATAAATGATTTGACCTCTGTAAATTCCTTCTCCACAAGCTCACGAACCACTATACACCAGCCAAGAATAATGTGATGATCATCCCTTTCTAGAAGTATTTTTTCTAGACTATCTGTGAGTACCATGACAACTTCTTCGCTTTGGCAAAGCCATTGAAGAAGTATCAGAACTTGTTTGCGATTTTGCAAGCCTCTGAACTTCACAGCCTGGAACAAATGCAAGGGTAATTAGTTATTCTCCTCAAATGCAATAAAAAAGTAGATTTATCATCACAAATAAAATGTTAGCTTGAATCCTGCTTTACAGTGATAGACATAAAAGAATGTCTCCCCTTTTAGAGGCAATACACAGTTTGATTATTGTTTTGCAATAAGAGACACAAAAGAACTTCCACCCTTTTGGAAGCAATACACTTTGTGACCAAGCTTGCTTTCATAAATTAAAGAGGCATAGAGCCCAATTATAGTAGAATGTCAGTCTGTTGCATGAAAATGCCAAGCTAGCTACCTTTTTTATCTTAATATCATAATTAAGCTGATTACACAATCAAATTTGTATTCAAGACGACCTAAACCAAGTTTGTCTATCACCTTACTGTAGAAATGCCCATGGGCCATGTGCAAAGATACCTCAAAAGAAGCATGCTTTAATTACAAATTTCAAAATGTAGAAGAATAACGGGCACAAATGAAAGACAAAGATTTGATGTTCCAGTAGATTTGACCCTCAATATATGCACAAATTTTATTTTAACATTGAACGAATAAAGGACGAGTCCCCTATTTCATAAAAAACCAAGTTTTCAAGCAAAATATAATGCCTAAGCAAAGAAATTTTCAAGAAACTTTACATAGAACTGCATAGCTTTCTCAAGGATTATATATAGTCATGAAACGAGGAATAATACTAATAAGTTACATTGTTCATCATAAGTTTTGACATCCATAGAAAAAAGACCAATGGCATCTTGAATTGAGGTATCTATCAATGTGAAATCACTTATCCAAACAAAATCAATCTATTCAATGTGATTTTTATATATAGTTTGCTACAAAGAAATAGACAATTAAAATGAGAAACATGAACTGTGCAAGTCTATCACTGTCATGTCCCTGCCAAATAAGGAGATCGCACCCTTATGACAGACCCGATCAATGCCTTAATTCCTAGGCGAATGCAATAAATGGTAAATAAAGACTCTAATAACAATCGATTAAGATTTTAAAAGGATGTGATTCACAGCAAGGCATATAATTAAAATAAATAAAATAAAATAATAATGAATTAAGAGTTGAAGGCAGCGCGTCACTATGAAGGGGTGTAACTCTTTGTAATGAAATGGTTTGATGAAGAGATGTAACTTCCTCAGATTTGAAAGATATAAAAGGGAGATCATTTTGTTGGAGGAGGAAAAAAAACAGAAAATTGGAAAATCAGAACAAGAATTAATATTAGCAGCAATTTTATTAAAAGATAAATCTGAAAAATAAGTAGAATTATACACCTATATATATGTGATCAAGAAATAGAGATACTTGCAGAAATTATTGATCATTGTGAGTAATCTAGATGCTTCCTTTGTTATAAATATGTAATAATAGATTCATGTGATAGTCCATTATGAATTTAGGAAAAAAGGATTGCAAATAGGAAGGACGCCCAGCCTTCCGAGTGTTAGTGTTTGGTAGCTTCAGGAGATATTTTCTCCTCAATTAAAGGCAGGTCGGCCTACATATTGCAATTAATATTTTATATGTTTCATCTCTAAGGGAGCCGACCTAGTTGAGAAGTCACCTAAGTTTGTATATTTACAAGGTGGTGATCATTCATTTATCATAAAGTCATTCTTACACTTCAATTCACATTTCTACAGAGCAGAAGTTCGCCCTTTAGCAGCAGAACATCATTCTTTAGCAGCAGACAATTTCAAGGAGTTTTATATTCAGCTGTATCAAGAAGATATTCTCATCATTTATTGTATCAAGTTCGCCCTTGAGAAGGGTCTGATTGTAAAGCAGATTTCTGCTCTTATTTGTTCAATATATAAGGGATATATTTTGCTGGTTTTTCTCCCTCGAGGAGGGTTTTCCCAGGGTATCTGCTGTGTTTATTGTTCTATGTGTTGAATTTTCTGCTTTCTGTTAAATCTGATCCTAAAACTAACATGGTATCAGAGCAGGTTTAAGTAAAGATTCGATCAGATTTTGTTAAGAAAGAATTTATTAATGAAGAGACACGTCATTCTAACAAAGCCGACATTGCTTCTAAAGGCACGAATTTCTAAAAAGGCGTTTTGTTGATGGTGGCCGACTTGATGATTGGAAAAGTCACGTCCTCTCCTACTGCTTACATATATACTCGATGACATTCTCTTTGTTGATCATAAAGTTTCAAGAAAAGTTCGCTATTATTTAATTTATCACCAATAAGAAGATCGCTGGAATATTACTCCAGACGCTGCATGCAACATTAACATCATTGAGCAAGAACAACAGGGACCCAACATGCAAGATCCTTTGTTAGAAGATGTTTTATCGGTATCTAATGATCGCATGTGTCAAAAAAAGATCGATGAAGTGGAGGTGGAAAGATTTCCACATGTTAGATGCAAAGAGTTCAAATTGAAAGATGATGCACCAAACCATGCACCATCTTTAGAACATCCAAATGATAGCCATTGATTGATTTTCAAAGTAGCTTTGTAGATGGATATGCATGTGAGGAGAATATTTAGGTTAACCCAAAGTTGGAAGTTTGGAGCCACAAGGATAGAAGAGTTGAGGATATCTCTGCAATTCCTACTTTGACAAAGGGGGATGAGCTACTTGTTGGAGTCACAAGGATAGAAGAGTAGATGATATCTCCACAATTCCTACTTTGGCAAAGGTGGGTGAGCTCCTTGTTGGCAGCCTGAGATATGAAAATGATAATCAAATTTCAGATTTGTTGTTTCCTCTTATGTCACTACAAAATTCTTGGCATCATGAGAAGCATGCTAAAAAGGGTGATAGAGTTAGGGATACAATTTGTAGTCTAGGGCATGTGGACTCTTTGTTTCAAGTTTCAAATTATTTTTGCATATGGGATCAGAGTAATCTCTTGAGCATCAAAGCAGATATATGTATTGATGTTACTACTGAGTTCTCCATCTCTTGCAGTTGGAATGAAAGGAACTTTACAAGGGATCGTAGAGGGTTGGTTGTGCATCCTAGCCACATGGTCAAGGATCAAGGTTCACAGTTCATAGATCACTCCTAAGGGCTAAGAGCTAAGTACCACACTTGAAGACAGGATCGTGGGTGATAGCCAAATAGGGATAGTCACCACAAGATATTTGATGTGGAAAGATGATAAGCAAAATAAATGTCAATTGAATGTTCATGATTTCACGACTAAGCATGGTATGGTATTGTTGGAGTTGAGCTACATACAAGGTTGCCCCTTTTGGATGGGTGATGGTGAGTTCAAGAAGAATGAGACACTACAAATTCCTAGCATCATGAAGGCAAGGCAATTGGTCATCCTTTGGGGTGAACAAGAGGTATGCAACAACTTATATATCATGGGTCTTGAAGGCATCAGCAAAACATGGAGCTTGCATTGGGAGCATGTAATGGGAGAGTTCACTGTTGTCATGTCCCCAAAATTGTAACACTAAGATATAAAGTATTGAAATGAATAAAATAAATAACAAAATACATATTAAAAATATAAAAACAAAATAATAGCAATTTAATATTATTATAATTATAATTATCATAAGATAGCATTATAATTATAATTATCAAATATAAAAGTATAAATATCACAAATATAGATACTAACAATTTAAATATTATAATTCTAATCATTATAATTAAAATATATATAAAACGAATATAAAAATAAATATATATATTCACAATAAATCCAATATATATAGGAAATATATAAAACAATTAAAAGAGAATACAATAATAAAATATGTAATATATATATATATAATAGTAAAATAGGAAATATATAAAACAATTAAAAGAGAATACAATAATAAAATATGTAATAAAGAGCAGCCAGCAACTCCTAACTAAAAGACCCTAAAAAGCAGCGATTAATGAAAAGGCATGAAGTAAATGCTTTTGAAAGAAGCAGCGATTCATAAATTGAAAGGCAGCAATTCTTAGAGAAGGTATTGTTAATGGTTATGGACAGCGCTTCACAAGGAGGAGAGAACAGCAATAGAAGGCAGCAATTAAGAGATTTAAAAAGGAAGCAAACACAGTTTAGAGAAGGAACGATAATATAGTAATAAGCATTAATAAGACAGCGATTTGCAAAGGGAGTGATTATGTTTAATAAACAAACAGCTATAACATACTAATAGGCAGCATAACATGGCAGCGATTAAATTAATCAAAGAAGCTGTTTAAAGGAAACGATATTAAAACACAATTATATTATAAATTGCAGCATTAATAATGGACAAGCAATGCATAAAAAAGAAGCGATTAACATCAAGGGCGAAAGGTTGTGACTATTTGTAAGGCTGTCTCTTTCTAAGGGATACCACCCTTCATGAAGGGGTACATGGAGGGTACAAAAACAGATTTGAAGGTGATTGGGGTATGGAATGGGGAAACATAGAGAGATAAGCAAGAACAAGAAAGAGTCTGCACTCAGAAAGGCAGCAGGCCCTAAACGGAAGAGTAAGATAATCCAGGGAATCATAAATGAAGATAAGTAATAAATCAATAAGGGAAGTAAGTCAACTATAATTACATATACACATATATGAATAATGACATATACATATATGTCATAGGCCCAAAATTCAAAATACAAATACATTAATAAATAAAATAAATAACAATATAAATAGCAAAAAGGGAACGCCCCTTTTTGCAGGAAGACAGAAATCATCCTATTGGGAGCAAATTCTAAACAAATGTCAATTGAAAGCCACTACTTGGAAAAATAAGTGGCTGTCTCAAGCAGGGAGAATTTTAATGATAAAATCAGTCCTTTCGGCGGTGCCAATTAATGTGATGGCTTGTTTCAAGCTTCCGACCAAGGTCATCTCAACAATGGAAAGCCTTCTAAAAAGGTTCTTGTGGGAGGGTGCTTGGGATGATAAGAAGATAACGCATGTCTTACAAAGGAAGAGGGTGGAGCGGGTCTTTGAAAGCTGGAACTGCAGAACTTAGCTTTGGGGGGCGAAGTTGGCTTGGAAGATATATAGGCAGCAAAATAAATCATGGGTGAAGATTAAGAAAAAGAAATACTTAGACTCTGACGAGTCGGACAGGATTTTAACATTGACCGATTCCGATTCGGGTGGAGGCTCGAAGGTTTGGAAATTCATCTGGGAGAGCAGGAAGATAATCACAAGTCATTTGACTTCGAAGATCAGCAATGGTAGGAAGGCGTTGTTCTGGAGAGATTGGTGGAATGGAGAAGTGGCCATTGCAGATCTGATTAACAATGACAAGTGGATTCGCTCAATTGAGGAGAGGTGTGGAGTTTATGTGGCAGACTACATCATTACTGAGGATTCCTACACGGGCACAGCAAAATGGAAACACATAGAGGATCTTTCCCCCCCTCCAGAGATTAGAGACATTTTATCTCAGCTTTTTCAAAGAAGGCAAATCCTAATCGGCACAAATGAAGATCAAGCCATCAGGTGTGCTTCGAAATCCGGCAAGTACAAAGTTAATTTGGGGTATGTTGTTCAAAGGAGAAACCTCAATCGTTCGACTTGGCCAGCCAAACTATGCTAGCACAACAACGTGGTTCCTCAGGCTGGCGCCTTTCTCTGGGTTGCTCTTCATGGGCGGATCTTGATTGGCGATCGACTTAAAATCATTGGTGTTGAGGGGCCCTACATATGTCCTTTTTGCAGAAGTGAGGAAGAAACGACAAACCATATATTATTCTCCTGCCCCTTTGCATCTGCTTGCTGGGAATGTCTCCTAAGTTCGATGGGTTGGCTCACGGCTAGAAACAAGAACCTCATTGAATTCTTGACATACTGGCCACTCTTTAGCAAGAGATCGGTCTGGGGAGACATATGGTACGCGGGTCCTTCAATGGTGGTTTGGCAACTGTAGAAGGAGCGGAACCGAAGAATTTTCAATGATCAAGCTTCCACTTTCGAAGACATAATAAATAAGATCAAAAATGAAATTTGTGAGACAATAAGGACAAAGCTTAAGACAAAGAAAACTTATTATATGTCCAATTGGGATTAGGCGAATTCAGCAAATCTAGCCGCAACTAGGGAATGCCCCAATCAGCATCACATGTAGATCAAATCGAGCCAATGTGGCATGGAGAAAGTCGTCATGGGGGGAGTGCAAACTGAATTTTGATGGGGCCGCCAAAGGCGACCCAAGGGAGGCGGGATTCGGTTGCATCATCAAGGATGAGAATGGGGAAAGTGTGGTGTCTACCCATGGCTATATTGGAGTCAAGACTAATAATATGGCTGAATTCGCTATGGTGGACAGAGGTCTCAGATTGTGCTTAGAGAAGGGTATACATAACATTGACATTGAAGGAGACTCCTAGCTAGTTATCAACGCCATTTTGAAAGGGGATACAACAAACTAGAAACTTAGTGGGTGGATTCCCCATATAAATGATTCTCTAAGTAAAATCTCAAACTTCACAATTTCACATGTCTACCGTGAAGCTAACAGGGCAGCAGACTTCCTGGCAAATTCTGGAATCAATGAAAAGTTGGAGGATAAGATTATCACGGCTCCAGACAACCCGCTGGCATTGAGAGAGATAATTGACAAAGACAAGAAGGATTCTAATTGTTTTCCCTCTATAGGAGTTGGATAAATTTGCAGCTGGATGTACTATTTTTTCTTCTGATCAATAAAGGTATCTACCCCCTACGATAGAAACTTACCAAAAAAAAAAAATTATAATATATATATATATTAACAATTTAATATTATAATTATAATTATTATAATATAATATATATATTTAGGACTACAATTATTAAGTAGTAAACAAATATTAACCTATCAAACGCACCGATTGGTTTTGAGTGGTCATACCTTTTCCCCCACCGTGGGAATATAAAGGAGGAAATTAATAAACATAAAAACAGAAAAAAGGGATGGTCTAAGACAGCGATTAGAATAGGCTAAAAGAGGCAACGATTCATTAATGCTGCAGTTCCGATTCTCTCCACCCTGGGCAGCAATCAATATAAGGAGACAATAAAAAGGAATAACAAAAGAATTAAGAGACAGCAGCAAGATAAATACATTTTATATTGAGGCAATTAATATCTTAGAATATAAAAAGGGGATACATACATACATACATACATATATATATAAAAATAAATATATATATTACATACGATCATGCAATAATGATGCTCGCAGCAATTATTGAGCCTCATAACTCATAAGTAATTATGATGCTTTAGTATAAATATGGATAATAGATTCTTATTTGTTTGATTTACAATAACAATATTTCTGAGTATCGAGAACAAATCGATCAAGGGGAGGAGCATACGAATCAAGAAGACAAAGAGACTCAAACCCGTGTATCACAACAGGTTGCTATTATCAAATACATCAATATAACTAGGTGTATTTTTTGCAAATCATTGCTTGCTTATGTACGCATATTGCCTATATGATAATAAGAATATTTAATGAATGATTTCTTGTGATAGAATATATGATGTGCCTGCCTCTCTGGAACCCATCATGTGGAAGAGCCTGAGGTGCCAATGGTAGGGGCCAAAAAGCCCACTTACGGCCTCCGCCCAACTCCTCACAAAGGTAGGGCTTGAGGTGTAGTGGTAGGAGCCAAAAGAGCCCACTCGAGATCTCTGCCCGATCCTACAATTTAGTGTCTTCCGACAGTCATGGCCTTGATGGGGAAAGCAGGTACAAGTCGCCAAGGGGAGAGTTGTGGTATACAACCTCATAGGCTTGGCATATGGCTTCGGGCGGACCCATCATGTCCCTTCTCCCAAACTTGTTTGTATTAACTAATAATCTATGGATGCGATGAAATTGTCTAACCCTAACAAGCATATATACATATTTGCATATATTGTTCATGTGGTGAATGCAGGATTCCAATCCAACAATAAAGAGATATTTTCAAACCCTAACCCTAATTTGTTGCAATTTGTGATTAATAGGCGAATTCTAGGGCAAATCAGGATATGGGACATGCAAGGCAGCAGTAGAGCATCTTTCCTTAATTTGGTGCGTGCTCATGCATACGTATACCACGCCCTGCCATGTATGTGTATCCAAGCACTTGGTGGACTCTGCGTATTCAAGGCATACCCGTGATCATGCTGAGTCTGGCGGTCTTCAGCGGCCCATGCGTATCCGGGCGTACCCGCATATCTTGTAAATCCATTTATCTGAAAGGTTCCGCGTACAATTCCAGACCTGGCGGTTTTATGTGTAATCCAGCGTACACCAGGTTTATGTATCTGAAAGTGTACACCCTGTGGCCAGTGGCATTCATGAGTTCCTTTAGCATCTGTGTATTCAAGTGCACACTTTGTGGTCATGTGTATCCATGTATCCCACGATACTTGGCAAACCACATCTTAGACCTATGTGCGGCAACTCATGTGTATTCATAAGACTCTACATATTTGTTGGTATACTCACGACCACATGTATTCATAATGTTTGTGACTCATGTACCATGTGTATATCACATGTAATATTCCATGACATACCATGCTTCTTGTATACCCATGCACATGTATTCATGTCTCCCATATATTTATACCTTATGTATCACACATGGACACAAGGTTACTCTCATGGTTCTCCACAAGAGGTGTTCCAGTGAATTACTCTGCTTTAAAACCATGGAAAATGTTAAAAATGTTGTCTGTCAAGTTGCTTAAGCTGGTTGGTTGTTTGCTTGAGCTACTTGGTTGTGTGCTTGAGTTACTTGCCTACTTGCTTGAGTTGGTTGCTTGCGTGCTTGAGCTACTTGCCTACTTGCTTGAGCTGGTTGCTTGCATGCTTGAGCTATTTGCTTGTCTACTTGAGCCGGTTGCCTACTTGCTTGAGCTGGTTGCTTGCATACTTGAGCTACCTACTTGCCTACTTGAGCTAGTTTCCTGTATGGTTAAGCTACTTGCCTATGTGGTTGAGGTGCCTGCGTGTCTACTTCACCTACTTGTTTGCTTGCTTCAGCTGCTGGATTGTCTCTTTGTCAACATATGTGCCAAATCAGCATGGTGTCAATAGTTGAAAAGTCAAATGCCAAATCAGCTAAGCCATGTCAGCTTTGAATGGTTCGATTTCTTTAGGTGAATAAGACTTCAGACTTAGTGAACATCTATTTCATTTAATTTTACCTCCTTGTACTTATTTTCATTCTCACACTACTTCAATTTTATTATGTAATTAAATGGCAATGCATGTAACCTACAAACTAGCGTATTCACTTATATATTTAACATCTTGAGGAGATCATTCATCACCATTCAACCTTGAGGCAAATTGGTATGATTCAATAAATCAAATACAATTCCCAGATACTTAGTACCTAACATAGAAGAAAGATGATACCTCCAATTGAATTAAAAGATGGAATAAGGAATTGGATAATAAGGTAAAACTATAAATTTAAAGCTAAACTCTTTTACATCCCTTTAGATTTTCAATCACATAAATTTATATTTAAGTATGGGAGTGACAGATACTTGACCAAAACATTAAAAGCTCCTCATTAGAAACAAACTTTCCTCAAACTTTGGTTGAATGTTTACACAAAATAAAGCATACTTTATCTAAGATAAGTTATCTTAATATTCACAACATTCCCGCAATCCATCATGATTTTAGATTTCAACAAGGGGCTAATGAAGGGTTCATATCATTGCCTTAGATCTTTGCAGTGATGAAATGAGAGAGAACTTGTCTTAAGTAACAAATCTTACCAATTTCCAAATCTTGGTTCTGTTGTTGAGAGATATGGAGAAATAACAGTACAGAAGACAATAAATTGTCCCCGTACCTTAGAGATAGAATTAACGTTGTTGGTAACATTCTAATAATCACTCTCCAAGGACATCATTGTAGTATTAAGTTGGACATAGTCAAAGACAATAATGACTAGCTTTCAAAGCACCACAACAAAGGCTAATTACGTCACAAGAAGGAGCAATACAAATCTACAAGGTTGATTAACGATATTGGTAAGTTCGGGAGCATCCTAAATTGTAATTGCTTGAGGACAAGCAATCTTGGGAAGGGCGAACTGTCATAGGCCCGAAATTCGAAATACAAATAGATTAATAAATAACAATATAAATATCAAAATATAAATATAAATGTAAACAATTTAATATTATAAATATTATAATATATCATAAATTTAATATTATAATTATAATTATTATAATATAATATATATATTTAGGACTGCAATTATTAAGAAGTAAACAAATATTAACCTATCAAAGGCACCAATTGGTTTTGAGTGGTCATACCTTTTCCCCCACCGTGGGAATATAAAGGAGGAAATTAATAAACATAAAAGTAGAAAAAAGGGATGGTCTAAGACGGTGATTAGAATAGGCTAAAAGAGGCAACAATTCATTAAGGCTGCAGTTCCTTCTCTCCACCCTGGGCAGTGATCAATATAAGGAGACAATAAAAACAAATAACAAAAGAATTAAGACAGCAGCAGGATAAATATGTTTTATATTGAGGCAATTAATATCTCAGCAGAGAATATATATATATATATTCTGAGTTTGAAGGAAGATGGCAGCAATCAGATCTAAAAAGCAGATGCATAGGAGGTAGAAACAGATAAGAAATCTGGAGTATTCTTCTGAGTATAGCAATAGACATAAACAGCAGATGAGGAAGCAATAGAATGGAGGAATGAAATATGATTTAGAAAGCAGATCGAAATCAAGGAATAAAGATCGGCAATATTAAGAGGTCTATTGGATCAGAATATTACCATCAGAAACATACTTGGGAAGTAAGTTGAATGTTGTGTGTGTGTGTATATATATATATATATATATGGGTAACTATTGTAAGTTGGAATTAATTAATTATATATATATATGGGTAACTATTGTAAGTTGGAATTAATTAATTATATATATATATATATTACATACAATTATGGAATAATGATGCTTGCAGCAATTATTTAGCCTCATAAGTAATACTGTAATTATGATGCTTTAATATAAATATGGATAATAGATTCTTATTTGTTTGATTTACAATGACAATATTTGAAAGTATTGAGAACAAATCAATCAAGGGGAGGAGCATACAGATCGAGAAGACAAAGAGACTCAAACACGTGTATCACAACAGGTTGCTATTATAAAATACATCAACATAACCAGGTGTACTTTTTGCAGATCACTGCTTGTATATATAAAATGATATTACTTATGAAGATGGCTTAAGAATATTTGAAATGATTTCTTGTGGAGGAATTATGATGGATCATCTAGAATCCCATCCTTGCAGGAAGGGCCTGACTGCATGGCTAGGGACCAAGAGGTTCACTTGACACCTCCAATCTAACTCCATTTGCCAGGAGCCCTAGCACTGAGAGTCAAAATGAACACGAGGTACCTGTAGTATTTTATTCACCAAATCTCTGCCCCATCTCCCAAGGCTATAAGTATTCTCTCTGGGTCACTAATTCCTATGGGGAAAGGCACAAGAAGCCAAGGGGGGAGTTTCAGGTACACAACCCTCTTAGGGCTGGTGATATTGCTTCACACCCATCATGTCCTCTCCCAAACCATTTGTATTATCCATAATCTATGATGCAATGAAATTATTCAACTCCCAACAAGCATATATACATATTTGCATATATTATTCATGTAGTGAATGCAAGATTCCAATCCAAAGATTACATCATTAAAGAGATATTTTGAAACCATAACCCTAATTTGTTGCAATTTGTGATCAATAGATGAATTCTAGGGCAAATCAGGATGGGGAAATTACAATATATATATATATAGAATATCTATACATAGGAATTATATACGACTATGCAATAATGATGCTTTCAGCAATTATTGGACCTCATAAATAATTATGATGCTCTAATATAAGTATGGATAATAGATTCTTATCCGTTTGACCTACACTAATGATATCTTTTGAGTGTTAGGATCAAACCGATTTTGGGAAGAGAAAAGAAGGAGATCGATCAGCAGAAAGATATCTCAGTTGTATTAATTATCTTATGATCGCAGCATTGTGAGTTAATGTGTTTATAGTAGAATACTTATGATATAATGCATGGTTTAAATAGGATCATTAATTCATGTATATTATTATTTCTTAAAGATGGCACACTATTAATTCATTATGTAATTCTGATGTAATTGTTTGCAAACATATGAGTTTGTTAACTTGCTATGTACATATTTCACCATAATGGGAGAAAAGAGAATTACTAAAGGGGCGTGATGAGTGGGCCCTCTTCTAGGTACGCCACCCAAGGGGGACAAGATGAGCCCACATGGGCCAAAGGGGTATTGCCTTTTGTTAATGGGATATCGCTTCGGTCAGATATAAATGATGATTGCTAAATAGCATCATCATCATTTATATGTGATCGAATTTAATCCTTAAACATATTTCTGGAAAATAAGTAAAACAAATTTATAAGCATGCATAAATTCGAAATAATAAAATGATCAAATTCTGCATTGAATAAAATCGGAACTCATATAATATATATCCGCCATGTATGTGAGGGCATATGTATTAAGTTTGTTAAACCGAGTGTTAGTCGGTTGTCTTTGAGACCCGCACGCCCAAAGGGACACGTCCTCTCATGAGACGCGTCTCTTAGAGGCGGGTCTCCAAAGGTACTTAACATTGTTCCGTCACTAATATGCGAACATCGAAATTATTAATATTCTACAATCAACACATTCAGCATTAGTGAAAATAAATCTGACTTAGAATTTTAAGTAGAATTCTTATACTTAGAATTTCCTTAGTTTTTAGGCTCCTAGTCTGATTGAGATTTGGTTACATTTACATGGTATCAGAGCCAAGTTGTGTGAATCCAAATCAAATCTAGATATCAGATTGCTCTAAAAAAAATCGTATTTTCTAAAAAAAAAATCGAATTCACATCACATTCTTCATAATGTCAAGTGTGATCAGATTTGAAGATCGTCTTGCAGGAGCAAACAACTTCACATCATGGAAATTTAGAATCATGATGATCCTTAAAGAGAATAAATTAGACTCACTTGTGAGAGAAAATAAAAAGGAACCAGAGGCTGATCCTGAGAAAACTCAATGGATTGAAAACAATGAAAAAGCCATGAAAATCTTAGTAGATGCAGTTAGGGATCATATAGTGCCCATCCTAACAAAACATGAAACTGCATATCATATGTTCAAATCTCTTGAGAGTACCTATGAGATCAACAACACCAGTAGGACTCTTGCATTAAAGAGGCAAATCAACAATGCTCAAATAAACAAAGAAGAGTCCATTAATGCATACTTCATGAGGATCATTGAACAAAGGGATCAATTATCCACAATTGGATATCAGATTGATAGCAAAGAGTTAACTCTAATTGCACTAGGAGGCCTACCAAACTCATGGGAGTCATTTGTTCAAGGAATAAGTGCGAGATCTAAACTCCCTAAGTTTGACAGGCTAAGAACTGAATGCCTTCAAGAAGAAACAAGACTCTCCACAAAAGAAAATAAACAGAAGAACATAGATGAAGACATTCATGTACTCAACACATCGTCTAATAAAAGGAATAAGAAAAACTCCTACAAGAGAGGATCTTTTGAAACAAAGAGAAATTCCAATGGAAAGGGATCTTCTAAGAAGAAAGACATCTCTCAAGTGCAATGCTTTAGATGTGATCAATATGGCCACTATGCAATAAAGTGCCCTGACAGATCAAAGCAACAAGCATCTTTTGCCAAAGTAGGAAAGACAAATTCAGATCATGAATCTGAGAACTTTTTGTTCTATACAGCCTTATCTAGTCAAGTATCTAACAACACCCTCAACTGGGTAATTGATAGTGGATCCTCTAGACATATCACAAGATTCAGAGAACACCTAGACACTATGACTGAAAAGACTAATGAAGAAGTAACCATTGGGGATGATTCTGCACACCCGGTAAAAGGGGTTGGAACTTGCTCCATCAAACTGAAATCTGGTCTTTCTCTTCAACTCACTGGAGTCTTATTTGTACCTAGAATAAAGAGGAATCTAATATCCATCTCTGCCCTTGAAGACAATGGATATAGAGTTACCTTTATGGATGGAAAAGTTCTAGCATGGCCTAAAAACTCAACTATCAAGAAAGCCCAAACCATAGGTGTAAGACAAGGGTACCTTTACAAACTATGCACTGAAGTTAAACAAGCCCTTACCCTTGACACCTTTGAGTCAAATGAGATTTGGCATAGAAGATTAGGACACCTTCATTTCCGTGCCCTACCTTCTGTGGAAAAACTTGTAACAGGCTTACCTAAGTTAAAACCATCTCATGAAGGAACTTGTAAAGGTTGTGCCTTAGGAAAGAATACAAGGGATCCTTTCCCAATAGTTTGAGCAAAACCCTAAATGTGTTAGAACTGGTTCACTCAGACTTATGTGGACCCATGTCTATACCCTCTAAAGCAGGATTTCTTTACTATGTCATATTTATAGATGACTTCTCTAGGAAAACCTGGATCTATTTCCTTAAGTGTAAAGAGTCAATAGAAATCCTCAAAAGGTTCAAAGAGTTCAAAACCCTTACTGAAAACTTCTCCGGGAAGAAAATAAAAACCTTAAGGACAGACAATGGGAAAGAATACACCTCTGAAATTTTTAAGGAATTTTGCATGAGTGCTGGAATTAAGAGGGAGTTCACAGTTGCCTACAACCCTCAACAAAATGGGGTTGCTGAAAGAAAAAATAGAACCATTGTAGAAGCTGCTAAGGCAATGTTGCTTGACCAAAACATTGAAACTTCTTTCTGGGCAGAAGCCTCTAGGACTGCTGTCTATATCCAAAATAGATGTCCTCATTATCATCTTGATAACAAAACTCCTAAAGAAGCCTTTACTGGCATAAAACCTGACATTAGTCATTTTAGGATTTTTGGCTGTCCTGTCTATATTCATGTGCCCAAAGAGAAGAGATTCAAACTAGAACCTTCCGGAAAGAAGGGGGTATTTGTGGGTTATAGTGAAACCTCCAAAGCCTACAGGATATTCATACCCGGGCATAAACAAATTGAATTGAGCAGAGATGTCATCTTTGAAGAGGACATTGCATTCAAGAGGGCAAGAAGTTCTAGTGAGATAGATACCTATTCCCCTAGAGCACCTGAAATGGAACCTGCTCTTGAGATTCAGAGGGAGCATCCTGAGGAAATGCCACATGAACTTCCTTCTACTTCAGATGAGAATACAAATGACAACGGCAGAAAGAGGCCACTTTGGGCTAGAAAGATGATCAAAGAAGCCAAGGATCATGCAGCACCCAAAGGAACGTTCAGGGAAAGTAAAAGACCCAAACGGTTCTCTAGCTATGTTGCTCTAATGAACAACATCATAAACTCAGAACCTATCAGTGTTACAGAAGCCTTCAGACATCAAGCATGGAAGGATGCAATGACGGAGGAATATCAGTCCATTCTAAAGAATGATGTATGGAATCTAGTGCCTAGACCGAAAGAGAAATCTGTTGTCTCTTCCAAATGGCTCTTCAAAATCAAGCATGCTGCTGATGGCAGTATAGAAAAACATAAAGCACGTTTTGTGGCAAGAGGTTTTTCTCAAAAGGAAGGCATTGATTATGAAGAAACATTTGCACCTGTTGCCCGCTACACTTCGGTGAGAGCAGTGTTAGCCATTGCTGCAGCTAAAGGCTGGAAGATCCATCAAATGGATGTGAAAATTGCCTTCCTGAATGGAACCATTGAAGAGGAAGTCTATCTAGAACAGCCTGAAGGTTTTGTGATACATAAACCTGACTCACATGTGTGCAGACTGAAGAAAGCCCTCTATGGACTTAAACAGGCTCCCAGGGTCTGGTATGAAAGAATTGACAGCTATCTCTTGGGACTAGGATTTTCCAAGAATGATGCTGAGTCCAATCTCTACTTCAAGGTAATCAAAGGTGATATGCTAATAATTATTTTATATGTTGATGACCTGCTGATAAGAGGAGAAGATCACCTCATTGCTCAAGGAAAGCAGGATCTAATTTTTGAATTTGACATGAAAGACTTGGGCATTCTACACTACTTCCTAGGTTTGGAAGTATGGCAGAAATCAGAGGGCATTATACTAAACCAAGGGAAGTATACTATTGATATTCTGAAGAGATTTGGAATGTTGGACTGTAGACCGATGTCCACACCTATGGAAACCAACCTTCACAAAGCTGCCCAGAAAAGAAGTAGCAATGAGAATCCAAGTGTATCCAACCCTTTATGGAAGCGGATAGTTGGATCCTTAGTGTATCTAGTTAACACGGACACGATATTTGCTATCTGATGAATGTTCTCGGCCAATTCATGTGTGAGCCAAAGGAAATTCACCTAATGGCTGTGAAACATATTTTGAGATATCTTCAAGGCACTATTGGATATGGTCTTCTTTACAAAAATGACCAACTAGATCTACATGGGTACTCTGATTCAGATTGGGCTGGAAGTGTAACTGATCAAAAAAGCACATCAGGATGTTGCTTCAGTTTAGGATCGGCTATGATCTCCTGGATTTGCAGAAAACAGTCTTCAGTTGCACAGAGCTCAACAGAAGTTGAATACATTGCAGCCTCTATGGGAGCAAGAGAAGCAGTTTGGCTTCGTAAATTGCTTGTGGGACTCTTTGGTGAGCCTTGAATCCTACAATTATTCATTGTGATAATCGGAGTTGCATCAAACTCTCTGTAAATCCATCTTCCATGATAGATCTAAGCACATTGAGATCCCCTATCATTATGTAAGAGATATGGTAGAAAGGAAAGTGATCCAGTTGGAGTATGTTAGTACAAATGATCAAACTGCAGACATTCTCACCAAGCCTCTCTCCCGAATCAAGGTAGAGCACTTCAGGAAGAAACTTGGTATGGTTGAAATGTAATTTGATATTTATGTCTGAAATTCAAATTGTTTATAAATTGTACTAATATATAAAGATGTTTAATGTGTAAACTCTTTTGTCATGTGTGTGACTCCATGACCTTATGGGCCTACTCCCCCTGTGTACATTATTGAAAGGTGACGATCTTTCTAATAATGAACACTTGTATTTGACATTGTAAAGTGACGACTCTACAATGATGAGTTGAACTATCATGATAGATATCATGTGACTTGATATCTATGGACATGTCATGATAGTATCTCTTGGACACTTTTGATGAATATCATGGGACTTGATATCATTTGAAGATCATTGTGATCCTTAAGAGATAATCATGGTGGATAATTATATATCCGTGGATATGCCATGAATTATGGTAGACATCATGTGACTTGATGTAGTGCACATACCATAATGAAGATGTGTTATGAAGAATGTCATGTGACTTGACAATATTGAGAAAACATATCATATCTTCGATATCACGTGTGAAGGTGATATCTCCACTTATTTGATTTGAAATATCTTCCCTAGCTAAGAGGGAGTGTTAATGGGATATAGCTTCGGTCAGATATAAATGATGATTGCTAAATAGCATCATCATCATTTATATGTGATCGAATTTAATCCTTAAACATATTTCTGGAAAATAAGTAAAACGAATTTATAAGCATGCATAAATTCGAAATAATAAAATGATGATCAAATTCTGCATTGAATAAAATCGGAACTCATATAATATATATCGCCATGTATGTGAGGGCATATGTATTAAGTTTGTTAAACCGAGTGTTAGTCGGTTGTCTTTGAGACCCGCGCGCCCAAAGGGACACGTCCCATGAGCGGACGTGTCTCCACTTGTGGAGACACGTCCTCTCATGAGACGCGTCTCTTAGAGGTGGGTCTCCAAAGGTATTTAACATTGTTCCATCATTGATATGCAAACATCGAAATTATTAATGTTCTGCAATCAGCACATTCAGCATTAGTGAAAATAAATCTGACTTAGAATTTTAAGTAGAATTCTTACACTTAGAATTTCCTTAGTTTTTAGGCTCCTAGTCTGATTGAGATTTGGTTACATTTACAGAAACCATTAGCCATCATGATGCTGAATCCTGGAAATTCCTCCACCTGCAATCCTCTCTTTTGTTAATTTTAGGATCAGATATAAATATGCAGATTTTAATTCAAATTCAAACAAATAGACAGCATATACCCTAGGAAAACCCTCCACTTGAGGGAGAAAAACCCAGCAACAATATATCACTTATATATTGAATATAAATCAACAATGATCTTTACAATGAGGCCGATAATAGGGCCACACAACAACACCAAAATTTGATGCAATATCTGAAGATAATATCGCCCTTCTTGAAGATAAAGATTCGGCGTCCTTAGACAAATTCGATATGCTCTTGAAAGAATTTGTGCTTCTCTATGAAATTGCACTATGATGGATGAATGTAAGAATGTATGTGGTGAATAATGAATGAACAAACAGCAACTCATATATATACAAGAGAGAGAGAAGGATCGCGTCTCTTCAAGACAAAGAGGTCAGCCTCAATGAAAAATCGTGACTCCTCAAAGGTGGCGGATGAGAAGTCGGCCTCCATCAATAATTAAATTTTAATTAACATTCAAATTGAAGCACCTCTTCACCAATAGTCATCTCAATAAATTAAATAGCCGATAGGCTATACATTTAATTTATTCTTTAATACAAAAAAAAATTGAGGCTGGAAGTAGAAACCCGACGCTGCTCTATCATCAACATCTTTACCACTAAACTCTCATTAATGAAATTATGAGTCACCCTGCTGTCAACTAAATAGGTAACCCACTGTCCACTCAGAACTCCCCTCACTCTAAAAGGGTGGTACTTAGGGACTTCTGATAATGAAGCAATAGTTCCATGTGCCAAACCTCTTGCATTAGCATCATCGTGCTTGTGTGGCCGCTCTTCATGATCACTTTCTGAACTCGTGTCTACAACCTCCTTATCAATATCGGAGATGACCTCTATGTAATGCGCTTTGCCTTTCCCAAGGCACTTGTGATCAGGTTCCCATGGTTCCTTGCACGTGAAGCATAACTTCTTCCTACGCAATTCGTTCCTTGTTTCAAATTCCAACTTAGGTAGCATAGGTTTAGGTTGATTGAGAGTTCTTCCATCTAGTTTGTGTTCTGGTTTATTATCCTTGAAACTCCTCTTTTGGGGTTGAGGTGTAGGATGTGTGGTCTCAAGATCAAGCGCCATATGGATAGCATCCTGTAGAGTATTAGGCTTGAAAGCCTTCACCAAACCTCTCAAGTTGTGATGCAACCCCTCAGCAAACAACATTACTACTCTCCTCTTCAACATGTCAGGAACCATAACAACCACCTTTTGAAACTCATTAATGTAACTATCAACACCCCCATGTCAGGTAATCATCGCCAACTCTCGGAAGTACACCTCCACATCCTTCTTGTCGAACCTAGCAATTAACATGCTGCTAAACTCATCATATGACTGAATAAGTGCATGATTTTGAGTTACCAAACCATGATGCCACCAATCGTATGCAGGGTCCTCCAGATGTAATGTTGCAAATTTAATTGCTTTTGCTTTTGGCATAGGTTTAAGATTTAGGAATGTGTCCAACTTGTGTATCCAAGCACATGCTGTGCTTTTCCAACAACCATTGAAGTTCAAAAGAATGAGTTTACCCAAGGCATGTTGGTATTCCTTATGCAAGCCTCGAGGTCTTTGCTCCTGTTGTATTTTCCTTTTGTCCTTTTGTTGGTTCATGAATTGATTTAATGTCATTTCTGGTCTTATTGCATGTGGGAGTGTATTATACTTGTCGTAAACCAACAGTACCTCATCAACCAATGGTTGTTCCTCTTCGTGTGGAATCTCTTCCTCCTCCCTAGGTGTGAACATAGGCTGAAAAGGTCTATGTGACCCACATGAACTAGCACCTCGTGGGTTATCATTTCCTGCATTGCTACCTTCACCTGTAGCATTCCTATTCACCCTTAGTGAACTCATGTCCTGGGACATCTGACCAATGGCTATGATTAATTGCTATTGAGTTTTCATAAACTGTTGCATCATCTGTTGTTGCCCCCTGGCCAAATCATTCAATACATTTTGAACATTGTCATTATTTCCTCTATCCATTCCCCAAAGACTCTCACTTCTCAAACCTACCATTTTTCCACTGCTATGACCAACTCTGAGTGGTTGTCTATAATAACCACCCCAATTTTTTCCACAAATTTCACTCGTTAGCATTAGCTAAAATGCAAAAATAAGCAACTGAATAAACAAACCTCCACTTTCTGATCACCTAGATCCCAAAGTGGGCAAGGTGAGAGCATACGGTGAAAAGGGGATCTTGCAATTACTGGAAAGACAAGCTAACTGGAAATGAACACCTCCCACTTTCTAATCACCTAGATCCCGATGTGGGCAAGGTGAGCATACGGTGGTTGGCTTACAATATTGAAAATCCTCTATGCTACCATTTGGTCAATGGGGTGAGTAAATATAACCAAGTGCGTGAAAGTAAACATCTACTTATTCAACGGGAAATACAAGAAAGGAAAATGCACTTGGCGGCAAGCCGACCAACCTTCGCTTGTTCAGTAGGCAATAACAAGAAAGTAAATAAGAACTCGACCACTTATTCAACGGAAGTAACAAGTAACATAAAGTAAAGCTCGACCACTTATTCAGCGGGAGCAACCACTTGTTCAATGGGGTAAGTATCAAATGAAAGTACAAGAGCATTCATCAACGGTACTACTGATGGTGTGACAATGAGCTCAACATAATCATACCAGTCCATTACATACTGCTGTTATGAGAGGTAAATGACAGAAATGCGAAGTAAACACCCTCCCAAGATGATATAATGAAGAATGAGAACAACCTCTTCAAACGTGAACAAGTATACCTCAAGATAGGGCCACCGGAGGTCAGTAGAAGGTCTCAAAGCTGCTGCAACAGGTCTGATATACTTGGACAGTGGTCTGATATGCGTGAACAGCAGGTTTGAAACTCCAACCAGCAGCCTTCAAATGATCATAACTCTAGAACTCAATAGAATTGACTCAAATCACTTGCAAATGATCCCATAATGCTAGGCATCCAAGTCAAGGCAGTGAGCAGCCATTAACAAGCATGAATAACAAAGTCACAAGCCCAAACAACTTCCAGCCAAGCTGTACGGCCTCCTAGGTAGGTCAACCAGCCCCTAAAAATCCATTTCTCCAACAAAAAATACTGAACTTTGCAAGAAGGGGTGGCCAAGGGAGGAAGGACCAATAAATCAATACCCACAAAAAGATATTAACTCCTATGATCAGTATGAACAAAAAGGTGGTTCAGCTAGGCATGAACCAACAACACCCGAGTCTGATATAACACACCAAAAATGCCTCCAAAGCTGCAAATCATCACACACACACACACACACCAAGATATACCTAGAAGACATCAAAACCAACAAGAATGGAAAGAAATGAGATAGCCATCACCAAAATAAGCCCAGCTGCAACCCGTGAGATGGAGCTACAACATTGTTCAACTAGGAGATATCTCTCGATCTCGAAACTGAAGTTGACTTAGAGGGATTTCGTCCTCAAAGCCCAAGGAGATCACTTTGCATTCTGGCAGCACTTCGTTACATCAAAATCAACATATCCAAAAGAGAGCGAGGGCATTACATAGACTTGAGACCCAAGAATTTGAATTGCTTTTCCCTCTCAAAATGGGGCGCCACATTTGGAGAATATAATATTTTATTAAAAACATTTGAGACCTTCACTTTTGGTGTCCACCTTTGATTATGCATAAAATTAACTTTTAAAATGCTTAAGTCTTCAAACTTGGCATCCAAACTCATATTCCCCCTTTTAAAACAACTTAAGTTGATCATCCTAGGCATGGGGGGGCAAAAAGTGACTTTATCACTTCAAGTTATAATTTTCCTTTTTTAAACTCCAATGACAGTGGATGCAAATACTACCAAAAATATCAGGACTCAACAATTGAAACTGCCACCACTGCTAAAACTGGAAACTTTGTATTGAATTGTTGTCAAGACCACTGCCAGAAATTGCACTTACTAAAAATAGTAAGTGACTCCAAATCTCAAAATAAGCACATTCTGAGATGTAGCTGTGACTTACTAAAAATAGTAAGTCTTAGCTAAAAATAGCAATGACTACCCACCAAGGATCTCAGAAAACCTAGAAAGACCTAGAAACCCTTCTGGCAAACTCCTTCAACAATCTCCTGAAAAACTGATGAGAAACCTCCAAGAACCTTGGAAGCCCTAAAATGCCTCTGAGTAGCCTACGAGTCTCTGGAAATAGGCTAACGGTCACATAAATTCCTAGGACTGAGAAGGGGGACATTACACTATCTTGCTGCTGAAGTCGATTAAGAGTGTTATTAGTCGGCCAAGTATTGTAATTAAATAAAATTATAGTATAGGTAGCAAATATTTTATATACTTCATATTACATATTTTGTGAAATTAAGTCCCCAACTAGTTGGATTGGTTGTAACGGGGAGTCGCGACGGTTGGTGTTCTCAACCAACGCTAGCGACTACATATTCTTTGGTCCATTGTAGTAAGGACACGAGGATATATTATGCTTCATTATGTTACATTCTTATGTTATGCACAACATATGTTGACATAGTACACATGATTGTACTTTGGTTCTATTGCATTAATCAATGAAGTACTATTCTGTGCACATTGTTCATACATGAATGTTTCCTGTACATGTTTTGTATGTGATATTTCTATTTACTCTCGTAATACGTTGAATCTATTCCTGTGAGTAAAAATTTGGCGCCGTTGCCAAGTGAACCTGGTAAACATCACCTAGACAGGAGAATGGCATCATAATGGGTCAGCCAACCGAAGAGCTAGTGCAAGCGAACGAAGATAGGGAAGACACACTAACGGAGGATCTCATAAACTTGTGGGACATCTCGTTGAGGGATCACATATGGAGGGAGGCTCTCAAGCAAGAGATCCCTTAGGTGGTCATCTGGGACAGACTGCAGTCAACCCAGAGGTCGACCACCTCCTCAACAGACTACCAAGGTTGGTCACTCATCACTACATTATACTGCAAGACTTTTGAGCTGAGAGCAACCAAGAATGACGAAGGAAACATTTATTGCAATGGTATGAGGAAAGAAGCAAAGGGGAGGAGGAAGAATGCGAAGCCAGTTGTAGGCGTACTCCCAGTAATCAATGCTCGTACAACCCAATAAGGATAAAAATTGAACACCAAGCGGGTAAGAAACACCCGAAGAACGACTACGAAGATCATTGAGATTGAAAGAACATGAAGATTGACGAAGAAGATTGAAACAAATTGTTGAAAAAGCAAATGAAGGCCTTAATGAGATAAACCAAGACATTACCGAATTGAACAAAAACCTTGTTGACGAACAAAATCAAGACACTTTCAGGACACCGTCTATAACAGATAGAGAAAAATATAAAAAATGATGAAAATGAATTAACAAGAGAACTTGAAAATAGCATACGTCGCATTCGAGAGTTGTCCATATCAGACGATGAAGAACCGAAAATTGGAGGATCCAAGCCAAAGACCCCCAGACGGAGGGAGTATAGGGACGAACCCCAAGAGACTCGAAGTGCAGAGGATGCTGGGAGGGGATGTGTGGAAGACTCGTATGTAGCCGAGAGTACAAGAGAGGCACTAGAACGTTTTGGGAGAAATAGTCCAATTAGGTCCAACAGACAGGGAGGACATCGGGGAAGAAAAATGGTAACTCTGCCAGTCCGTTCGAGTGAGGAAAGGTAGAAGCTGCCAAAGTTAACAAGGAATGGTTCAAAGGATCCAGTACGTCATTGCAAGACATGTGAGATCATATGGACAACGAATGGGCAGGAAGACATCAACCACTAGTTAAGAGGCATAGCCATAGACTAGTACACTAAACTAAAAGCAACAAAGAATGCCTCATGGGGAAGATTAAAGAAAGCATTCTAGGAAGAATTTAAACTTTTGAGAGACAACAATGAAATCGTAGCAGAGATTTACATCACGAATTAGGGAAAACATGAGAATGTACAAGCTTATAATCGTAGGCTCAAGGAGTTGTTGGTGAAACTAGAGACTCAGTCGGCCGATGGATTGAAGAAACGATGGTTCATCAAAGGGATGTTGTTGTCGTTAAGGAAAAGGATGAAAGTCGTACCTCCATCATCGTACGCTGAAGCATACAATTGGGCAATGGACATAGAGAGTGAAGACAAAACATCTTCCCGAGGAAAGAGGAAGACAAACGATGATGAGAGCACAAACGACAACAGTGATGGTGAATCAAAGACCATCCAAGCATTAAGGAAAGACATGATGAGAATGATGGAGCTGAAGGTTGAGAAGGAGAGTACGAGAGAAACCAAAAAATTGTGGTGCACTGACTGTAAGGGGGAAGGTCACACGAAGGCAATTTTCCTGAAAAAGCTATTATGTGATATCTGCCAAGTGATGGGACATTCCATCAAGGAATGCCATTACAACCTGAAAACAAGAAGTATGCAAGTGCTCTTTACACAAGGAGAATAGGCAACCTTTCCAAACACACCATCGAAGCCCTAGCACAATAGCAATGCATCCCTTGGAGGTTACTGAAACAACAAAAGTCTAAGAAGCAAAATATAGTACGACAACAAAGGAAGACCTATGATACAATGCTGAAAGTGCAATGAGTGGGGTCACTTTGGTAGGGAATGCCAAAATAATCAAGGTATGGGAGGAAGACTCTGTAAGTGGTGTGGACCGAGCAATCATGAAGATACTGACTGCTTGAAGCAGAAAGGTATAAATATGGTAGAGGTGGAAGTTCAGAATGAAGAGTATTGGTGATCACCAGAGCACAAAGAAAGAAAGCAACCTACCTCGACCCATGTACAGAAAAACAAAGAATGAAGGAAGTTGAAGTAAAAGTGGAATAGGCGATGGCGAAGGAATGAAGAATCCATCAGGAGATTCAAGTGCCTCATGGCGGTTAGAGTTGGAAAAGAATATTGTACGACAGGTACTGCAGACCACAATAACCATCAAAGTGATCGACCTTCTCCAGACTATGCCACAACTAGGAATGATAATCATGAACGTAGTCAGTGATGAACAATGCCAGCAACACGAAGGCCAAAGGAAGGAGATGATAGCAGAACCTCCACCCAAGGGTGAACAAGTCATCAACCCAATGTTGCTGACAGTAAATGTTAGGAAGGGCGATGATCGTACAAATGGAGATCGGAGGAAAGAATTTAACAAACACGATCGTCGTTGGAGGATCGGGAGTCAATGTACTACCCAAAGACACATGGAAGAGTCTCGGGAAACCTATGCTCTGGCCACCGACGTTCCAATTGGTGGGTGTTGACCAACATGGCATCAAGCTGTTGGGAACACTGATGGTGCAGAAGGTGATGATCGGGACACAACCGTTCTTGTTGAACTTTGTCGTAATCCCATTGGAAATGAAGGCGTACGACGCATTACTCGAAAGAGGATGGCTGATTGCAGCCAAGGCAGATCACAATTGGAAGTGGAACCATAGTAACGATACTCGGACGCGGCTCAGACTCGGCGAGGGCGACTCGGCGACTCGGGACTTGAACTTGGCACAGACGTGGCAAAATTAAAAAAAGTTGAAAAAACCCTAGAAATTTAGAGATTTTTAAGGATTTAAAACTTGTTTGAAGCACCCTTTATTGAATACAACACAAATAAAAGCAAATTTGATCACATGCACAAGTATACAAAGATTACATAAGTATAAAGTACACAAATTGTAGTTGCGCTGCTGAAGGAAATAGCATACTTAGATATATAAAATTAGTCAAATGTATACAAAACTCATGGAATATGAAATCCATGACATCAAATGTTCCATACAAATATGAAATATCAAAAGTAAAACAATAGCTATAAGTCTATGACTCTATGCCCTATGGCATAGTGGAGCCAGCATCCTTCCTACGAAGGCGTCTAAGGGTCCTGGATGATGCTTCCTACGAAGGCATCTAAGGGTCCTGGATGATGTTGTAGCTGCAGCCATAGTCTCTGCTTGTGTCTGACTCTCCATGCCACTCTCACCGACAACAAGTATGTCTCCTTGTGCTCTAGCCTCCTCCTCAGCCATGGCTACAACCTCAGCCTCTCTCTCTGCCTAGTCCACCCAATCAAGGTCCTCGTCACTAAAGACTGCATCTGTAGCCTCAATGATCCACTCAGATTGTGGATCAACCTCCTCTAGACTGATCGGGGTTTTGTCGTGGTCAAAAAGCTTCCTGTATCTGAGCCAAAGGTTGTAATGAACATATACCAAGTCATTCATCCTCTCCACTGTCAATCTATTGCGCTTCTTGGAGTGTATGTGCTCAAACATACTCCAATTGCGCTCACAACCAGATGAACTGCATGGTTGGCTCAATATATGAATGGCAATATTTTGCAAGATCGGTGTATCAGAACCAAACATATGCCACTAGCTATCTGAGATGAGAAAAAGAAACAAAATCAATCTCATTTCAAGTTTCAAGTTCAAGTTCAACATTTAATAATAAATTATAATATAAAAAGATGAAAATTATGCCCTTAAATATATTTTTACCGGCAAGTGTTGTCCTATTATCTTTGCACATTTGACGTGCAAAGAAGTCTCCTTGTGCCTTAGTGAAGGCATCTATCTCTGCACCATCTGTGTAGTAACAGCGGGCAACATCCGCTCTATCGTCGTGTAGAGCCCACTAAGAATTTCTCTATCTGCATGGAGATCACGGCGGAATTGGAAGGCCGGATTTAGGAAACATGCGGCTACATGGATGGGCCTATGAAGTTGGTTTTTCCATCTCCTATCAATGATATCCCAAATGGGACGATACTTCTCCTCAACTCCACCATAGACTGATCTAATGGCCTCTTTGGCCCTATCCATGCCCTCATATATGTAGCCCATTGCGGGACTTCTCCCCATCTACAACTTCGTAGGAGAACTAGCAAGGGCTCAATAAACTGCAAAGTGCAAACATGTTTCACAAATAAGTGTGAACGAAAATAAACAAATAAAAGTAAGATATGATTAAAAATTAAAACATAATAAAGAATTAAATTTTACCTTCACAATCTCGTCCATTGGTGTCCAAAACCCTTGCTCATCAAAAATGCAATCAGCCATAGCAATCCCTGCAGTGCTTGTAGAAAAGGATGAGGAAGATCACTCCTCACTAGTAAACATGCGCCTTAAAGCTGCCCTTGACCGAATCAAGGATTGCATCGTGATAAAATTTGTGGCAAACCTAGAGATGCCAGGACGAGACAACTCCCTCAACCCCGTGTATTGCCTCATAAGGTTAAGCACCCATGTGTGATTGTATACAAATTTGCATATGTTTTTTGCTACTTCCACACATGTTTTGATCCATGGGAGCTTGCCAAGATCCTCCAACATGAGGTCAATGCAATGGGCGGCACATGGAGTCCAAAATATAGTAGGGTGCCTCTCCATCAATAATCTACAGCAGCAACATAATTTGCTGCATTATCTGTCACCACTTGCACTACATTCTCTTCCCCCATCGCTATCACCTCCTCTATAGCCTCCACAGGTATGTGGCATTTTGAATTGGGCGTAAGCATCAATGGACTTCATGAAGACGGTGTCACCAAAAAATAAGCAAAACCAATTATTTCAATAAAAAAACATAAATCAGCCATATTAAATTATTAATCACTAAATCAAATTCAAATTTCAATGCATTGAGGAAGTACAATTACCTCCAAGGAAACTAGGAAATTAAGCAGCGTCCTATTTTTCCTATCGGTCCAACCATCAGTCATGATGGTGCAACCAATCATCCTCCACTGCTTGCGCTGCTCCTCTAATTGTGCTTTCACATCTGCCACCTTTTGAGTCAAAAGTGGGCCCTTTAATTCATCTTCACTAGGGGCTTTGAACCCCGCCCCACATATGGTTATGGCATCAACCATGTTTTGCCAGAAAGGTGACCTAAAACATGTCATAAATAAATTAGTAAGTTACATAAGTATTGTAAAATGAAAAGTTTTAAGTTTTTAACTTTAAATTTGAGTTTGATAACGAGATACATCTAGATTCTAAAATTTAAATATAAATTTTAAAACAATTAAACGAAAAAGAATTACCTGGCTACATGGAAGGGAATGGTGCAGTAGTACCAAAAGTCTGCAATTGTCTTTTTTGCTGCATCATGTGCGTCCTTGTTCCAACCCATGCTCTCAAGCAACGGTTGGGAACCAGGTGTAGTGTGTGGTACAAAATATGAGTCCACCCTAGATTTACAAACTCTAGGGCCAATGCTAATACTTCTACTACCACTAGCAGTAGCAGCGCCACCAGCACTAGGAGTACGCATAGGCATAGCTGATGCAGAAACAAAAGCACTAGCACTAGGACGGTATGGAGGCATGGAAGAAGCATCTCCAAAGCACCAAGTCCCTGTCCAACTCCAACACTCACCAACTCCTGCTTCTATTTCTTTTTCATTTCTTTTTGCATTTCAAAAGTTTCTAATTGCACCTACACTTCATGAAAAACCTCAGGAGGTGCTCTAGGGCAACCCACTTCATCATGGATGGGTATGCGTGCAAGATGGTATTTTAATCTATTTATGCCTCCATGATATATTGTCTTGTAGTAGTTACATTTTGCATCTCCTCTTTTCATTTTGAGAAAGATTTCAGCATGTTTCCAAGCAGGGTCTTTTCTGACTGGGGTTTGAGACATTGTGAAAATAACATTATTTAAGTTGCAAGTAGGGTTTGTAAAAAAATATGCAAACTCAAAAAAACAATGATTTTACAAATTACAATGAATTATTTGTTAAAAAAACACAAAAAAAATCAATTAAAATCAAACTTACCTCTTAGATTTGGCTTGGAATGCAATGCAAAATTCTCCCAATCAGTGGTAATGAGCTCTCAATGCACCTCCTTGCTGGTATGAAGCTCCCCAAATGATATATGACCCTGGATTTGTCTTCAACAACTTGTTGGTTGCCCTCTCTTCTCCTCCTATTTTTCTTCACAACTCTCTCTTCTCCTCCTATTTTTCCAAATGAATGAAATGAGGTTGCTTTTAGGGCTAAGGAGATAATATAACTCAAAAAAAAAAATCAAAAAACTTTAACTTTATGTTTTATTTTGGCCTTTTTGGCCTTGGCTGTGCCGACCGCGTCCAGGGGTCGGGACTCTCCTGGACGCTGCGTGTCTGGTGCGTCTGGCGAGTCCGGCCTGGACACGTCTAGACGCGGCCGCGTCCGCGCCAGCGCTCCCAAGATGCGGCCAGGGCTGCACGGAGCGCGACTCGCCGCGTCCGGGCGCTTCCGAGCAAGTCTCGGGACTATGAGCGGAACACACTCGATCGAAAGCAACAAGAGAAAGTACGTCATCGATTTGAAGAACCAAGCTATAAGCGAAGAATTGGCATCCTCCGAATCAGAATCCGATGGGGGAGAGTCAAATGCAGACAAAAGAAGGCTAAGGAGCCGAACAATGAAAGCGTACTTGAACTCAAGAGTTGCTCGGAGGATGAAACAAGCCTCATTGAATGGCCTATTTCATTGGCAATGGAAGATTATGAGGTGTTCCACCGAGAGTGTAACATGCTACAGATCGGATAAATCCAAGAAGAAGATGAGAAGGCCACGTCCAGCCAGACATTTTCGGTTGAGTACGAAGGAGTAGCAGAACTAGGTGATACGCCATCTCACAAATTCGAATCTGACAAAATAGTCAAAGTACGAGGCGATGAGAGAAAAATAGAGAAAAGAAAAATGGATGAAAGAGAATGAAAATTGTAAAAAGCAAAAATTGAATGGAGGAGAGTCAAAAATTGAAAAAATTACAAAGGTGAAGTTGAAAAATGAAAAAAATGAAAAAAGTGGAAAAAATAAAACAATGGAGCCAAAACGAAAAAATTAAAAAGCAAAGGAGAAAAGTGGAAAAAATAAAATACAAGGAGAAAAAGTTGAAAAAATAAAGGGAAGGAAAAAATTATTAAAAAATTCAAAAAAGCATTGAAAAGAAAAATTAAAATAAAAAATATGATTGAAGTAAAAGGGGAAAGTAGGAGGAACAAAGGCAAAATCATATGACAATTTAAAAATAAGGAGACACCGTTGAAGGAAAGGAATTCTCGACAAAAGGTTTTCAAGGCATGCCCGTACGTTGTACGGAAGAGGGAAGTAGCAAATCCCGTACGAGAAGTGGGGAAAAGCTTGGCATGGTGAAGAGAAGAAGAAAAGCGGAAGTGTATTACACGATAGTCTATACACGTGCGACTAAGGGAAGAGTCGGGAAAAAGAAGAAATCAAATAGTATGGCGAAGAATCAACAAACCACAGACTACAAGTTGAGATTGTATGCCATCCAATGGAGAAAACAATCGCATACAGGAAAAGTACATCGTACAACTATTGTTTGTAGCCAAAGAAGGTAGAAAATAACGAGAGGAAAGGGTATGGCATAGCAGGAGTGAAAACTGTATGACAGAGCATAAGTAGAACTTGGTGAAGACAAAAACTTGGTGTACGCTTAAGGAAAAAAGCATTGGCAGATGGTCAGCACTCCCCTCGGGATGTGTGACATGGACTAACTGCCTCCCGTGGATCCGTTAACTCTAGCGGTTGTATCGGGCATTAATAGGTTGATCTTTTGCTGCAACGACAATTGTGGGGCCAACAATTGGTATCAGAGCCAAAGGTTACGGGTTCAAATCACCCTGGGTAATGTTGAGGGGGAGATTGTTGGTAGATGGTCGGTGCTCCCCTTGGGATTCGTGACATGGACTAACTGCCTCCCATGGATCTGTTAACTCTTGCGGTTGTATCGAGCATTAACAAGTCGATCTTTTGGTGCAACGGCAACCGTGGGGCCAACAGAAAGATCACGTGCGCCAACAAGAGAGCATTATATAGAAGTTTGTGCAATACTAGGGGAAGGTTCGAACATAGAAAAGGCCATATGAAGTTGCAAGGGAAAGACTGTACATGTGAATCAGCTGAAGATCAAATCTCAATTCATTGTACGACAAAGCTCAAACAATTTTGGAAGGTTCGTACAAAGCCAGCAAGAAGACCGTACAGGGGAAGTAAGCAAGGTTATACAACCATCATACGATGAAGAATCAATAACTAGAATCATATAGTTGAAGGCCACATGAGATTCGCAAAAAGCTCATGGTGAAGACCGTACGTGTGAATCAACTGAAGATCAAATCTCAATTCATCATACAACAAAGCTCAAACAATACTAGAAGGTTTGTACGAAGCTAGCAAGAAGTCCATATGGGAGAAGTAGGCAAGGTCGTACAACCATTGTACAGCGAAGAATCGGTAACCAAAATCATACAGTTGAAGGCCACACGAGATTCCTAGAAAGCTCAGGGTGAAGACCGTATGACCAGAGAAGGTGTATAGGAGAACTTAGACAAATTGTTCAATTGGAAACTAAAAGGGATCGTGCAAAAACCAAGGAGTGTATGGACTATTGAAGGAAGAACCGTATGGGTTGAAGGTTATAAGGGCGTACGATGGAAGGCCAATGAAGTATAACAAAGAAGATTGTGCATTGTAACCATACGACCTAGCATTCACACAGTACGACGCAACATCGTACAACCACCAACCACTAAATGGCAACTTCCTTCTCTGGTTGACATCCTACGTTGGTTAAACAATAAAAAATATCTAAATTTGGTAGAGGTTATAAACAACAAAGCAACTTCTCAATCTTTTAAAGGAGAAACTTTTACATTTTGGGACAATGAAATGGCTAGAAATTAGCAAGGCCTTAAAAGTTCCCTTGTTAGTGGGGTTGGAGGGGTTGATTCTTCAAAATTAAGAAAAAAAGTGCAATGGAACCCTCCCTCCCCTTGACCCCCCACCTAAAGATTGATATAAGATGAATTTTGATGGAGCTTCCAAAGCTAATCGAGGAGCTTTTGTAGCTAGATGTATCATAAGAAACGGAGAAGGTAAAATGATTAGAACAAATTCAAAAAGACTAAAAGAGGGAACTAAAAATGAAGCAAAGGTCTAAGCTCTCATTCTAGGCTTACAAATTTGCAATGTGTATGGTTGCAAAAAAGTAGAAATTGAAGGTGACTATGATAATAGTGAATTTTGTGAAAAGGAAAAAGTCACAAAGAATGGAAAATTAACAATCTCCTCTAGCATGTTTGGCCACTCCTAGATTCATTGGAGAAATACACCGTTCAACATGTTTTCAAAGAAATTAATGAAGCAAATATTCTTAGCAATTCTACAATTAGAATAATTGAAGAAAGTGTGATCAATTCCAAAACCGAACTATGGCCAAACCTTAAACTAAAGTTTGATCGACAAACATTGAAGATGACTTTAGATTAAGATCATAACATTTATTAAAACAATGATGATTTGGTGAACCAAAGGATTTTGAGCATGTTGATATCTTAATTTTTCATTTTAAAGATCTTGTTCATGCCATTGTGATTTTTTCCTAAACGGTGGCTGCATATGAGGCTAAGAGATGGTAAATATAATGATGAAATGGAAAGCATATATTCTTTTAAGGCAAGGCACATTTCTAGAGAAAAAATTCCCTACAACTCTTTGAAGATCGATGGACACACCTATGCGTTTTGTGTGTGGTCAAAGACAAACCTCAAAGTGGTTTTCTTATATATGCGATGCAATGGGTGTTGGGGGAGGAGTTATGGAAATTGAGCACCGTTATAGGGTTAATACAAACAATTTGTTGATGTTCTTGGCTACTCTTTTGGACCTCGATGAAGCTAAAGAAATGGTGAAGAAAATGGCAAAAATGCTGATCAATAGCTAGTTCCTATGGGGTTTGAATGAAGTCATCTCTTCTATGGTGCAAGGAGTAGGATTACCTCCCTTGAATGGAATTTTCTTGGTTGGCAATGGTGTTGTCAACAACCTTTGGTGACCTCTCATTAAAATAGGATTTACACATGAGGAGAGGTAGAAAACGACATCCAAAGGTGCAAACTTCCTCAAGCAAGCATTAGGTATGGTAACAATTGATGGTATTGCCCAATTTAATACACAATGATGAAGATAATATGTAGTTTAAATTATGAAAGGTGATAATATATATAATAAAGATAATGATACAGAAAGATTAGAGGTCAGAGGATTATAATATAGAAGCCGTTACAAGGCTTTTGTAATCTTGCCTTATTTTTCTATGGGTTTTTTGTCAACCCAAAACTATTGTAAAATATGAAATATGTATGTTTTTATATATATAATAGAAAGGGAATGATCCCCAAGACCGTAATTTACTGATAAAAAAAATCATTATTCATCCATTGGATGCTCTCACCTTGCCCTCACGGAATTTTGGTGTGTAAGGTAGGGGGACCAATCACACCAAGGCTCCAAGTCGCGGAGAGCCAAGAGTGGAGGGCTGCCCTATCTTACCTCAAGCTAACGAGTGTTTAGGACAAGAATTGAGAATGAAGGGCACTCTCAAGTGCTTCTGTCACTCTACAGATCCGAAAGTCTAAATGAGGCTAGACGAGCCGGTTTCTGGAGTTCAAGTTGCACCTCAGATAGCTCTTTGTCCAAGGACGACAGCGTGGGTCTGGGACAACAGTGTGTGTCTCTTTGGCGCGCCAACGTTTGTACGGCCAAAAAGAGTGAAATATAGTGTAAAATACCAGAGAACCTGCTGACTGCCTAGCTAATTAGTTTTAACGAAATAAACAGAACTATGAAGTACAAAAAGTAGCTACGTAAATGATAGAGAAGGTAGATGAAGACAAGGGTGATGAATATCAACTCACGAAGGCTCCAGTTCGCCAGCGAGCTCCACATACACGATCTCCTGCACACAAGAAAGAGAGGGGAAAATGTTGGGCTATATAGGGGTTCACCTCAGTCAAACCCCCGCTTTGGTGTTTCCACCCCCACAGACAGCTAGAAAAGCCACGAAGTAGAAAGTGCAATAAAGGAAAGTATCGAACACTACAAAAGATACAATGTTACTCTATCAAACCACAATGAGAAAGAGAAAGTGATGCAATACCACCTCCACCCAAAGGCTCTCAAGGCCAATGAAGGGAGAATGCAAGGCAACGAGCTTGGCAAAGTTGACACAGCTGCAGCAGTGACGAAGGGAGGTCTTGCAAGACTCCAAACTCACAGCTTCTATGGTAGCACAACACGTACAAAGGATGAAATTGATGGAGTAACAAGCTGTTGCAATGCTCAATGGAGTTGTGAAAGTTGCTAGAATAGAATGCTCGATATTGTAGAAGATTCAAAAAATGCTAAAGAGATGAAGTGAATGAGCAAGATAGGCATTTCAAGATCAAAATGGGAGAGAGGGAGCCATTTTCGGGTCGGTTGGTTGACACAGAGGTGTTACAATTCGTCCCCAATGAGGAGTGTAATGTTCCTGCGGACTCCAGAGGCAGGAATTTGTTAGGGACGGTAGCGCGCTGCGCTCGCGTCCCCGACAAATATTCCCTCACTGACACACAAAACAGGCACCAAATGGATGCATTTTGGATGGGTGATGTGGAATTTCACCTTCAGATTTGATTTTCTAAGGTAAGGGAATGCAAAAGGGGAATTTACACATGGGGTGCAAATTCGCTCCCATACAGGGTGATTTGAAAGTGTTGAATAATAATATTTACTCACTATATATTCTCACATCACCCTCACAAGGTCTTGGTGATCAGAAAGAGGTAAATATTTCATCCTACAATTTTGAGGAGATTATAGGGTTGAATTTAGGGGGCTTGCACTAAATTGTGCCCCATCAATAAATCTAAATACACACTGTGCAAACTGCCATAGACATATGGATTGTTTAGCGAATACCATGCTCGTAATACTTTCAAAAACATACACACTTATATATATTTTTAATTTAAAAATATGCAAAAGAAAATTAATTCGTCATATACCTATTATTAGATCAATACCTAATCTAATTACATAGATATTCTTCTGTATGACCAAGGGGGGGAATTTCTTCCACGGGGCTAGGGGCAAAGTGCTTCTTTTTTGACAAATTGACAATTGATCTTAAGTTTTTTCAGCCTTTTGGATGCGATTATAGGGTCAGATTTGGCCAAAAATACTCCAAAATGTCAACTACTTGTGCAAGCACCTCCTTGATGAAACCCTTCATAGTATCTAGCCTCCAATTTCCAATTGGGACACAACATAAGGTAAGATCTAATTTTTAGATGATTTTGACTCTATGGTGAGTTCAAACTTGTTTGCTCCACCAATCTCCATAGTGCACCTATAGTGATTTTTCTTTCAATTTTTTTGAATTCTTCAAATCATCCTAGGATGCAAGAGAAGAGCTAAGTAATATTTTTTTAGAAAAAGCAAGATCTACAATCCTTGATCTTCTAATTATCCTTGTTTGGTAGATTAAAAAAGTTCCACATTATTGACATGGTGCTTAACATAGTTTGAAAACTCAGACTCAGCTTGGACTCGGCAGCCCAAAATTTTGACTCGGACTCGGCAAAAAAATTGGCATGGACTTGACATAAAAAAACCTCATAATTACACAAAAAAAAAAAAAAAAATGGATTTAGAGAACATAAAAGATCTAATTTGATGATCAATTTGTCACAATTCAAACATTACACGTCATATGATCCTCGAACGCTCAAAATTTAAAATTTCAGCCACTATGTTTGTTATGTTCAGGTGCCTGAAGAGTCTGAGCTCAAGAGCTGGGAGTCCGAGCCTAAGACTCGGGAGGCTTGGAGCAGGACTCGGCTGAGTACTCTCCAAGACTCGGCTAGACTCAGCTCGGGAGTCTGGTCAACTTGACCTGGCCAGCTCAGAGACTTGGGAGTTTGGAGAGTCTTGCAGAAAACTCAGAGAGTCTTCAAACTATGGTGCTTAAAACTTACAATTCAACAATGACATGTTTGGGAAATTTAAGTGAATCCTTTAATTACTGCCAATAAGCCCTCTAGTTTGCTCATATTAAAGAGCTTGTGTAGATTTTAATTTTTCAATAATAAATACTCTTTCCACATTTTGTCATTTTCTTTGAGCAGCTTGTCGATATTTTAGAAAACCTTAGGAGGACTGATGCTTTTATCTCCAGTTAAGTATTACCTGGACAAAAATGTAGAGATCTAGAAATTCTCCATAAATAGAAAATATGAGTTTATTTATTATCTGATCATTTTTCTTGTTGGAGTCTAGGATTTTCATATCTGATATCACATTCTATTGTTCAATGAAATCTTTGTTGGTTCAGTATCTGTTCTATCTTGCATGTTGGGAATATGACTCATTTATGGCTTTGCTACATCTTATTCTTTTCAAATTCTTTATATTTATTGATATTCCTATCTATAGTTGAAGCCTGAAGGAATATGTTTTCTTGTACTGGCAGTTTGAAGTCGAATAAAGTTCCAAGCTTTAGATGGGATTATCGTTGGATGGAGTATCCAGGGAATGGGAAGGATGTTAAGCATCCCTCTGACCAATCTCTGATGACATACAGGGGACATGCTGTTTTGCAAACACTTGTTCGTTGCTACTTTTCTCCAGTCTTCAGGTGAATAATGATTTTCACTGGCTGTTATATCCTCTGCTTTTTAATACTACTTTTCCTGAGGTTTAATTTTGATTTTCTCAATATCATTTTCAGTCAGCCTTCATGAGATGCATTACTGATTCTTTCTGTTCTTAATCACTTGTTCATCCATTCACCTGTATATGCCACCCTTCAGAAATTATAGCTTTATTGGTTTGCTACATAATGGATTTATTGTGTAGACACTATTGCATATGTGGTGGTATTATTGGTAAATTGTTGTTGCATGTTGATGTTGTTTCAAGACCTTATAAAGTTGTACTTAAGAGGGGACTTAACAAATTTTGATTTCGTCATGTTTGCTGCAATTTTTCCCGAGTCTGTATTAATCAGGAGAAACAAAAGATTGGATCTCTTAGAATGCCATTCTAAATGGCCTAATAGTTATAGTTTCAAATACTAATGAGGCAATAAATTCCATGAATATTAGAATATTTCATCCAACAATTTTTGTTTTCCCTTTTGTAGCACTGCTCAAAAATACATCTATACAGGATCACATGATGGCAGTGTTTATATATATGACGTGGTATTCTTCTTAACCATTTTCCTCATCTCTGATTTATAAAAGATCTTCTTGGCCAATTCAGTTGAAGGCTTGAATGCAGACATATTTTCCATTGGAGATTAAAATTCTAAGAGGTATGTATGATGCATTCCTTTTCACAGGTAACTGGGCACCAAGTTGCAAAACTGAAGTACCATTCTTCCACTGTGAGGGATTGCAGTTGGCATCCTGCATATCCAACACTCGTTAGCTCTTCATGGGATGGTGTTGTTGCTAGATGGGAGCATACCGCTGAAGATGAGACACAGCCTGGAAAGGTATTGAATATGCTTTGGAACTGTTCAAAGAAGTATACTATAATTCTATCTAATTGTCAGTGAGAGATTATACATTCTCAACGTTGACGGATTGGGGAAACTTTTTTTACAGGGTAACACTCAACAAAGAAAAGTTGTGGAAGCATAACGGCAATTATGCCAAAGATTTCTCTTTGTTTTTCTGTTGAATCAGCATATGGAGGATTGTTAAGCTATTAATTGTTAAGGCTGTTAATTGTCTCTCTTTTGGTTTGCTCCTGGCAAACTATGGTTAGTCCTTGTAAGTGGGTACTTGTGCCTAGCACTGAGGTAAATCATACTGAAGTTATGAATAAGAAGCTACTGATGTCCATTTGGACATGGTGGGATCAGAAACAGTAACCAAATGCATTGTGTAAATGCAATTTATCTGCTGAATTCTCGAGTTGAATGAGAAGTTTGTTCAACTACTCATGATTGCTGAATAATATGGACTGGCCTTCTGATTCTTTCTTTTAAAACATGTTTAGTTTTACTTGGAGGTTGCAAGCTTTTGTAACCATGATGTGCCTGAGGACTTGCGTTGTATTTGCACATGATTAGCTACTACTTACTAGATTCTTGAACATTAGCTCATTAAAGCTGGCATATGGAGATGCTTTATACTGCTATTTGACTGACATAAATTGCACCCATAGTTACTAGGAGATGTGTACTGGTACTGGTATGGGAGATGGGGATGGGTACTGGTACGCCATCTTTAAAAAAGGTTGGAGACGGATACTTGGAGATGGCTATATATATAAATTAAAATACTATAATGCTATATATATATAAAGAAAGTTAAATATTAAAATGCTAAAAATTAATAATAAAGCAAACATATATATATATATATATATATAAAGAATGTTAAATATTAAAATGCTTAAAATTAATAATAAAGCAAACATTTTGAAGTATTGAAATAGATTAATTATATTAATATTTGATAATCATCATCATGATAGAATTGTTTTTTAAAAACCATAATCACCTTGGAGATGGAAAAGAAACTAGGAGGTAAATCCCATTATTTTAATTTATTTTTGGAGATGACTATATTTTCAATCAATTTATAAAACTTCAATGCATGTACCCACCTTAGCCTTATTATTGTTTCACTTGATATTCGTACCTCTTTGGCATTTAGTAAGGAAATTTTCTGCCACAAAAAAATTTGTAAAATTTTATGAAGAAAAGAAAATTACAAGTCTATTAGTGTATTTAATTCTTTAATTTTTGTCAACCACATATCAACAGTTTTAGAAAATCCAATGTAATTTATGTGATATATTTGAAAAAGCTCGATTGGAAGTTTCCTCATTTTCAAGGGATGCTTTTAGGAGATGTGTAGGAGACTCAGAAGCTTCATCATAAGTCTCCTAATGTCTAGAGACGTCTTCATATAGGTCTCTGAGACGGGACATGTTTCCGCTATGAGAGACGAGTACCAGGGGTCAAGGTCAGGGTACAAGTCTCCTGGTAACTACGATTGCACCATTCTAGGGTGGCATATAGCTATTATTCACATGACTACAGACGACAACATATTTCTGAAATAGTAAATTTTGCTGGCTTCTTAATATATATGTATATATTTGGTGTCACCTCCTTTCAATCTGTGTGTTTTCTTTTCATTGTGCTTTTTACCCTGTGACCTATGAGCTCATGATTGCACTGTATGAGACTAATAAACGTGGCTGCAGAACCAATATAGACAGCAATGTTGCAGGTAAAGAAAGAAATAGACTGGAATTATGATTCATCAATCTTTGGGGCACGATTTCATAATTTAATTTTAGCATACTGCATACAGGAACATAATTTTCCAAAAGCCACAGTTTCCCTTTATTTTTGTGACTTTCTGACATCAAAAAAATAAGAATTCAAGTATTCAATCTTGATTTCAAATACAGCATAACTCGCAAATATCTCTCTCTCGCCCTAAAAATGGCCCCCTCGACTGGTGCCCCTGATCCATCCATACCATTGTCCCTTGCCATCCCCAACGCTGAAATGCTGTGGAACATAGCTATTATTTCTACTTACAATGTTTCAATATGCAGCCAGTGACCTTAGCAAGGCTTTTTGTGGTTTTTGGTATCCTTTTCATAGTTACAAATTGAATATCTTTTAGTTGCATTGCTATCATTCATCTCGTTTTTTTGTGATGGTAGTTATGAAAAATTAGATCAGTAATTCTTTTTCATTTGGCTGAAGTTTAAGGGTGGATTCTCGTCAGGTTTTGAGCTTTGGTCTGGGTCATTTCTAACCTCATCCCTACAGGTTAACACACTTAAATAACTAAATTTTGATGTCAGGATCTGATTTTGTAGTGGTTACTTCTGAAAATTTGTAACGCAGGCCACCAAAAATTTAATTATAAGGGTTTGAATGAAGAACTTGCCCAATAATGAAGCTGGTCCTTCAAACAAAATATACGTAGGTAGATTAGAATATTACGAAAAGTTAACACAGAAGCTCTTAAAGCTTCACTAAGAGTTGGATGGAGGACAACGAACCAGCTACGTGAGGGAGCTTATCTGCTCACTCTGCTGCAAATTGTATGGGAATATGCAATGGAAATTTAGAAATAAGCTCTCACCGTTTGAGGTGTGAAACGGGTAGATGGAAAATACCCAAGGAGGCATGGGCAGATAGGATTTGCTGTTTCTGCTCTTCGGGTTTAGTGGAAACAGAGTGGCACTACATCATGCAGTGTATGGCTTACGGGGACATCAGGTGCAGTTACTTGGATCTGTTTAAAGTCAAATCGTTACAGGCCCTATTTGAAGAGGAGAAGATTGCTGAAACAGCAAGTTACCTGATCAAAATACACAGCAGAAGAAACAAAATCAGCAAAGAGTTAGAGGGCAACAAGGAGTAGTTGGTGGGGTTGGTGGCTACTCTGTTTGTTGCAAGAAGCGGTTTCAGTTTTGTTTCTTGGGTCCCATAGACCGGCTGGCCTCGTGGACGTAATTAAAAGCATTCATTGATTCATTCAAGCACAAAAAGATATCAGTACACATCCAATAAAACAAGAATTAGCAAAATTCCTTCATACATTTGTCTCAAGAAAATGATATGTGAGAGCATATGATCATAAACTCTTTAATTTATGAGTACCTTGAGAAGAACTGTATGGGAGTTAGGAATATGCTATAGAGAGGGTATTTGTTTTTCAATGTTATTGTAGCATGCAGATACAAAAAAGATCACATTACAATCCTAATAGCATGAATTTTAATATAATAAACAAAATCAAATTCTTAATCTCAAACAAGTGTCATACTAGTGGCCAGTATTTGTTTTTTATAGTATTGTAAAAGAATTATTGAGTAAACAAAATCAAAACAATATCAAATTCTTAATCTCAAACAAGTGTCATACTAGTGGCCAGTATTTGTTTTTATAGTATTGTAAAAGAATTATTGAGTAGTATAGTTGAATTTCCATTTGTTCCCTATTAATTTAATTAAAAAATCTATATAATTATAATTGTAACTTAATCTATATAATGATAATTATAATATTGCACCATTAAAACATAAAAAACAGTTTATGAAGAGAAGAATTGTATTATAAATTAAAAAAATTAGAAAAATTATTTAAAATAGATATTTATTTTTTAAATATAAAGACATAAAAATTTTACAATATATATTAATATAAAATTATTAAAAATATATTTTCTATGTTTTAAAAAATTAAATAATTACATATATAATTATAAAATTTATGAGTCTATATTAAAAAATTGCTTTGAACTTTCCCAAATATTTAAAACAACTATTAATAATACTTGAAAAATGGCAAAAAAAAAAAGTCTAAAATTGATTTGATTTCTTTGATTTTGGTTTGTGCAAGCATAAATTAATTGACAATTTGCACAATTTGATGAGTGGAAAAAGATTTGATTTTTGACAATAAAATAAAAGTAAGGATAATTAATTAATTATGTGTGCACATTAATTAGGGATTAATTAAATAATCATGGTGTGAGGATGCAATGGAATTACATAATTAATGTGTAGAATTAATTAATTGACATGATGATTTTAGAGTGAATTAGCTAGGTCTAATTAATGTGTAGAGTTAATAATAGGCAGTAGAATTAGGGTGAATTTTTGCCCCTCTTTGAAAGGGTGTTGTAATTGGAAGGAGTGGTGTGAATGCAAACATGAATTTTAAAACAATAAACAAAAACAAAACAATATCAAATTGCTATTTTAAATAAATGTAAACTTTTTGATTTAAAAATAATTTTTTTATTTTAAAATTATTTTGATTGTTTATTGATTTATTTTATTTTGGATTTTGCAAGCATAAATCAAGGGATTGACAACTTGCATGATTTGATGAGTGGAAAAGATTGATTTTTGACAATGAGGCGAAGGAGGAACACTTAACTAATTATGTTTGCATGAATTTTAATTAATAACGCACATATAATTAATTGTTAAATGGTGAAAAGAGGGAGATCTAGGCTAAATGTCCTAACCTAAATCAATCTGTACACCTTAGACATTCAGGACACAAAATCAACTAGGGGGTTGTGCTTGGCTACTATCCTTAAGGGAGAGCCAAGTAGGTTTGGTTAGGATTTTGATCCCTTTTTGTTGTTGAGTGTAATGATTGATAAGATTATGCAATGTACTAGATGAATTATGATCAAGCTGACAAAGTGCAACATAATTCAAATTAGACAAAATATAATATAAAAAACAAAAGCGAATCTGGGTAAGAGATACAAAGAAAAACTTGGTGCTAAAATTTGGAGTTGATTAGGTAGGACGCCAATGCATCACACATGTGTCTAAAAATGCCAGAAATTAGGGTTTTGATGTTTGTATGAATTTAGTACTATCTAAAGACCTGTGACAATGAAAATTAGGTTTCGGTGTGCAATTGTGCCTGAATAATCAACATGCCCTAGTTTATTAATGATGAGTCAATAAAGATGAGCTAGGGTTTTGGAGTCTTCAAAAGAGCTGAGATGTCAAATCCACTTACCATGACAACAACCTATAAACTTGCCAAATAGATAGAGGGAAAAGGGTTGTGTTGTACAAGGGGCTTGCCTTCATCAAACCCTGTGTTGGTGTCTGACCTCTACAACAACTATGATGATAAATGATAAAGAGTGCATGTTCTCAGGGGACCAGAGACTAAACAATAAATAATAATGAAAATGAAAATGTAATGATATATTTACCACTCAGATCTAAAACCCTTGTACGATTGATGTAGCTATACCAATCTCACACAACGAGAATGAGGAGGCTTCCTTAAGATCTTGCAAGTGTTAGCACACATAATAATAATAATAATAATAATAATAATAATAATAATAATAATAATAATAATAACAATAAATAAGAAACATTATATAATTCTTGAACATGGGCTTGTTGGCAAGTTGTAGACTGTAATTAACTTGAATTATGTCTCTAATCAATTTTTTTCTTGCTTGCTCGCTTCTAATTTTGTTCTTTTTATTCTCTAGTTGCTCTACACTTATGGAGAGAAGAGGTTGTATATACATAGATTCAAACACATATCGAAATAACTATTTGGAGAGGTCAATAAACAAAGTTATTTTTCTTAATCACAACAAGGCCGAATTTCAAATTCAAAAGTTAGGGCACAAATAGCTAGGATGCTAGCATGTTGCAATAGGGTCTAGGCATAACTTTCTCTGCAAGTGCTTGATAAGTAAGGAATTAATTAAGTTTTCTAAAAAGACAACAAAACTGACACATTACAAACAAAAATTAGGCACATATGCCAAAGTGGGTGCTAAAGCTAGCATGAAATTGTAAGCAACAATAATTTATGACCTTACATTTAGCCCCCACTTTAGCAAGGGTATGCACTTATGTCCATACCCACAGTAAAGTATGGAGAAGCCAAAGTACTTTTCGTCAAAACAATGGAGATATATGACAACACTAAACTGAGACACGGTAGGCCCCAAACTTAGAATCCTACCAAACTACAATGTTAAGAGAAAAAGGACACACAAATATAAGACACAAGCAAAGAAGACATATACATATATATCAACTATGGTTAGCAAAATAATAATCCAAACATACACCGAGCATACACGAAGCATACATGGAAACCAAAAGAATGTAATGTATGGCATCATAGATTAGTAAGATTTGTAGATTCATACTAGGATCCACCCAAAGGTGACATTCATGAGTCATAGGCTAGCAAAGTCCATTGTTTGCTAGGTGGCTCATGAACAAGTGAAATCATCATAGGCTAGTGAAATTTGTTGTTTACTAGGTGAGTTTCACAAGTAGCAAATGAAAGTAATAGCCTAGTAAAGTCCATTGTTTATTAGGTGAGTTTTATATCATGTTCAATATTGAAAACTGTGGGTCAAGAAAACACATTGTTTGTTGGGTATCTCCAATAAAGTGGTACAAAGATGATCAAGAGATGTTATAATAGCACAACCAACTTCATGGTGTGTGAACAAAGTGAAGCACATAGTGAAATGTATGCCCCCACCTTAAAGTAATTGCTAATGCCCATCAAAAGCAATTACCTTTAAGACCTATAAAGAGTGATACATGCAAAACAAGAACGAGAGCTTTCCAAAAGCCATATGCCAAGTGATATGTTTGCAAAATATACAATGTGATGAAGAGTTTCCCTCTAGGACAAACAAATCAAAGCAATGCCATATATAATCAAGCAATTTCATATAATAACACATAAGGGATCAAAATATCTAGGGTCTGTATGAATGTATGATAAATAATGTATATCAAAATGATAATTTTGAATTGACATCATTCCCCAAGTACAATGGAACTGTGAGTATAAAGGAAGAAGGCACGTGAAAAGAAACAAAATTTTGGGTCAACATGGAAGAGACCTAAATTTCTCAATGCTTTGTATTGTCCCAAAAGGCATAAAGCTTGCATTTACAACAAATGGTAGAATGAAGATACATAAAGAGGAATGTCACAATAGATTCATTCTCTTTGTATCTTTATGCCAACAAAAACATCAAGGGTCATCCAAAGAGAACTAACAAACAAAATACACACTAAGCAACACATTATGGGGATAACACCACATGCAAACATAACACAAAGATAAAGGGTACCACATTTATGATCATGTCTATAAAAAATTGTTTGCATTCCAATCTTTCTTATCATATAGAGATGTCAGGCAATATTATAGAGGGACTACAACAAGTGTAGTACAAAGAGAAGTGTTTGGTTTGACACATGATGGATCACTCACTAAAGAAGGATCATCACTCATGCCCCCAGAAGCTAAGTTCAATGATTTTGTGAAAATTAAAGATAATTTTAAATGGTTTTATAATGGTTCGGCCATATCATTTGAATCACTATCATAATAAACCACAATGGGTGATATGGCAATACTAGTAGCGTGGTCGTGAGAACTATCAATCATAGGGGAAGAAGAAGTTGAGAGGAGGAATGGAAGAATCCCACAGACTCAACAGTGGCAAAGGTGGTGAGTACCTTAGCTTTTGGATTGGATGATAAAGGTAGGGCTCATATTCAGGCTTAGGCAACAAAGGCGAAGCAAAATCAAGGGATGGTGAAGATGGGTGAGGGAGCGAGACCTCGTTAGGATCCGGTTACATGGGAGAAGGATTATTAGGCAAAGATTCACCTCCTTCAGAAAATTAGCGAGCCATAGTATGACATCATCTCTTCTGTTCTTTCACATTTCAATTTTGGCGTGTATGATTTAGGGATTGTGTATGGAGAAGCCATATGTTTCCCAATGCCAGTTATTTTTCTTCCTTTGTAGGAGGAATGGAAGGAACGATTGAAGGTTGGGAGACAATAGGAGAGGGAGGTTTTTGCACACCAAACTGTTTTCCCCCAAACTTTGGAGAGATAGGAGGAACAAAAGCAATCCCCAAGGCGAAGAAAGTATAGATTGTGTTGGGCATTTGCCTTGTGGAACTGAATAGGACGACGAAGGTGGAATCTCAACATAGACACCAAATGCGTGCTAAAGGTTACTATCAATTTGAGGGTGTTGATTATGGTGAGATATTTTCTCTTGTTACAAAAAATACATCCATTATATTTTTTGCTTTCTATTGTTGTTGCTTATGATTTAGAGGTTGAGTAAATGGATGTGAAAACTGCTTTCCTTCATGGTGACTTGGAGGAGGATATTTATATGACACATCCAGAGCACTACATGGTGAAAGGTAAAATTAAATTGGTTTGCCAATTGAAGAAATATTTGTATGGCCTAAAATAGTCCTAGGATGTGATACCAAAAATTTGATACATATGTGTTGAGTTTGAGATTTGAGTGTTCTAAATCAAATAATTGTGTTTATTATTAAACTGATGGTGATTATTTCCTATCTATTGCATTATATGTTGATGATATGTTATTTATTGGCAAAGGGAAAGGTATGATTTCAGAACTAAAGTCTCAACTTGCAACTAAATTTGAAATGAAAGATCTTGGTGCAACTAGGCACATTCTTAGGATGAAAATTAGAAGAGATAGAGTGAACAGAAAGCTATTGCCTGGCCAAAGTAAGTATGCCAATTCAATTTTACAGAGGTTTAACATGCAGTTTTGTAGACCATTGTGTGTTCCTTTTTAGTTGGAACAAAGTCATCTATTTCAAATTGTATACATCCTCATCAAAGATGGAAGATATGAGTAGAGTGCCTTACCAGAGTGCAGTTGGAAGTTTGATGTATGCTAAGATTTGTACTAGACCAGACATTTCCTAATCAATGGGAGTTCTTTCCAGATATATGTCTAATCCTGGTAGAGTTCATTGGGATGCAGTGAAAAGAGTCTTCAGATATTTGTGCAATACCTCAGAGTATTCCTTGTGTTATCATAATAATTTGATTGAAGACGATATTTCTCTTGATATTCATGGTTATGCGGATTCAAACTAAGCGGGTGATGTTGATAGTAGACGATCCACCAATGCTTATGTGTTTACTTTATTTGGTGGTGCAATTAGTTAGATGAGTAAAATATAAGTTGTGGTTGCTTTATCCACTATTGAAGCTGAGTATATGGTAGCTACTCATGCTTGTAAAGAAGCCATTTGACTTAAGAGTGTGTTTAGATATTGGAATAAAACAAGGTGCAATGACAATTTATTATGATAGTTAGAGTGTGATATATCTAGCTAAGAACTCGACGTTTCATGCCAGGACCAAGCACATTGATGTACAATATCATTTTTTAGAAATATGGTCGAAGATGGCAGGGTGAAGCTAGTTAAGGTAGAGACTTTGATAAATGTTGCTAATTCATTAACTAAGCTTGTGAGCACAAAGAAGTTTAGATAGTGTTCAAATACTATGGGCCTTTCGATCCCTAGCAATTAAGAGATGATGTTTATACTTCCTCCCATTGCTCTTACAAGGTGTTTGACAAGTGGGAGATTTGTTGGGAAAATGTTTCTCAACCTTGCAACTATATAAGGTTTATTTTTGACAAGATGTATTTAAGATATTTATAGTAGTTGCAACGACAGGTGTAATAGGAGCACGAGGTAGAGTAAATTGTGTGTTAACAAAAAATGTTAACAAAAACTATTAAACTGCCAACATACATTAAATAAATGATATATTGTAAATTTGGACCATTCATCATTAGGTCTTAGATTTGATGGTAGATTTTTTGTTCACTTTTCTTTCCCTAGAAGGTAACTTTATTTCATGAGGGTGTTGTATTATGACTATGTATTGTGATGTATTATGAGAGTCTAATAGCGGTCATGTTGTCTCTAGATCTCTGGTTGGTGATACTCCTATGAGAAGCTTGCTCTACAAGTATATTGTAATCTTTGGGATTTGTGAATAATATATTGGGTGGCTTTGGGAGTGTGGGGTTTTTCTCTTGAAAGGATTTTCCCCATGTAAATCATTGTGTTATGGTATGCATGATATTTATGTTTATTTCTATTTAAGTTTTTGTAATTCTTGAAAAGATCTATAAAGTTTTGCATTATTCCCCTCTCAAGATAAGTGTAGGAAGTTGTTCATCTACCTTAGCTTCCTTACAAGATTTGCAATGACTTTCAATTCCTTTGTACCGTTGGCTTTCTTCATACAATGTATTGATTGAATAAACTTTCAATTGTTTGTCTCTGATTGACATCATGCCTTATGCATGTACTTTAATTATTGCATGAAGTTGAGAAATATCACTAAAGATCACATTTGCATGTTTATAACTAGTTGCATGTCAATGATTAAATTACTTGTCAATTATATATTTTACTATCATTAATGCATGAAAAGATGAAATAATGAAAGATGTTCATATAATCATTTGCGTGAAAGGAAAAAGATGATTTATTTATTTATTTTTATGATCTTTGGATATGTTTGTTATTCTATGTATGAATTGGGTTTACCCTCTCGGATAGGGTGTTGAATATAGACCCATAGAGAAATTCAATACTCTTTTCAAGATCTTCTAGTTTATTCTAGTGCTTTGGCCAAAGCCATGTATTCATTGAAATAGATGAATGTTACCTAAAAAAATGATTTATGTGATTCTCTTCCATATCCTAATAGTAGGACATTGCATGTTCATGATAGAAATACATGTAGATGTATTAGGTTGCATTGGGATTCCCTCCTGCTTATTGTTTCCAGGTTGCTAGGTACTTCGTGCAAGTTCAGGTATTCTTCAAGTAGGAAGAATTCTAGGGAAGCGTAAGCTTCGTGGTTGGGCAGAAAAGCGCTTGAGCCATGTTCTTATTTCATGACTTGTGAATGACTATGAGAGTCAATGGCAGTCAAAGACTATAGTGTTTATGTTCTCACATCATTTTTATATCATTATTTGTACTTGTACTTCTAGATTGTATAATTAGTTGACTTCATGGCATAAGAGTTGCAATTTTGTATATCATATATCATGTGCTTTTACCTGGATTATGCACTATACATATGAGGATGTGTTATGACATGTATTTATCTAATGAAGTTGTTACATTTAAATTCCATGTTTATGAGATTTTGAGTTTCTATTTCTTTTCGTGAGATTGTTTGGGATCTCAAACCTTATAGAAATATTTAGAACATACAAACTAAATTCACTCTTTATTATATTTATGAAATTTTACAATCTCATAAACCCTTTCTATACAAAGTGTAAACACAAGAGTCATAAAAAAGTCTCTTCAAATTTCTTTCCAAGGTTTCCTCCTTTGGAAAAATTATCCCTTACAATACCAATAGCCTTGTATTTATAGGATTTTATGGGTAACCACCTTGTAAATTTACTCAATAACTACCATCTTGAAATACAATGGTTTTAAAAATAATAACCTTATTCAATTAGGATTTTTATCACTTTCCTAGAAATAAGGTTCAATTTCTAACCTTTAGCTACAATAAGTGGCATAAGTCACTTTTCCAAAAAGGAATATGAACTTAGAACTTTTGAAAGAAAGACACAGTTGTTGGTATCGATGAGGTATTTTTCCATCTTCGTTTGTTTCATCTTTGATACTTTCAGAAAACATCCATTGCACTGGCCATTGTCTAAACTTTTCCTTTCCTTTGAAATTTTATCATGTTCAAGGGAATGAAAACTTGTGCATAAATTTGAAAATATATTCTAAAATGCAATTTGACTCTAAGCAATGTAGTCCATTAAAATTCACATGTCAGAAGGAGGCCTTTTGTTGAAGTGGCCAACTCACAAGGATAGAAATTTGCATCTTAATTCCATGTCCACAATGTCAAAACAAAAGGCCCTCTTCAAATATGTTTTGATCTTCAATAGACTGTAATTGCACTCATCATTAATTCTATATTTTTTATTATCTTGAAAATATCCTCCTTTACTTATTATGCCATCTACATGAACAAACTTAAAGGTGAGAATACTTCCCTTCACACAATTATCTCCATTTCCTCGTTGCAATATTCATATTAATAGCAAGCATTGACATATGTGCCTACTCCTATGTGATCACTGAGTTTGAAATGAAACGCATTAGAATCAATTTCTTTAACAATTCCCACAATTTCATGTCTCGACACCAATGGAATTTAGTGCATATTGAGCATCATCAAGTATCTTTTAGTTGCCTTGTTCTTTATAATGTAACATGTCTTCTGATCAATCAATGTTCCATTATTTTGAGTCAGGAAATGGACAACTCTAAAATCTGCAACTTTAATAACATAGTTTCTATCCATTTGTAGATTTGCCGCTTTTAGATCCCTCTGAATGATCTTGTTTTTATTTCCTTTGGATATATCAATTGCATATTTTATCATTGTCGACAACTACAAGGTACCCTCTTGCATAGAGACTCCCTCCAGACATATATTATGTAATTATACATATACGAGGTGGTTTTGTACAAGACCAAATGAATCAAACAACATTCTTATGTCTAGCATTCTGTAAGATCGCGATTTCTTGAATACATTCTTGCTCTAGAGCTTCATTTAGACATTTTGGCTTAAGGACTTTAATTGCAATATCCTGACCAAGATACATCCCATGGTACAATCCCCACATGAACCAGATGCCACTTTTCTTTCCATATTTAATAATCTTCTATCAACTTCACAGTCATCAAATGGTGTGCTGCCACTTGACAACAACCTTTCAATTGGAGTTGATGATGGATATATAAATCCTTGACCATGAATCCTTCTCTGTATTGGCAACAACATCCTCCAATTCTTTACACAGACTGCTTATGTCTTTACAGTCAAACTCTTTTTAAAGTTTCAATCATATTCCCTTCTTACATAGCTCTTTTCTCAAACATGATTATACTAAATATAAAAAAATAAAAAATCAATGACATGGTGAAGGACCAATCATTACGGACACCCCACACATGAAGATAAGTACCCTGATCATTTAAATTGAACATTGAGTGATAGTTTCTCAGCATCTTTGTAATTTCCTCTACATTATAACTTAGAGTAACCTCATTTGTTCCCAAATGTATTTTATTTGGTACAGGTGAACAAATATTATAACCATGAATTGAATGCTCAGCTTCTTTACACAACATGAGGCAAAAGGTTGGACAGTCCTGTGAACATGATGAAATAGAAAACTAACATAGCTTTTGATCAGGTCAATATTTATTCATGAAACCTTGTCACATTGTTAATAATAGCATTGTGACCAAAATCATAAATCAAAATTTCCTTTTAATCAAACAAAACGTTCAATTTAATTGTTTTGATCATTTAACTAGTTTTAATATTTTGCAAACTGGGAGGTGGGGTGATCTAAAAATTGGTCATATTTGGTGTAGTATCATCAAGATTACCCTTATAAAATGGATTTGCATCAACCTTTATAAAATTTGAAATATAATTGTTTTTTTTTAATTTTTGGTGAATTGGATAATTGCTCCCTAAGATTTTGGCAGAGACAATGGATGATTTTCCTCTCAAATGACAAGAGACTCAGTATTTGAGGATTTTTAAGGAATTTTTAACTAGGAGGTAGTCAATAAAATGACTTTATGCAAAATTTTAAAATTTGATTATTTTTGGGGAGTGATGTCTATTCAAGGTTATCATTTTTATATGCATTATTTATCTTATTTTCATACTGACCCCAAATCTTTGGATCCCTTATGTGTCATTATATGATATTGATTGTTATATGTTGCATTGTTATGACTTGTTTGTCCTAGGGGGTCAACCCCTCGTCACGATGTAGCTTTTGGAAATATTATCACTTGGCATGTAACTTCTCCAAATCTCTCGTTCCTATTTTACAGTTATCACTTTTCCTACCTTAAATGAAATTGCTCTTGGTTGGAATTAGCAATTACTTTAATAAGTTGGGGGAATACGGTCCACAATGTGCTTCACTTTGTCCGCATGCCACAAAGTTGGTTGTGCTATTACAACATATTTTGATCATCTTTGTAGTACTTTATTGGAGTTATCCAACAAACAACACGCTCATCTTGGCCAATGATTTTCAATATCATTGATATGAAACTCACCTATTAAATAATGGACTTTACTAGCATGTGTTCTTTTCATTTGCTAATTGTGAAACTCACCTAGTAAACAATAGATTTTACTATCCTATGATGCTTTCACTTATTCATGAGCCACCTAGCAAACAATAGATTTTTCTAGCCCGTGACTTCTGAATGTTGTCTTTGGTATGGATCCTAGTAAGAATTTGTAGATCTTGCTAGTTCGTGATGTCATACCTTGTATGTTTTTTGTTTGTTGTGTATGCTTTGCATATGTTTAGATTATTATTTTTCTAACCGTAGTTGATATGTATGTGTATCCCTTTTTGTGTCATGTATCATATGTGCTTGTGGCCTTTTATCTTAACGTTTTCAATTTGGTAGGATCCTAAGTCTAGAGGCTATCACATCTCTCAGTTTAGTGCCATCCTTCCTTTCCATTGTTTTGATAAAAGGACTTTTCCTTCTTTGCAATTTACCATGGGTATGGACATAAGTGCATACCCTCACTAAACTAGGGGCTAAATGTAGTGTTGTAAATTATTTTCGCTCTTAATTTCACACTAGGTTTTGGCACCCACTTTGGCACATGTGCTTAATTATTCTTGTGATGTACCCATTTTACCATATTTTTGGAAAACTTAATTAAATCCTTATTTATTGGGCCTTCTTACAACAAATTATGCCTGGACCCTAGCACCCCACACTAATGTCTAGGCTATTTGTGCCCGAATTTTGAAATTTTAAATTTAGCCTCAATATGATTTAGAATTCAAATATGTTTATCAGTCTCTCTAAATGGTTAATTCGATATGTGTGAATTCATATATATAAAACTTCTTCCCTCCTTCATATCTAATCTAAGGAATCCAACACCAAGAAAATTAAGATAATTAAAACAAAATTAGAAGCAAGACAAGAAGAAGATCAAATATATAATTCAAGTCAATTATGAGTATGTAATCTAAAATAACAAATTCATGTTCAAGTATTTTATAATATTTCTTATTTACTGTCATTATTATAGGTGCTAACACTTGCAGGATCTTAAGGAGACCTCTTCTTCCTCCTTATGTGAGATTGACATAGAGGTATCAATCCAACAAGGGTTTTAGATCTGAGTGGTAAGATATCATTGTGTTTTCATCATTATTATCTTTATTTATTTACCTCTTCTCCCCCAAGAGCATGCACTCTTTATCATTCATCATCATTTTCATTCTGGAGGTGGGAACACCAACACAGGGTTTGACAAAGGCAAGCCCCTATATGACACAACCCTTTTTCCTCTGTCTATTTTTTGAATTTATAGGTTGAATTAGATTTTGCATCTCAATTTCTTTTGAAGGCCCATAACCCTAATTCATGTCTTCATAGGCTCATTGTTGGAAAATTAGGGCGTGTTGATTATCTAAACACAATCACGCTTCAAATCTTGATTTTCACAATCACAGGTCTTTAGACAATGCTCAATCTATACATGATATAAAACTCTAATTCTTAACCTTTCTTGACATGGGTGCCCCATAGTGGCATCATGCTTGTTTTGCTCTAGATTCTAGCACCAAGTTCTTATTTGTATCTCTTTCCCAGATCTTCTCTTTGTTTATGATATTCGATTTTGTAATTTCTAAATTTTGTTGCACTTAGTCAATTTTATTTGAATCCACCTAGTTATTTTCATCTTCTTATCAATCATTACACACAAACAAACAAAAAGGGACCAAAACCCTAACCAACTTGTTTGGTTCTCCCTTGAGTACAACAACCAAACAACATCTATTGGTTGATTTTGTGTCCCTAATATTTAAAGTGGGAAGATTGATTTAGGTTAGGATATTTATCCTAGATCTACTTTTCCCACATAACACTATCAAAGATCATTAATTTCTTTTTGCATAGGATAATGTACCAAATTATAGATATTTCATAGGGAGGATGGATGGTAAGGATTTTTCTTGAAGATCAATTATAGAGATTAAATAAAAACACTTTCATAAGATCAGGGAGAAAATGAAGGTTTCATATTCAATTTGTTTAAAATGATTGGCTAAAGATTATATTTACTAAAAATTGTAATTTATTGTAACCAAAAATGGGAGGGAAAGGGAATTAGATGGTCATTTATTCCTAGAAATGGTGGAGAGAATATAAGTAAATTAAATAATAAAATATAATATAATATACTTATCCATGTGACAAGGAAATTGAAGTAATTAAATAATAATAATAATGTTTAATTAGATGTGAGGTGTTAATTGAGGTAACTAAATAATAATATTGTTTAATTAGATTTGGCATTGGATTAGACTAATTAGATAAAATTATTTAATTAATTAGTAGTGATGAAACATCATTATGCAATGATGTTAGGATGGTTTTACCTTTCTAAAATTTTCCTCTAGATTTTAGACAATATTATAACTAGGAGAAGTAATGTTCTTTCAAAGAAGATATGTATAGACATTTCGTGTGATAGAATTGGTAATAGGATACCCTAGACAAACATACCATAAATATGAGATGAGATGTACCCTAGGAAAAACCTCATTGGGGAAAAACCAAGCCTCCAAAAGAACCCACACTCAATATATTATTTCATGAACAACTATTAAAATATGCTTGTAAATATATTTGAATTGAAATAACATATTGAGTGTGGATTATTTTGGAGGCTATGTTTTTCTCTCATGAGGTTTTTCCAAGGGTACATATTGTGTCATCTTGATTATATTTTTTCCCATTATTTTTCATTGTGGATTATGAATGCTTGTTCGCATAATTTTCTCTCTTGGGGTTATGTGGAAATATTCCTATATGGCTAAAAAAATCCTTTCAACTAGTATTAGAACCTAGTTGTTAGGTTGTGGGAGATCTTGCTAGTATTTCTAACCCTTGGAAAGGCTAATTTTTATTCATAGTTGAATCCAATTTTTTGCAGCACAAGAATGAAGGTATTTTCAAGGTTCCAACTATGCTTGTAGACTTGGGTTGTTGTAGATTTGGGGTTTGATAGATATTTAGAAATATGGTTTACTATTGAACTCTTTTTGTGAGGCTTTTGGGGGTGATATTGTGTTGGAGGCCACATAGATAAAATTAAACATTGATATTTGATTCTAGAAGGCATAAAAAACTATATTTTTATATATGGCGTGACATATTTTTGTGAAAACAAATTGGCCATTTTTAGGGCCATGGATAAATGTGGGGGTCAACAAAATTATTAAATCCATATGTAGATCCATATATTCATATATTTTGTATGACCATATTGTATGGGGAAACCATGGGTTTGTCATAGAGGTTGGAAAAATATTTAGGTCGACTATTAGAGAAAAAAAAATTAAAATAAAATTCCTATAAAAAAAATTGATTTGTAGAAATTATTATTTCACTAATGCACATTGATGTTAGAAGTGGGAATGTTCAAGTCAAGGGACCAACCTACAATCTTATGGTAGACTAGCTACCTAGGCCTAACACTTAATCATATGGTAGGGCAACTGTTAGTCATGGCCATCATATGGTGGCTATGGTAGCACCACTAGTTACAAGTGGTGTCATCCATATTTGCCACTAGTATGCCACCACCATTAGGTTTCCATTGTCAGAGTACTAGCTTATTGCTCACCAACCACCAACCTGCCACCTATGCTCAACTTGAATGCCATAAATGGGATGTTTTATTCTAGAGGCCATAATTTTTACCCTAGGAATCAAATTTTAAAATTCTTCTACTTAATAAAAACCTCTTTTTTGAGCACTATGCTATAGTATCATTGGTTTTTCTATATTTTACATCTTTTAACAAAAATGCAAGTTGGAAACTTGTTTTTCTTTCCTCACATTAAGAGGTCATATCTTATGCATATGGTGTTCAATGTTTGACTTCTTATAGTCGATGGAAAACTCTTTCTAATCACTATGCAATGGATCAAGTTGGAGATTTTTTTATATTATTTTTCACTTACATTTCTATTTAATATATTTATTAGCTCCTTTGACTATTGGTAATTTGTAAGTTTGTGGAAAATTGAATCTAGTAGAGATTTGGTGTTTAAGTCATATAAAACTTACATGTTTATCTATTATTATCCTTGTTTGGCATGGTTACCAGTGTATTGTTGAATTTGTATGCTACATTGTACGATCCATGAGTTGTACAATATTGTAAGTTGTCTACACTTATATTTTACATATATAACTTAGACGTGGGTCATCTATACCCATAGATATTTTAGTGTAGACGTAGATTCTATTTGTTGGCCTAGTTTGGTCACTTGTTTCATTGATTTGGCTTTCATTATGATGCAGATATATGGTGTTACCTAATATGGTGTAGTCATGCGAGACTTGGTGGGAGTTTAATGTAGGTACATTTGGTGGTGATCATGGTGTCATGGAGGTTTTTTGTACCCTTAGGGACTTTGAAATGACATGGTTGTTTATGCAGATGCATTGTTGGTAGAGTTGAATTGATTCCTAATTATAGGTGGTAGTGTATCTTAGTTTGAAAATCATGATTTTACTTTTCCCTTTGTGATATCTTGGTGTTGCAATTGAGTTATTTGATTGGTTAGGGCCATGGATGATATTAATTAAGGAGATAGTTATCATGATGTCATGATAGCTTGCTTACATAGTTTAATAGAAGAATTTGATAGTGATATTTTGGTAGTGTTATATCTTCTTGGTTTAGAGATCATGACTTTACTTTACCCTTTATGAGCTTTTGATGTTGAGTTTTTTTATTGTGTTGGGGCCATGGATGATCATAATTTAGGATATGATTATCATGATCCCATATGTAGCTTAGTATTACAATTTAGTGGGAGTATTGGCAATGATGTAGATTCATCATTTCATGCTAGATAATCTTCCATAGTATTTGTTGGTGTCATGAAGGAGCTCTTGGATCATATTTTAATATGTAGTGAGATTTTATTAGCATCTTGATTTATATTGATAGGAGATGGATATCTTCATGTGATTTATATATGTTGACGTCTTGGTATCATGGAGGACTCTTACGGTCATCAATTGGTTGAGGTACTAGTTATGATTTGTTAGTTTAATAGATGATTCTTTGTTATAGGATGGATGTTATTGTGTCATGGTACACTCTTGATTGCATATTAGAGTGTTGGCATAATATAGGCGCTCTTAGGAGAAAATATGTTTATTTGACACATATGATTTAATTTTAAGGATATGTAGACCATGACATCATGAAGAGTTCGTGATTCTAGAGTTGGACCTTCAAAAATAATTTGAGATAACCTAATTGATGAGTGGTGTGAACATTTTTTATCGTAAGCTTTTATTTATTGTAGTGTTGTATTGGAGTTCAATTCACATGAGATGATCAATTGTACACCTATTTTGAATTTGGGTGAGGTTAGGAGATCTCTTGTTATTGGAGACTATTTGTTGAGAAAGTTACTCTTTGATGAGGTTTTAGTAAGAAAACCAATGAGCCTACACCTAAATTGGAAAGGAATTCAACATGGACCTATTGAGGAGATTTTTATTAGAGTGAATCATGGTGGCTTGTGTATCTGAGAAGAGTATTCTCATTCCCCACTCTTGGTCTTCTCAATGGTAAAATTTATAATAAGTATTTTGTACCTTGTTTCAAGCTATATTTTATTTCATGCTTTATTTTCTCATGACAATGAGTCTTGAGCTATGGATGTTAGTTTGGGAAATACCAATTGAGGATTTCTTAGCATATATTTTTTCCTTTGTCTTCTCATGGGAATGATTTTTTTATCTATGGATGCTAGTTCTTGAGGGATTATTTTAGGAGTGTATATGATGGTTTTAGGCTTATTCCCTTGGCTTTTTGAATCAATTATTTGGTTTGATCTTTCTTTGGTTTGAGAGGTTTACATTTTGGTTAGTTAGATGTTGATAATGATTTTATTTTTGGGATTTTTTAGGAAATTTCTCCTATCTCCCTCCTCCTCCTAGGGTTGTTTCCTATTTGTGGGCATCGATAGGGATGAAATATTTTTACTCATGGTAACCGAGCTACTCACTCTTGGGTTTCTCTATCAGTCGATAGAAGGGATCATGGACAACAGGGATGGTTGTAGTCTTCTCATTGATGTTTTGTCTCTCCACCACCCATAGGGGAACCTCTAGATGGCCTAGTGGTGGAGCTTCTTACTGGTTCAATTCCAACAAGTTTTCTCAACTAGCTCTTACAATCTCACTAGCTTGTGCCAATAAAGAAGAAGATAAAGATGATGAGGGTTGAGACTCTCTCATTGATACCTTGAACCCCACTGATGTATGGGATAAATTGGGGCATCAAGACCCACCTTCTCCCCCTCTACTACTGTTGTTTCTGCTTAGTGGCTTATTTTTATATGTTTTATTATCTAAGCATTGGCCCAATTTGGACTCTAGGGGTGTGATTTTATATGCACCCATCTTTTTTTTGTTAATATGTGTAATATTATTTTTTATAAATGATAAATCAAACACTTGTTCATAAAAATAAAAATAAAACTATTTGTTATTTCAAAGATTATTTTATTTTCATTTTTTTAAGGGGTAAATGCTTTTGACCCAAAGCTATAAACTGATGAGGTGTTTGTGGATCTCATCCCCAATTTAAGCATTCAAAAATAGCACCCCAATGGGGTTTGAACCTTGATGGTAAGAAGAACACCTTAATAACTTAACCATCATACTATGCCATATTGGCTTATTTTCTTTTTATTTCAAAAAATAAGTAAATATTATATGTATTTACAAGTTTTATTTATAGAGATTAATATATATTTTAAAATTTTGATGTTTTTATAATAAAAATAAATAATAATATTTAAGCACCTCCCAAAATAATAACATAAAAAATCATTCGACTTTAATTTATGAAGAAATGGTTGTGGCTAGGGCTCCCTACAAAGGGGTGGGAAGGAAAAATTTTAAAATTATAGGTTTTGATGGGGTTTGGATACAACCTTTTACGAAAGTGGTGCAGCATGGGAGGCCGCTCACAAAGCGGGGTGGTGAAGATGCAATGTCGGCTCGTTTCGGTTGCTGGCGCAGGGATCAGATTTACTCTATTGGGACTCATAGTGGTCAGGCCTGCAAGCCGATAGATGAGAAGAAGGGTCATGGCGGGATGGGCGTAGGAAGGCATTTAGAGAGCAACATCGGGGTCTGGGAGAAACCCCAAAGGCTTTGTGTTTGGAAACAAAGGTTTTGACCCTACGTTGTGCAAATGAAAACCCCTATGTTTCCTTGGATGGGGATTTAGGGAAAGAAGTTGTGGAGAATGAAAAATATTTTGCAGAGTTAGGGCTAATAGGTAGGTTTAGAGGTTTTTGGTCAGGACTTGCAGCACTACACTATTGGATCTCAAAACATTGGAGCCCAATATTGGATGGAGATGTACAGATTTATCCCAATGCGAAGGGTTTCTTTGTGGTTGTATTTCAAGTAGCCAAAATTGAAAATGATTGTCGACATAACTTTCTCAGAGGATCTTCTTCAAAATCAAATCTCTGATTTATGCCAGCATGCCCTAATCTGTAAGTTTTGGGATAGGGTTCTTGAAATAGATTTACCTTGTGATTTTATTTTTGAATAATGGGAAGGGGTTTCAAAAGTTTTCTATTTAGATAAGAAGGAAGGTATTTTTATTATGTTATTCCATAACAAAGAACAAAGAGATGTAGTTTTTAAGATTAAATCTTGGATTTATGAAGGATTTGGTTTATGTATGAATTTATGGACACCAAATTTTAAGCCAAGTCTCTTTCTAGTTAATTTTTTGCCAATATGGGTGTAATTACACTCCTTGCCTCTTGAATACAGAGAGCTTAACCTCATAGAATTCATGGCAAACCAAATATGGATATTCCTCAAGCATGACAAGGAGTTTTTTGCTAACCCGTCTCTTCCGGTTAGAGTTTGTTTACTATTAGATACCTCAAAACCCTTTCCTAATCAGATCAATATCAAATCCAAGTTTGGCATCTGGGAATAAGAAATTATAGTTGAAAATAGTCAAAATTCTTGTTATATATGTCATTCTTTGGAGCATGTGGCTAGTGATTGTTCTACTTCTTCCACATCAACAAAACCAAGTGGGAATCAAGAGCTTACAGATGTATTAGCTGAGAGAAACTTGAATAGTCAGAATCAAGAAAGGAAATCTTCACCCACTAAGTATGTAAGCCACATCTCATTAGTCTCTACTTCTATGTCAGATAAGAAGAAAGATCACTTTCCTTTGGTTCAGAAAACATCATTAATATCTCCACCTAAGCATAAGCGGAATATTCAGTTTTAATACTCTTTTTCTTCTCTCTCTCAAGGAAATAAAGATAACCTCTTGATTAAATTGAAGGGTGATATGTCTCATTTGTTATTTGTGTTAAAAAATCAAAGGCTGAAGTGCCCTGTTTTGACATCAACAACTTGGAAGTAGGCTATCCATTCCACTATGTAATATCACCTTTTCAAAGGAATCCTCTTCAGATCATCTCCTTTGGATCTATATCACATGCTTTCAATTAGGAGTCATCTATCAATGATCTAGGTTGGTTTCTCAAGTCTCAAGAACAGGGCATATCTATGGAAAATAGTGAACCTATGCAATTACTCTATCAAGATGATAAGCTGGAAGATATTGCACATAAATTATTGGAAACTATAGGTTCTAAACTTATAGGTGACATAGCTAATGAAATCTTCAATGAGGAGATTGAAACAAAGTCAGATTTATTGTTGGTTGATCTTCCTTTCTCTCAAGAGTGTATGGAAGGTAACAAGGAAATGGATGTAGATTCGGATGCTAGATTCAATTTCTCGCAGGAATTATCACTTGCCCAAACCCCCATTTCTCAAGCATTACCTAAAAGAACTCCAGCCGAAAGGGGAAGAAAATCTAAGGTTGATAAGCTAAAAGAAGAAATAGAAGCGGGTATGCAAGCTACTTTAGATGGTGATTGTTCAATCAACAAGAGATCGAGGAGGGCATGTTGCTCTCCTTGCATGCTTCTCTCCTTACATGCAATGAAGATCTTCTCATGGAATGTCAGGGGCATTAATGCCCCTGACAAAAGAGCCCAAATCAAGCATCAAATTGATGCTAGTGGGGCTGATATTTTCCTCATTCAAGAATCTAAATTGTCCAAAGAAATGTTTGAAACAACTGTCTCCAAATGGGGCAGATGGAAAGCCTTGATAGTACCAGCTCAAGGAGCTTCTGGTGGTTTAGTTTCTTTATGGAATCCGAGAACAGTTACAGTAGAGCCTATAAATGTAGATAATAACTGGAAACTTTTAAATGTTCAAAGCTTTGATTTACAGTTCAAGCTCTTTAGTGTTTATGGCCCTACTTCAACACAAGATAAAAAGAGGTTATGGGATTCGTTGACACCTTTAATCCAAAGTTTAAATGATAAAAAATTGATTATTGTTGGGAATTTTAATGCAGTAATGTCCCTCAATGAAAAATAAGGAGGGATATGCCTGCCTAAAAAAAAAAATCTCTGACTTTGGTAACTTCATATCAGACAATGCACTTAGAGATATCTTGCCAGAAAAGGGTAGATTCGCTTGGACAAACTGAAGAAGAGACTTCTCTCAAATAGCAGTTCAATTAGATAGGTTTCTAGTGTCGCAAGAATGGGTAGTTGCATCAGCTATTTTATCTTCAGAAATCCTCCCCTTTGTTGGCTCTGATCATTATGTTGTAATGTTATGTATCACACGTCCAACATGGATATCAGCACACAAGCCATCTTTCAAGTTTGAGAAAATGTGGTTGCGAGATCCAACATTTTTTCCCTTATTATAGCAGTGGTGGGTGAGTGCACCAGCTCATCAAGGCACAAAAATATTCCAATTATTTAAAAAGTTACAATATACTAAAGGGAAAATCAAAGAATGGAATGTGAGTGTTTTTAAAAATATATTTGCACAAAAGGAAGAGACAGCTCAACAATTGGCAGATATACACAAATATATTATTCTGAATGTTATGAATGCTATCATATACGATAAACAAAAAGAACTTCAAAAGTTATGGGAAGAATTGGGTAAGAGGGAAGAGTTATATTGGTAGCAAAAGTCACGGGAATTATGGTTAAAAGAGGGAGATCAAAACACAAACTTTTTTCATGCATCTGCACAAAATAAAAGAGCTGCTAAAACTAATTTCTCAATACAGGAAGCAAATAAATAATGCTAAATAAATCCAAAATGAGGGAGTGAAATTCTTCAAAAACCTCCTTGCTCCTCTTAAGTCTTCTACTGCCACTATTTAGGAAGAGCAAGAACTATTATCTGCGATTCCCAATCTCATCTCTTCAAATGACAATGAAGCGTTGCTTAAACCATTCACATTAACAAAATTAAAGGGTGTAGTATTCTCAATGTCTCTGAATAAGGCTCCAGGTCTTGACAGATTTACAACTTTATTCTTCCAAAAATGTTGGGATTTTGTGAGTCATGATCTCCTTATGGCCATTGAAGAATCACATAGATTAGGAACAATGCTAAAGCATTTCAATACCAAAAATATAGCAATACTACCAAAAGTAAAGGAGCCTAAAACTTTTGCAGATTTTAGGCCTATATCACTCTGCAATACAGTATATAATATTTTCACAAAAGCAATATATTTAAGATTGCAACCCTTTATCTCAAAAATCATATCTTTAGAACAAGAAGGTTTTGTTCTAGGAAGAGAAACTACAGAAGGGGCGTTGGTTGCACATGAGGTTCTTCACTCGATCAAGGAAAATCATTTGTCTTCTTTCATAGCTAAACTAGATATGATGAAAGCTTACAATAGAGTAGATTGGGAATTTTTGATTAAAGTGCGAGACAAGTTTGGATTCTCAAAGAAATGGTAAAAATTGATCCTTTCATGTCTTTCAGGTGTGCATTTCTCAGTTATAGTCAATGGTTCCCCATGTGATTTCTTTCAAGCAACTCAAGGGGTGAGACAAGGGGACCCAGTGTCACCCTTCCTATTCATAATCATGGTGGAAGCTTTGAGCAGGGCAATAAAAGACAAACATTCCAAAGGATTATGGCAAGGAATTCTCATTCCTTAGACAGATCTTTCAGCTACCCACAAGTTATTTGCAGATGACACTCTATTATACGGGAATGCATCTATCTCAGAGGAAAAGCAAATAAAGGAAGTTTTGGATAAGTATTCATTGGTATCAGGGAAAAAGATAAATGCACAAAAATCAAAAGTATATATTTTTAACTCCAAGGCTGCATTAAAAAGGAAAATCATCAAAATTGTGGGATTTCAAGAGGCAAAATTACCCTATAAGTATTTAGGTATTCCTTTTTTTATGGGGTCTAATAAACCATCTTATTGGGTTAAAATCATTGATAGAATTAAACAAAGGATTAGTGCTTGGAAAGCTAGATGGTTATCGTTTTCAGGCAGAATTCTCCTCATAAAATTAATCCTTTCAGCAATACCTAATCACTTCATCTCAGTATTAAGGGCTCCAAACTTGGTAGTTAATCAAATTCAAAAGATCATAAGAGGCTTCTTGTGGAAAGGGAACATGAATGAAGCTAAAAAATTCCACTTGTATCTTTGGATAGTATGGTCTCAGAAAAACATAAGGGAGGAGTAGGGTTACATGACTTACCTAAACACAATCAAGCCTTTGGGGGAAAATTAATATGGAAAATGTATGCTAAGCCAAAATCCAAATGGTGTTCTTTAATGAGAGCTAAATATTTAGATAGCCAAGATCCTAAGAGAATTTTTACAATTTCTAATCCACCTGAAGGATCGGCTATGTGAAACTTCATGCTTTCATGTAGGAAAGTGGTAACATCATATATCTCTTGGGAGGTTAATAGAGGTGAAGAAGTGAATTTTTGGACTGACTCTTGGAACGACCACCCCCCATTGAGCAATAATCATGATCTGCAGTCAGCCATTCCAATTGTATCTCAGACATGGGGAACAAAATTAATAGATTATGTCAACTCTATTGAATCTTCATTAGGGAGAGTAACATGGAAAGACTTTTCCTCTCTGCAGATATCACAAGAGCAAAAAGAGTTATTGTCAACCATTCTTCAAAATAAAGCAGTATTCATAATAGACAAACCTGATGGAATAATATGGGCACCTTCAAAAGATGGATCGTATTCAGTAAAACAAGGATATAAAGCAATTCTCAACATAGGGGTTTCTATTCAGTCTCAAAGAGCATTCTCCTTTTGTTGGAATAGTTATGTTCTCCCAAAAGCGAGTAGTTTTGCTTGGCTAGTAATGAGAAAGAGAGCGTTGACAAGTGATCGGCTATCTAAATTAGGCATTGCATAGCCTTTCAAGTGTGTGTTGTGTGATCAAAATTTTAAAAATCACGATCATTTGTTTCTGCAATGCTCTTTTGCACAGTCTTGTTGGTTGTTTGTCTTGGGGAAAATGAATTATTCTATGCCCCTTCCCAATACAATTTGGAATCTTTTTTCTGCTTGGCCACTGATCTACAAAACTTCACTTTTTGTATGCATCTAGTAGACTATTCCGGCAATGGTAATATGGGCCATTTGGTGGGAAAGAAACAAACGAATATTCAGAAAAATGGCCACATCTGTACATTATGTTCATGCTTTGATTGAAAAATCTATCTCAGAGACAGTTAATTCTTGGGTTCAAAACCATAAAAATGTTGGATCATTGTTTTCAAAATGGGATAATTTCATTTTACAAAATTGGAGACATATAACTCTTCCCTTTAAGGGAAGCTTGAAACAACTGCAAATACAAAGATAGATAGAAGTTCAACTAAATGGTCACCTCCATCTCAAGGTTTCTCAAAATTGAACTTCGATGGGGTATCCAAAGGTAACCCTAGAGTTTCGAGAGTAGGCTTTTGCATCAGAGATGAAAAAGGTTTTCTCAAGGCAACCAGATCAATATCTTTACCTCCTGGGATGAATAATATGACATAATCACTATCTCTTCTTTATGGGTTGCTCTTGGCAAAGCAATTGCAGATCAAAGTAATACACATTGAAGGTGACTCACTAATAATAGTAAATGCTTGTAAAGAGAGATCATGTTTTAATTGGGCCTTGAGATACGTTTTACAGATTGTCTGGAAACTTATAGATGAATTTGAAGATGTTCAGATTTTCCATATCTATGGAGAAGGTAATGTTTTAGCATATCGCCTTGCTAATCTAGGATGCGATAAAAAGGAGTTTTTTTATATTCATGATAGTAATAGCACAATGATTACACTAGTATTCAAGAGCTGGCAGATTTAAGAAATGTAATTGAAGTTGATTACTCTCCATTATGAGTATCTCATTTGTTCTAAGGTTATGTAGTTTGTCCACTTAATTTAAATTGGTGTTGACATCATCATATCCTCTGTGGATAATTCATAATGAATTTGGATTAAAGCATATGTTACAAAGCATACTCAATAATGATGGCTTGTCATTTTTCATGGGTATTCGCACTAGTCTTAAAGGATAGTAAAATACCACTTGATGATGTTGGCATCAATCTAAATATTTGACCTGGGTCACATCGCTTCATTCCTCTAAGTCTCTTCAAGATGGCAGCAGCATATGGGTACAGTTTAATTATGATTTATTATGTAGACATTGACACTAAGCATTTTGGCTTTCATTTTACATGTATAAGCATTTAATGGAGCACTACGTTCTAAGTACTTAGCTCCTCGCGCCTTTGTTCATAATGATAGCATACTTTTTAAAGCCAAAAATTGGATTTAATGGGGTGGTTTCTAGGTTATTCCTTGCAATATAAAAGCTTACACAATAGTAGTTTGGTAGCGCATGCATTTGTTTTAAACTAGTAGTGGTTGTAATTTACTATTGAAGCAATAGTGAGATGGCGCTCCATCCTTGGAACTACAAAGTTTATTTGCCAGTTAAGCTATGGGAAAAGCCCATTGAAGAATATATCACACAGGAGGTGTTGAATTCAATGTTTAGGATTGATTATGCAAGGGTGGAGGAATGTATTCAAATTATCCTGGGTATTGAAGTTACCAGTTCTCAAGCTCAACGCCTCCTCTTCCCCTCTTAGGTGATTTCTATATTTCTCTCCAATGCTTTGGACTTAATTCAATCCCTGAATGAAATTGAGGAACTGGCTAGAAAATATATTAAGTTTCAATTCCAGATAGATAATGTCATTCTTTGAGTTGTTCAATAGTATAACTTCTATAGTGGAGAAGGGTTTATCGGTGGTCTTTTCCCTAGAAAATTAGTGCAAAAATGTTAGGGTTTTGAGGAGATTTTTGATGCCATTCAACTTGCTTTTCAACACAGAAATGAGAACATACTGTTGTGAACCCTTAGAAAAAACAGGAGGAGTGTGTGCACATTAATGGAATTGGAGATTAAGGACAAGTTTTATGCTCTAATTTTTCTCCGAGCATATACTCTGCATCTTGCTAATCAAAGCTTGCAACTAGACTTGCAATTGTAGGTAAACTCTCCAGCTCGACTGTCAAACTGTGGCCAAAATGTTCAGGATCAAGATCAAATTGCAAATCGTCCTCAAATGTCTTCCACTGCAGCAAGAGTATCTTCTCGTATGTCGTCATGCATGAAGCTTCAAGGTTTTCAAAATAATGGACGAAGGGCCTTCGAAAGAATTTCTCTCCAAACAAAAGAGATGGATGAAAATTCAACAAATGGAAAAGTGGCAAATGGAAAAGCATAATAATTTTATAGTGGGTTTTTTGCATATAGGGTTTTTTTGAATTTTATAATGGGTCTTCAATCTTGTATGGGGGGTTAAATGTATTAAACAATTATTTTTGTAAGGGTTGGGTAAATGAACATTTTGAGTTGATTCATAGATAGTATTGTTCATAGAAGAACTTGGTCGGGGTTGTTATTCATTCCAGAAGTATTGTCAAAGGTTTAGCTTGGAAAAATGTAGAAGTATTGTCATTTCAGGTACACATTTCATTTTTTCATGCTCAGAGCTATAACCAGAAGTTTTCTTACTGGTTTTTTCCTACCGGTATGCTCCCCAAAACCAGTTTTTGTGATACTTTATTTTAATATTTAATAATATATTATAGTGGCTTGCCACTTTCACCAATATATATATATATATATATATATATATATATATATATATATATATATATATATATATATATATATATAAAAAATTTAAATGAAAATAAATTATTTATTACATATTTTATGTATATAATTATTTTATATTTTATATCAATATTAAATTATAATGTCTATCTAAATTACTAAAATACATAAATTATACATAGATAGATTAAATAAACACACAATTTAAATTTTATTTAATTAAAAAATATTTTATTTATTATATATTTTTAAAAATTCATATCTTTATTTTATTTTTACTATAAAATTAGTCTTTTATATTGAAAAAAAAAGAGTGTCCTCCAAATAATTTTTTTCACCGCATTAATAGAGAAATTTCACATAAATAAAACTAAATTTAGACAAATCTAGATTTTTTCCTTAAAAGAAATTAAGTATTATTGATTATGAAATATTTGCATACAAATTTAAAACATAAAGCAATGCAAATAATAAAAGAATGCTCCCATCTAGTTGTCAAATCTATATTTATTTCGCTTTTATGTGATAAATGAGATTATTGAGGCTTTTACTTAATATTTTGGAGGCTTTTACCATTAAACAATAGCTAAAACTTATTTTCGATAATCAACAGTAGTTTAGAGGCGTGAGATTTATTTCAGACTCAAATTTCACATTTTATGTAGCCTAGCCTATCCGCTAATTATAAAAATATATTAAAAAAATTTAAAATATATCTAGAATATCTAAATACGTATATTATAAGATGGAGGGAGAGTAACAAATTTCCAAAAGTACAATTATAAACATAATTCGATTCCCTTAGCCACTCTCACAGAGATCTATTTAATCCAATCATATGCACAAGGAATCGAATTCAAAGCACGTGTTCAAAATAAAAATTGCTGCTCGTTCTCCTGGTCAAAGAAATCAGGGAAATCAAAACTTAAATCACAGACGTAATGACTCGGGTACACGACGGTGTGAAGGGGTGAGAGGGGTAGAGCATTTAACGCCATATCCAGGGAACTTCCATTCTGCGCCTCCGAGGCGTCGGGAATGAGCGGCTCCTTCTCTTCCTCCTTCTCCCTCCTTTCTTCACACTGCTCTGCAATGGACGCTTCTTGCAGGGGAGGAGGAGATGAAGAAAATTGGGCGGCAGCCTGAGCAGCGGCAATCTGAATGTCCTTGGCATTGTCGGAGCAGGGGCGGGGAAGGGAGTCGACCAATTTGGGGAAATTGGGCAGAGCAGAGGTGCCCTTGAGAGTAAGGGCGGCCATCTCTGCCGTCTCGAACGAGCCCAGCCAAATTTTCTTCTTTTCCCCAGGCCGCCGGATTTCGGACACCCATTTTCCCCAACTGCGCTGCCGCACGCCGCGGTACGTGGGTATGTCGCGCGTTCGAGTCCCGGGAATCACCATTTCGAGGCTTGAATTGTGGGAAATGTCGCAGAGGGCTGGCATGGTATTTATATGGAGGCTACAGGATAGCATGGCGTAGTGAGAGATTGTATGGAGGCTACGCGGTTTCTGCAAGATTGCCACAGCTGGAAAGGGATAATGATACGGGGCTGCGGAAGTGGTTTCCAAAGTCAAAAAAATTGGCAGTATTCGACACAGAGTGGAATTTCTAATTATTTCGGCGTATCGGTCTTTATCATTCTCGTCTTTCAAATGACCTCTTCACATTTGTTACTTCTTCAAGACGCTATCGAAAAATGTGAATTCACTACTGACAATCTCAGGCTTGAAAAAACAGGTTGGCAATGAAATTTTCTTTGTCCTGTACCTATTTGGTAAGGACAATGGTATGTTATGTGAACGATTCATAATGTTTTTAGTAGGTAAGAGGGGATTCTTAAAGGATCTTAGTCTCTTTATAAAGCAATAAAAAGATAGGACAAACAGCACTCAAGAGTTCTAGAATAGCAAAGTATAAGGACAAACAATATTCAAAATATAGGAAGTAAAATTTAAGGACACATAATAAGAAGGGATTATCATGATTCCAATTCAATATGGACAATGATCAAAACACAAAACAATGTCACAAAAATCTATCTTATTCTTTTTGACTTTCAAGGCAAAGCAATAATGTGAGGGGCATCTTGTCTCCTCCTACTAACCGTGGTTCAAGGTTCATAAACAATTCCCTAAAGAGGGTTGTCTAGAACAAGGATTGCGTTGGTCGATTCATTATTATCACTTGGAGGAACGTTAATAAGAATAGCAATAGTCATCACTATACTAGCATTTTTTATAACACAAGGCATCAGTCCTTAGGGGCACAAGAGCAATGGGTAGCACATCATTAGGAACATCAACCGCATCAAAGGCAACGTGATTGCCAGGCACAACCAAAGTCATTAGCAAGAAGAGATTTTGTTTGTGACTCCACTAATGGAATGGTGAAATCCTTGGGCTCAACATTATTCCACCAAGAAGTACATTGAGACAATGGCCTAAAGCAACCACAAGACTCCACAACATGTCCAATATCAAAGCAACAAAATCAAAATGGGATACCCTCACAATCTAGAACCCAAGGCCACTGGTCATCAACAACTTTCAACACAATTTATGTCAAAAGACAAATCTAGGTCCATAAGAATACAAGCATATGTAGTAGTCATAAAGTGTACAATCATTGGGCCAACTAAGATAAACCACCCAAGAGAATTTTCTGTTGTAATATAACATGATTCTTTCTAAAAATATAGTGGGAGATTTGGAAGCCTAACCCAAATAGGGAAGAAGTTCAATTTCTCTATGATTGGATTGAAGAGGGGAAATTAGGGTTTGAGCAAAAGGGGATGTTGATCCCATATCCACAAGGAACCCTCTAAAGCAACATTATAGTCTTCACTACAATTGAAGGAGACAATAAAGAAACCCTTAGCATAGGGGTAGATCTCTATCCTACCATCGATGAAGGAGCCCATAAGCTTTTGTAATCCACTTATTTAGATTAGAGAGGTATGGCCAAAATTGATGGAATTTGTAGATCAACATGTGGGCCAAAAAAATCTTCACTCTCAATGACCTCATCACCATAAGAAATTATCGAAAAGATTGTCTCACAAGGAAAGAGTTTTTAAAACATGAATGGAGGTATAGCGCTTACCAAAAGTAGCCTCAACAAAATATTTTGTCTTAACTCACAAAACCACAACAAGACCTATCCATAGAGACAACCAGAGTAAAATTTAAGGATACACAACAAGAAGGGATTATTGGGATTCCAACTCGATACAAACAATGATCAAAACACAAAGCAATACCATAAAAATCCATCTTATGCTTTTTGACTTTCAAGGCAAAGCAATAATTTGAGGGGCATCCCGTCTTGCCCTACGAACCATGGTCCAAGGTTCATAAACAATATCCTAAAGGGGGTTGTCTAGAACAAGGATTATGTTGATCAATTCATTATTATCACTTGGATGAATGTTAATAGGAATAGTAATAGCCATCACTACATTGGCATTATTCATAACACATAAGGCATTAGTCTGTGGGGGCACAAGAACAATGGGTAGCACATCATTAGGAACATCAACCACATCAAAGGCAACATGATTGTCAGGCAAAACCAAAGTCATTAGCAAGAAGAGATTTTGGTTGCGACTCCACTAATGGAATGGTGAAATCCTTGGGCTCAACATTTTTCCACCAAGAAGTACATTGAGACAATGGCCTAAAGAAACCACAAGACTCCACAACATGTCCAATATTAAAGCAACAACAACATCAAAACAAGATACCCCCACAATCCAAAACCCAAGACCACTAGTGGTCAACAACTTTCAACATAATTTATGTCGAAAGAGCCTTGGCCAAATCCAAGTCCACAAGAATACAAGCACATGTAGTATTTGTAAAGTATGCAATCACTAGGTCAACTAAGATAAACCACCCAAGATAATTTCCAATTGCAATATAACATGATTCTTTCCAAAAATGTAGTGGGAGATTTGGAAGGCTAACCCAAATAAGTGGAAGCTCAATTGCTCTATGACTAGACTAGATTAAAGAGGTGAAATCAAGGTTTGAGTAAATGGGGACGTTGATCCCACATCCACAAGGAACCCTCTAAAATAACATTGTGGTCTTCACTACAATTGAAAGAGACAATAAAGAAACCCTTAGCATAGGGGTAGATCTCCATCCTACCATCAATGAAGGAGCCCCAAGCTTTTGTAATCCATTGATTCATATTAGAGAGGCATGGCCAAAATTGATGGAATTTGTAGATCAACATGTGGGCAAAAAAAAATCTTCACTCTTAATAACATCATCACCATTAGAAATTATCGAAAACATTGTCTCACAAGGAAAGAGTTTTTAAAACATGAAAGGAGGTATAGCGCTTACCAAAAGTAGCCTCAACAATATATTTTGTCTTAACCAACAAAACCATGGCAAAACCTATCCATAGAGACATCCAAAGTAGTCACGACCATTGGAGATCTACAATAACACTCAAGGGAGAGGCAATGAATGGAAGGAGGAGAGGAAAAATTCATAGCCACACTAGAAAACCCCACTACACCAAGAGACATAATAGATGAACCACCATGAACCCTATCTTTGGGCGGTGCATTTGCAACTAAACAAACCATGAATTCCTACAACAAAACACCGCACGAGCGGTAGCAATTTCATAATTATTATAATAGTAATTTATATTGTTGTTTATATGTAATTTAGTTAGTTTCATTTTAAAATAAATAAATAGTTAATTGTTATATTTGAAGGAGAACAAAGCATTACTTACACAAAATATCTTTGGAGTTAAACTAGTATAGATATCTTAAATACATCTCTATCTAAAACATATCGAGAGGTATCGTTGGGTACTTTGTAATTCTTAGAAAGATGTATTTTAAGATATTTTAATTTAGAATTTTAATAAATTATTTACTCATCTTAATTATATAATTATATCAATAGTGTCAAACTTTTATGAAAACAAATTATTTCTATGGCGATTTTTAGATAGATATATTTAATAGATTTTTTTATCTACAATGCTAATAAATTATTTTCTAATCTTAAATATAAAATTATATCAACAGTGCCAAAGTTTTATGAAAATAAATTATTTCAATAGTTTTATATATTATTTATAGAAAATTTTAAATAAAAATGTAAAATAAAATATTTATTACAAGAAACTTATTAATTTAAACTACTCTAACTATACATATAGAGAACTAAATAAATGACACAAAGCTAGCTTATTTTACTTCGAAACTAATTTATGGCAAATTGAAAAACCTCGAGAAAGATAGTGACAAAGTATGTTTTTGCACATTTTTTTTTGCAATTTTACTGTCATTTATGTTCTCTTCCAAAAAAAAATGGTCCCAACAAGTTTTTTGAAACTATTTTCAAACCACTGGCATCATTTATTAACATTTCTTGACCTTTTCATGGTAAAGCTCTCTCGATCTACACAAGAATATATGCTAAACTAGACCTCTTAATGCCTCTCCCAAAAAGTGTTATTCTAAAATTTGGGGAAGTGGAGTGGATCAATGTTATTCTAAAGAGTTGGGGAAGTGGAATTGAATCCAAACTTTTGGGCTATAATATTTTACCATTTAAATGTCATGGGTATCATGAATATTCTCCTTTTAATTCAAGAGTGTCTCACTCTTCTAAAAATATATAGTCTTAGAAGCTCTAAGAAAAATAAGAAAGAAGACGAGAAGAGTCATTAAGACCAAAGAAATCACACTATCAAGAGCAAGCCATAGAATAAAGAGACAAAATGGGGAAGGTGGTCTAGGAAAAAAATCCTGAAAATGATAGAGAGATATCCCAAGAAACTCATATAAATGATAATGAGACTCAGGAAGCAGCTAGAAACCTACGCATTTAAAGAGGAGTTGAAAAGTTGGTAGAGTATTATGTAAAATATTTCAATAGATAAAAGGAAGATCAAAGCTCGATATATAAGGTCCTATCTTTCAGCAAACAACAAGAACAAGAGAAGAATACAAGCCCACTCAAATCACTGGGAGGATTCAAGCTATCAAAACTGAAATAATTGGGTAAAAGACATCACATAGAAAAGACTAGGAAAAGAAAAGGATATTTTTATTTGTCAAGGTTATAACACCAAACAATTATGAATTTACAATCAATGGCTATGCTTAGAAATGGCTGATTTGGGAATCAATATTAGCTTGAGAATGGCTTGAAAAGCACCAACAAAACCAAGGTCTTCGATGAAGGTTTGTTCTTAGAATAGTAGGGAGTTAAACTCCCCTCTAAAGAAGAATGTTCCAAATTTCTTGGAGAAATATAATCCATATATTTTTTGATAAAAGAAAATAAAATTATCTCGAATCAATCACTTCTATGTAGACCTCCTTCAAGGTTAATGAGGTATCATTCTCAGGAAAGCTAATAGAATGGTGTGTCGTTTGTGCCATCATTGGAATTGTCTTGCAATTTCATGAGTTTTTTAACTAGCATTGACTTCATCTTTATCACATTATTTCCTTTTAAATGACCGCTTCATATTTGGTATTTCTTTAAGACACTATTGAAAAATATAAATTCGCTAGCTATTAAACTTGTAAATTCTATATTGACAAACTAGAGAGAAAATTATGACTAGGTCCATGATCATGGATTTGTCCTATGGCTTTGGAATTGATCCTACATAATTGTATAATCCACTCCTTTGTTCCCCTAATAGATGTTTGTATGCTTTGCTTCTTTATTGATCTAAGGGTTGACTTTATTTAAAAATATTTTGGTTCTTGGAAGGGCTTTCATTTTGTGACAAATAGACAACTTTTTCTAAGTAAACCCTTGAAAATGTGTAAAAGTTTGAAGACAACAAATAAGCCTCCTAAGACAATGTATGTAGATTGGTTACTACATTTAGTGCACCAATTCTAAGTGTTTCACTATTGATTGATCCTTTAATGCTCTAAAATGAGATAATATGTTTGAATGTGTAATGCATGTGAAATGAATGTAATTAAATGTTTGTAAATATTATCACACATCATCAAAATTTGCAAAAATATGTAGTTAGTCAACTTAGGTTGGTTGTACGTGAAATGAATGTAATTCAATGTCTTTATTTACTATCGCACATCATGAAAATCTATAAAAATGTGTAGTTAATCAACGTAGGCTAAGAAAAATGAAGGGCAATAGGTAGCTAAATCTAAACTCTAAAAAGGGCGAGGTCAAATCTATGATCACGAGATTGCAACAAGTGGACAAACAACTAGATCCAATTGTATTAGGATAGTTGTATAGATAAATGTAATAAATGCATGGATAAAAAAAAAAGGTTGAGTGTATAAAAATATGTGTACATATGATAGATAAAAAAATTAGAGAGATGTGATATCAATACAATGGTGTCACCCTAACTGCTATTTATGTAAAGATAAATTACAAAAATTAGAAAGATGAACCCAATTTATAGATAAAATTATGCCATTTATCCTAAATAAATAGAAAACTAAAAAAATAATATAAATATACAAATTTCACTATTAAATATTTATAAAAAAAATAAAAATTGATTTATACAATAAATAAACTATATTATATTAATATATAGAACATTTTCCTTCCAAGTAATATAAAAAGAATGTAAAATATTGACATTACATGTTTTGTATACTTTTCTAAGCATAATCCAATCCGGGAGTTACTTAAATTTTCTGGGAAGCCAATCATTCAAATCTACATTTTCAGTTCATACCTACAAACATCTTAAAAGTGAAGAAACACTCTTATCCTTCAAAAAATCAAAGATGTACACATTTCTAAAGCTCCCGTGTCTTTTGAAGAAACCCCATTGCTGACATAATGGAAAAGAACAAAGGCTTTTAAAAGAATCTTATTTATTTATCGAATAATGTTATTGTAATAAAATAAATAATTAAAAAGGTTGCGGAGAATCAGAAGTGACGACAATATTTAAATGAAAAACAAGAAGAGTTCTATATAGGTATCCAGCGAGAATAAAATTATATGTCAATACTAATAATTAATTAGGTAAGAAAAAGGTTATATATATAAGTATAATTATTATGTTGGAAGATTTAATTTGTAGGAATAAGAAAAAATTGAATATAAAATTCTAAGTTTTTTAAATATGTAGTATTTAAAATAATTTTACAATAAAAATAAAATATACTAAAAATAATTTAATAATAATGGTATTAATAAATTGGGGAGGGAAGGGGAATTGGTCTGGAATAGATTGGCTAAAGCATCCTTTTCCAAAAGGTCACAAGGTCTAGTCTCCCCAAATCCATAGTAGTGGAGGTGTGTGTCACGCTAGCTCTAGCGGCTACCCCATTCCTACAATCTAAAAAAAATAGTATTAACAAATTTACATTATAATGATTATGTAAATATAATAAAAATATTTAATTTAAATTTGACAATGATTTATATATCAAATGAATTAATGTTTGTAATTATTATTTATAAAATTTAATTAAAATCTTTTAATTTTGCCCAAAGGGAAAAAATCTAAATTTTTCTAAGCTTATTTCATTCTATTATTTAGCGCTTATTATTAATTTTTTAATCCAACCACATGCAACTAGAACTTTCAACTTGCAGCCTATCCATGCACAAGCACACAATCTGTAACATATTAGCATACATATAGTTTCCTATCGATGTAATCCTTTAGGTGCAAGTGCTAGTATTCATTACATACCAAATATTGACTTTTGAAGTTTTTTAATCGATGACTGCATATAGTGTGAGATTTGAACCTAAAACAAGTCTCACTTCACCTAAACCACTATTGAGTCATCAAAACAAAGGTTTGATTTTCATTTTAATGGTAAACCAATTGTGGCAAAAGCCCTCAAAATATCATGTCAAAGCCTCCAAAATCTCACTTATCGCATAAAAGCCAAATAAATATTGATTTTCTAACTGGATGGGAACATTCTATTTCCATTTGAAATATTTTTTATCAATTTGATGACAACTAGAATTTGCACCACATGGAATCCATAGGCACCCATCCACAAACACATACTCTCTAACATATTAACATACATATAGTTTCTACATATGTAATCTTGAACCTCCTTTAGGTGCAAGTGCTAGTTATGGTAGTTGATAGCTAGTAGATAGGTTACATATAGTGTGAGAAACAAGTCTCACCCTACGAAAAACTATTGAGTCATTGGAAAACAAGTTTCAGCTATCACTAAATGGTAAATCAGTTGTCATTTAATGGTAAAAACCTCCAAAATATCAGGTGAAAGCCTCTAAATTTTGATTTTTCAATTGGATGGGAACATTATATTTCTATATAGAATGTTTTTTGCCAATTTGATTTGCATTATTTTATGTTTTAAATTTGCATGCAAATATTTCAAAATTAGATAATACCTAATTTCTTTAAGAAAAAAATCTAGATTTGTTTAAGTGGAAACAATTTAGATTTGTCTAAGTTTATTTCATTCCATTAGTAAGTACTTATTATTAATTATTTAATCCAACCACATGCAACTAGAACTTGTGGCACATTTTAGCCATACACACCCATGCACAAACACATGCTCTCTAACATATTGTATATAATCCTTGGGCCTCCTTTTAAATGCAAAAAATAATAATCAAAGTTTATATTAAGATAACTTGTTAAAAATTCTTAAAAAATTAAAATTTATATGTTATGCAATAATTAAATAAAATAATTCTAAAATAAAAATGTATTTAAAAGATATATATACTTGATATCTTTTAATTTGATTGATAAATTATTTTTAATTTTTTTTAAAATAATAATTTTAATAATTTAAAAATATGCAATGATAAATGTTATTATGTTAAAGACTTAATTAAAATAAAATAAAATAAAAAGGAGTGTGATAATATATATGTTTTACAAAATTCTTTACAATCTAAAATGAAATATAAATAACTTTGACTATAAATAAAATTATTAAAATAGTTATATAAATATATAATGTGTTATTATTATCATTTTAAAAACAAAATATTAAAAATTCTTATGTTTTATGGTTTATATTGTATGTCTTTTATTTTTTATTATGATGTAGTGAATTAATTTAAGATTTATATTATTATAGATATTTTCTTAAATAAGTCTATTTAAAACACATTTCAATATAATTATTATATTATATAATTATAATTAAATTATTATTAATAATAGTTAATATGTAATTATTATATCTTTTTCGTAGGAGGTGAAAGAAAATAATATTGGTAAAAATGAAAGTAGGTGAAATAGAATAAATAATTCTTGGTTTTAACAAAAGCTAATTTTAAAAAAGATATGTGAAGTTAAATTTTGATGGTGTTTCACTTAATAATGGGTAAGTTTTATGTTTGACAAATTAAAAATGTGAATCTTTATATGGTAGTGTGGTCTTCTTAAGAATCAAAATGAATAATGAGAGAGAAAAGAGAGCTCTAAGAGATTCTACAAAAATGCCTATGTCCAAAAGCATGCACAAGATAAAATAGCATAAGATAAAATTGTAATTGAGAATGAAAATTGTAATTGACGCTCTCCTTGAATTGATTTATCCTCAAAGCAAGTGGAATTATGCATTTTGTTAGCTCATTTTTGTGTCCTTACTCCAATCACGTGCAAGTGCGTGAAGTGGATTGAAGTAAAAACATTTCATTTCTCTAGTCTTATCTTGTAAAGGTGATTAGTTGAAACCTTAGGCTAATTTAGGAAAATCAACTTTACTATTTACAACATGAAAAAAATATACTAGGTATGCACAGGTCATATTCATGATCATTAATCAATGAAACTGCATTTGGAGGAGGTGATCAACCAATGCATGAAAAATCCCACACCTAAGGAGAGGCCTGAGCCCACAAAGTGGAGAACAAAAATCCCCAGAAGGAACCCAATAGGGTTGAAATCATACAATAAAAACATCATTGTGTGAGTAAAGACATTTCAATCAAACATCTTTTAACAAAAATACAAGACCCTGATGTATATGGGAATGTGTTGGCTCTATAAATGAGATAGTTCATTTGATTTGGATCGCTAATGTCCAGTGCATTTTAACAAACTACTCTGTAGCTAAGCTTCAAATTTAGGCATACTATATGCATGAATTGACATTTAACCAGGTATCTCACTAGCTCAAAATTAAAATCTTAAACACCAAGGAGACCAAACAATATTAATATATTTCAAAAAAATCATTTTAAAGAATTTCACCATCCACTTATATTACAATCAAGTTTAGTATATTGCCAGAACAATGAGACAAAGAAATAAGTAGTTAAAATAAATCTCAAAATTAAAATAGAATAAACTAAATGCAAAGTTAAAATATATCAAACTTTAAATATTAATGAAAATAACAATTAAAAATAAATAATAATAAATATTTAAATAAAAAATTGTAATTTATTACAATTGAAATATTAATTAAATGTGAACCTAAAAATATAATTAATATATTACAAAGAATATTATCATTATTATTCTATACAAATTTTAATTATATTATATTTTATTTGTTTCACATTGAACTCTATATATTATATTGAAAAAATAGTCATTTTATGTAATTCTAATATAGATTTATATAATTATTATTTAATATGTAATAATAAATTTAGAATAAAATAGAGATGGAGCAGAGCAGTGCGAAGCAATGCAGTGTGAAGCCGGAAAGCAGGAAGGTTGCTTCAGAAGGCATGGTTGAAGGGGAAGGAAGAAGGCTTTGGGGTGACGAATTGCAGGATGATGGAGCCGAGGGTAGTGCGAAGGCCCACATTCCACAATGGGTTTTCGTCAGCGGAGAATGGATAGACAAATGCTTACCAGCCCCGTCACAGGAAAGGATGGATAAGAAAGGAAACCAAGCTAGGTGAAGACATGATACTTCTGAAACCCTTATAGAAAGTCGAACCCTATACACAGGGAAGTATCTGCCTCTTGAGCGAAGAAGCAATAAAGTATGGAACAGTTGGGCAGGAACCAAATGGAGAAACAAAACTCATAGTCATCAAATAGCAAGAGGTAAAATATTTGGCTCAGAGACACCAAAAGAAACACCAAGGAAAACATCGATAGTTAGTAATAAGCAAGAAGAAGAGCCCCCAAAGGAGATCAATGTGACTGATGAAATAAAAGAAGACGCGACCCTCCTGAGTGAATTTGCTTGTATTTTCCATTTCATCGAGGGCTCACCAAGTCGCGCAGAGATCAAAAATTGGATCACAGCAAATTGGAACACGGAAGTGTTAATAAGGTTTATGCCGAAGGGGTTTTTTGTGGTGGTATTTGTAGATGAGCAAACAAAACAACGAATAACGGAAGGAGATCTTTGGTACATGAAGAGCATGCCACTGTATATGCAACCATGGTGCATGAATTTTGATCCAACAAAAAAATAGCCGTATGATACTCCGGTCTGGGTTCGATTGTATAATTTACCGATAGAATATTGGGCAGGGGATTGCCTAGAAAAGATTGGCAGGTCATTGGGAACTTTATTGGAAGTGGACTCAAATATTTTGGAAGGTGATATGTATAAGTTGACCAAACTCATATTGCTGCAATTGAACCTATACTGCACAAAATTTGTCTCATGGTGAAAGGGGAAAGATGGCTGAAGGACATTGAGATTGAAGAACCACACTTCTTTTATGTAGAATGCGGGGATAGAAGTCACAGTGTTGAAAATTGCACAAAGAATGTAAAGGTTTGGAATGAGCGGCCATCTAGAACTATCCCATCCCAAACCATCACAACTAAGCCAGATGCCACTAAAAAAAAAACACCTAACTAAAGCAATTGACTCAAAAGAACAAGTTCAGAAGAACGACACTCAATCCCCCATCGATTCATACAAAACCAAAGTGGGGATGGCTCCGCATACCCAATTACCATCCCTGGGGAAAGCGCATCCACCTTTCATGAGCACAGTGGCAGATGCAGATAGTGAAAGTAATGACCTAGATTCAAATGCTTGCGATGATGATGCATTGGACATAATAGATGAAAGATGTATTTCCTAGTCGGCAATCAATCATTTGGGTCTGGGAAAAATTGGCAACACGGGAAACCCAAGAGGGAGGAAATCCCTAAAACAATTAAGGGAAGAAGAAGCGGTGGCCAAGAAATATACTAGCATCACCAAATTTATGAGTACCAAGGGAGGAGCAACCTCCCTTGGGAAGCAATGAGGATTACTACATGGAATGTCAGGGGCCTAATGGCCCCTGACAAACGATGCCTGGTTAGGTGTCAATTGCAAAAAAGTGTAAGCAGTATTATTTTGTTGCAAGAAACAAAGCTAGCAGACGAAGAATGTGCAAAATTCTTAAAATATTGTCAGTACTGGGATGGCTCTTTTCAAAATTCGGTTGGTGCAGCAGGTGGCTTAGGACTTTTATGGAAAGTGGCGAAGGTTTCTATGGAGGTCTTGTTCGCCTCTATGAACTGGATGGCGGCAAATGCATTCGATTTAACCCTAAACAAAAAGTTTTTGATTATGAATGTGTATGGCCTGACAAAAATAGTTGACAAAGCTGCACCATGGTGCTCTGTGTTTGAATTCATACTTTCCCATTCAGTAACTTCACTGATCATAGGGGGAGACTTTAATGCCTTACTTGATTTATCCAAGAAGAGTGGTGGCATCAGGAAGGTGCCGCAATCCATCCTATATTTTTAGAGCATTTGTAGGGGAGTGTGGGCTGGTGGATTGCCCAACGGACAACGAAATTTTTACATGGACAAATCATCGCAAGGACTTCATGGCTATATCAAAAAGACTAGACCGGTTCTTGTTATCACCCTGTTGGTTTGAAACAGGAGTAAAGTTGGCTGCCAATATCTTGCACGTCTCAATATCAGACCACTTTCCTGTTGAATTGTCAATAACATCTGGGCAGGCGACAGAGAAATCAAATTTCAAGTTCCAAAATATGTGGTGGCGAGACCCGAATATTCTTCTGCTACTAGAGCAATGGTGGAAAGAATTGAAGGTAGGTGGCTCTATTAGTTTTATACTAGTAAAGAAACTGAAGCTAATTAAACAAAAACTGAAAGAATGGAACAAGACACAGTTCCAAAACATTTTTATGGATAAGGCAAAATTGGAGATGGAATTGGAAGCCCTTAGTGAGGTGATAATAAAGAAAGGTATGACAAATGAAGAATACACAAGAGAAAAGCACCTGAAGGAAAGATTAGGTGAGCTGCTGAAAAGGGAAGAGATTTACTGGAGAGACAAATCGGGGTAAGTATGGCTAAGCGAGGGGGATTCCAATTCCAAATTCTTTCATGCATCTGTCTGGCCAAGAGGGCAGCAAACAAGATAGAAGAGATCCACGATTGTAGTGGTCGGGTTGTCAGTGGTGGGGAGGCAATTGGATTGGCAGCGTGTGAGTTCTTCTCTAAATTGCTCGGGGGACCTCACAACCAAGAGCTGAATGCGGATTTCTTGGATCCTGTCAGGCCTTTAATTAGCAAAGAAGATAACAAAAGATTGTGCGCACAAGTATCAATGGAAGAAGTGCATAAGGTGCTATTTCAAATGCACCCTGACAAGACTCCAGGCCCTGATGGTTTCCCCGCAAGCTTCTTCCAGAAATGCTGGAGTTTTATGGGTAACGAGATATGGATGTTTGTTGAAGAATTTTGCAAAACTGGCCGATTTGTTAAGGATATTAACAATTCGATAATAGCTTTGATCTCAAAGAAGAAAAAATGCACATCCTTCAATGAATTCAAACCTATCTCACTGTGCAATACTTTGTACAAGATCGCGGCCAAGGTGCTAGCCAACAGGTTAAAACCTACTCTAGAGAAGATCATTTCAGCGGAACAAAATGGCTTCATGCCTGGCAGAGAAATTTCAGACAGTATACTTATCATTTCGGAGGTAGTACATACACTCTGTTCAAGCAAAAAGGCGGGGATGATTATAAAACTGGATGTTAGCAAAGCCTATGACAAGGTGAGTTGGTTGTTCCTGATGGGAGTTATGAAAAAATTAGGATTCAACAGTCAATGGTGCAAACTAATCTTCCAATGCATCTCCATGGTGATATTTTCTATAGCAATCAATGGATCACTCCAAGGTTTCTTCAAAGCAACAAATGGGCTTAGGCAAGGTGACCCGCTCTCACCTTTCCTCTTCGTCATCTTGGCAGAATCCTTTAGTTGCGCTATAAAAAACTATAGAATGCAGGGGCGCTGGTGTGGCATATGTGTTGCCCCTAATACTAAACCAATCACCCACGTGCAATTTGCGGATGATACATCCCTCCTAGGGGAAGCAAGTATAAATGAAGCCAGAACTATAAGTAAGGTGATGGCAGACTACGAAAACAATTCAAGGAAAAATATGAACAGGGATAAGTCTTGCGTCCTATTCTTCAACACAAGGGACCACCTACAACAAGCGATCATCTCAATCTTGAGAATTCGTGTCGGACAATTACCATCCAAGTTCCTTGGTGTACAAATATTTGAAGGCTCGTGTAAATCCAGTCATTAGAGCGAGGTAGTGGAAAGATGTCAAAACAAGGCGATGGCATGGAGGAACAATTGGCTCACTCTGGCAGGCAGGATCACCATGACCAAAATGGTTTTGGCGGCAGTTCCTATATTCACAATGTCTTGCTTGGAAGCACCGGTTAAAACATAAAAAGCTCTGGAAGGAATTATGAAAAAGTTTTTGTGGGAAGGTTCAAAAGTGGAAAAAAAAGTTCCCTTAATCGGATGGGAGTCAGTCTGCATGCCAAAGAACGAGGGCGGAGCTGGATTGCGTAAAATGTGATTGCAGAATAACGCATTAGGTGCAAAACTGATATGGAAGATGTACAGAAGGCCTGAAAAACCTTGGTGCAGAATTCTACAAAACAAATACCTGGACAATGAAGACTCGTCTCGAATACTAATGGTCGATAATCTGGATGGCGGATCAACTGCATGGAAATTCATATCAAGTTGCAGGCACATAATAACAACACACCTGTCATGGCAGGTTGGAGACGGGAAAAAAGCATCATTTTGGACATAATCATGGAATGGCCACCAATGCCTGTCAAAGATGTTTGATCTCGATCAATATTTAGATCACCTTCACTCCACTTTTGGCACAAAGGTGGTAGATTATGTTAATATAGACAACAGCTCAACTTACGGTATGTACTCTTGGATCAGATTTTCATCCCCATAAATCCTTGAAATCTTGACTGCTGAGATATGCAAGGAGCTCGGTAATGGCCCAATAAGACTCTTTGATTGGGAAGACTCTATTTTCTGGTGTGGGGCATCTTCTGGGGAGTATTCTGCCAAGCTAGGCTACCAAATTCAACTAAAGCAAAGTAAAGACAAATCTTGGATGGCCAGAAGCTACTGGAAAAAAGAGATTCTGCCAAAGGTCGGGGCTTTCTTATGGACTGCTCTCCATAAACGTTGCCTAACTAGTGAATGACTGAAGCGATTAGGTATTCTTGGCCCATCACGGTGCATCTTGTGTAAACAAGCAGAAGAAGACTTAGACCATCTGCTCCTATCCTGTCTATACACTGCATTTTGTTGGGATAGACTGTAGAATGATTTCAATCTTATTGGACCAAGACATTATAAACTTTGGGATTTTCTGGCAAGTTGGCCGGTCATGTGCAAGTTTGGGTACTGGAAGGGAATCTGGTGTCTTGCGCCCTCATTGATAGTATGGCACATCTGGAAAGAAAGGAACAGACGGATTTTTAAAGGTACATCACTGACATGGGAATGCCTTTTTGAGAAAATTCAGTTGGCAATCACAGAGACTGTGAATAACAGGATAAACGTGGGAACTAAGTCAAAATTCTCAAGGTGGGATGAAGAAATCATGAAGAAATGGAGTGGACTCAGGATACCTGCTCTTTGTCAGCTACATAAACCAAAAGTGAATAGGAAATAGATTTTTTGGACTCATCCGGTACGGCTAAAATGGAAAATGAACTTCGATGGGGCGGCAAAAGGCAACCTGGGCAATGCGGGGGCAGGATGCATAATTCGAAATCCCAAAGGTGAGTGTGTGTGGGCAGCTTCAAAAAATCTTGGGATATGTACAAACAACATGGCTAAAATGGAAGCACTATGGCTTGGGCTACAAATCTGCATCGAGAAGGGCATTGAAGAAGTCAAGATTGAAGGAGACTCATTGCTCTGCATAAACACAATCATTTATGGGAAATCACAAAATTGGAAAATGCATGATTGGATCAGTCTAGTAAAAGAATCTTTAGGCAGGCTAATAGAGTACACATTATCGAACGTTTATAGAGAGGCAAATAGAGCGGCTGACCTTCTGGAAAATTTGGGTGTAGGCAAGCCGAAAAAGTAGTCGTGGGTTCAACATCTGTACCATGGCCGGGTCTGCAAGAAACTATTTTATATGACTCTTTGGGCTGTCGTGCCTCATCTGTTGTCCACACCCGTGCCCAAGATGCCCTTGGAATGTGAGTATTTGCAGAGTGTACTGGTGGTTTAGATCTCGGGTGATTCGGGCCACTTTGCGACTGTTGGGTAGTTGCAAGCCATTGGTTTTTTTAGTAACCTTCCACGCTTATTTAACGTTGGTACCCCAACCCATTTTCTTCTGTAAGCGGATGTCTTGGGGTGTGGGGTACAAAACAAGCATGGTTTTTCAATTCGGGGTTCTCTATCAGTGTGCTTCGGAAACTCTCCCAGCCCAGTGTAGGCGTTTGTTCCTAGTCCAAAATCAGGAAATACTAAATGCTATTGTTGATCTTCTTTCCTCCCTTCTGAGTGTAAATCAACATTGGTGTGATGGGAAGTTGCTCGAGGTTTTGATTGGAGTTCTGGTGCACATCACTGAGTCCAGAGAATGTGTGGTGGCACAGTTAGATAGGCTCGTGGTGCCGATCTACATTCATGTTGTTGCAAATGCTACTTTGGAGCTAAGGATGGAAGGTTGGGTCAGTCCTCTCAGAGTATACTTTGATCCTACCATTCTGAGCGATGATGAAGGTAACAGCGGTGATACGGGCAATTCCAAGCATGAGGCTCTTCTCAACTTCATGTCCAATGCATGGGAGGTCTTCCGAATGGGAGTCAGGAATGGGGACTTGGCGACATTTACAAGATACATGGACTCTGATCTCTGCTGGTTGGGGGAGGGCAATCTCAACAAGCTGGTCAGGATGGGGAATCGTATGGCAACAATCTATCAGCTTATGAATGATTAGGAATGTCTAGCTAGGAGTCAACTTTTTGGGTTGTTTATGGCATTCTACTGCCTAAAGTCAATACTGTATTTGGGAGCTACCCCCTTATTTAGTAGTACTCATCAATATAAAAATAAATAAAAAAATAAAAATAAAAATATAGATTTATATAATTATGTAAATAGTTTGATATTTGATAATTATATAGTCAAACTTATGTAATAAATGATTTATCAAAATGAATATATAATTTTAATTAAATATATTTATTACACTAAAATCTATACAATATTAAATCATATTATATTTAATTTTATCAAGTTTATAAAACTATGAATTAATATTGTATATTATTATAAATTTATAAATTTTAGATTTTTTTTATAATTTAAATTGAATCTATATTTATTAAATTAAAAATCTAAAAAATTATTTAATTTATTAAGTTTATAAAAATATGATTTTATTAATATTTATTTTATATTGTAAACTTATTTTTTTAAGTTTTATTCAACCAAAAATAATTCAAAAAATAGTAAAAAAGCTATACATCCTTGAAAAGATCCACTTGGAGAGAATATCAACCAGCTATTTAGGAAAATTACAATTGTGAATAAATCATGTCTCTATGAAGCCTCATAGTAATACTTTCTAATCATGGAGGAAGTTAGACCATGTGTACCAAATAATGGAATCATTTTAGTGGCCTAAATTTAGAACATTAAGGTCAATTTTTCTATGTATACATAAAAACATACCTCTCTTTCTCCAAAAAATCATTAAAACTAAGATAAAACCTTGCTTATCTGACTCCACTTCAACCATATTAATGTTATAATTCACCATCTATTGTACATCATTATAAAATATAGTATGAATAATTGAAAAGTGAATTATGCAACTATATGATCTATTCTAACAGTGATCGTAATACAATTACATCAAACATAACACCAATAATCAAATTTGGATCATTTGATGTAGGTTGGATGTTATTTCTAAGAGAAAGAGTGATATTTAATTTATTAAGTTTATAAAAATATAATTTTATCAATATTTATTTTATATTTAATTTATTAAATTTATAAAATATACTTTTATTAACACTTATTTTATATTGTAATCTATATTGTATAAGAAAATATGATTTAATATTGTTTATTATTATATTTAATAAAATTATAATAATATACAATATTAAATCATATTGTTTTTGAATTAAAAAGCAGCAAAACAAGGGTGTTGACCCATCAGTACAAGGCAACAAAGGCCATCCAGCAAAAGCACATTAACAACACAGTGACAGCAGAGAGAAAGCCATCACCCACAACACATCATCAAAAAATAAAAAGTAACAGTAGCCGTAGGATAAAAAAGTTCATCATGCAAGCATGAGGCCAACCAAATAAGTCCAAAGACCCCCAAGGGTCCAACCAGTTCAACAGTATTAACAAACAACAAGACATAGAAATAAACAAGAACAAAAAGGCCCAACGGCCTAATTCTTTTCCTTCCTGCCAGGCATATCCTGAATAGCTGTCGCCCAATCAGCCGTGAGGAACTCAAGCAGCTCCTTGAAACCAGCATCATCTTCAGCATCGTCCGCGGACTTGTCCTTCTGCAGCAAGCAAAGACTAGTGGTCGACCTGTGCATGACCCTTAGGGAAAATTGAGACACCTCCTGGACCTTTTTTTCTAGCCTCTCCAATCTCCCCTTCAGCTTGCCAACTTCTTCCCAAGCCTGATCTTTTTCCTTGTGATCATCCTGCAAGGGGGATTTTCCTTCATCCGCATCAGAGGATTGGAGGGTAATTTCCATCACATTGTCACCAGAAGGGCCCTTCTTCAAGCTTTCAAACACATGGAATGCGCTATTCACTGACACAGACTGGCCTTCCCCACCTGCCACCATTTCCTCCTGACTTGTCACTCCCATTATCCTTATTCGATAATGGGAGTAAATCATATTGTTATAAACTTAAGAAAATTAAATATAATATGATTTAGTATTGTATAGGTTTTAGTGTAATAAATATATAATTAATTAAAATTACAAATTCAATTTCATAAATCATTAATAATATACAATCATTTATTACATAAGTTTGACTATATAATTATTTAACTAATATTTCAATTCTAGTAATTACAATTTTTTTTATTTAAATATTTATTATTATTTTTTTCTACTTATTTTTAATTACTATTTTCATCAATATTTAAAGTTTGATATATTTCAACTTTGCATTTAGTTTATTCTATTTTAATTTTGAAAATTATTTTAACTATTTATTTCTTTGTATAAAATTATAAATATTATATCATGACATAGTATGGATTTATAAATATTTGAAGATTTATGATATTGTATTAATTTATGGTATATAGAAAATAGAATTTAATTTAAAATATAAAATTAATTGTAGCATATGTAAATGATTGTGAAATATATAATATTTTTTTAATGTAAAATATAATATTAAATATGAATATATTTGTAAAAGTATAAATTATAAAAATAAATATTAACAAAATTATATTTTATAAAATTAATAAATTAAATAAATTTTTAGATTCTTAATTTAATAAATATAGATTCAATGTAAATTATAAAAAATATCTAAAATAAATAATACATATTTTTTATGAATTATTTTTTCAAATAAAAATTATATACTAATATTTTTATATAAATTATAAATTAATGGAGAAAAAATAATTTATAAAAAATATATATTGTACATTCATTTAACTATAATTCTTTTAAAATTTTTAATGCAATCTTTCTATAGAAAAATAATAAAACTCAACTTCACACAAAATTTTATGCTATGGTTACTAAAAATACCCTATATTTTGACACTATAATCGCAACTTGATAATGGAGCCGGGAAAATCGCCCTTATCGGTCCAAAATTTGTAGCCAATTATACTTCAAAAAATTCATTTCTAAAATATGTTTTGTTATATATTTTGCATGTTACTTTAACAATACATAAATATTTGTTAAATTAAAAAAAAAATGAACTCTCATTTGTCAAAAATAGAATTATTAATAACGAGTTAAGAACCAGATGGTGCCGATAGTTCCCTTGACAATAACTAATAATGAGAGAGAAAAGAGAGCTCTAGTTGTTGGTATAACCCTTATAGCTTTAAGAAAGGTGGGAAATCTTATATTATGGAGGGAGATTTTTTTGATTAGTAATGTTTCATGCAATGGTACATATTCAAATTGTAGATTGAGTTACTATATTGAAGAAACTATTATATTAGGGTTCAAGCTCATTAGTGTTAGTTTTCAAAATTGCACTTGTAATCTTCTTTTTTTTTGCTAAATTTAGATTTGATGACTCTTTTATGCCATCTTTCTAGTTCATGGGAAGGTTTGGGTTTGTTGTTACAAACCTTCATAATTATTTTCTTAATAACATTTTGTTTTAAGAAATCACTATAGTTGACATTTATGCTAAAAATTTATGACTAATGACAAAGGAAAATTATGATTTAATTGGCAAGTTTGGGAGGCATGTGTGAGAGGGAAGTGAATTTATTACTACTATTGTCACTTTTATTAGTGCATGAATAAGTCTTTTGTGTGGAAGTCTCTTTGTTTGTCTATGCAGGTAGAGTAGTTGGAAGGCGATGTGTGGGGGTTATTTTGGATATTTATATTCTTCTTAAGGCTCACAAGAAGAGTAGAAGGATTGATCATGATCTGAGGAGGAAGGGTGTGACCTCACAAATAGTAGATCATCGACTTCCATTTGTTGTCGTGAATCACTAATAACCATGGGTATCATGAATATTCTCCTTTAATTCAAGAGAAGAATAGTCCTAGAAGCTCTAAAAAGAAATAAAGAAAGATGAGAAGGGGCTCATTAGACCAAAAGAAAACCACACTATCAAGAACAAGCCATAAAGTAAAGACAAAATGAGTAAGGTGGTTTAGGAAAAAAATCACAAAATGATAGAGAGATAGCCCAAGAAACTCATATAAATGATAATGAGACTCAAGAGGATTGGCTAGAAACCTAAAAATTTAAAAGAGACTTGAAAAAGTTAGTAGAGTATTATGTAAAAAAATTCAATAGATAAAAAGGAAGATTAAAGCCTCAATATATAAGGTCCTTATCTTTCAACTTAAACAACAAAGAACAAGAGAAGAATGAAGCTCACTCAAATCACTAGGAGGATTCAAGCTATGAACTGAAATGATTAGGTAAAAGCAGATCACATAGAAAGACTAGGAAAAGAAAAGGATATTTTTTATTTGCAAAGGTTATAACACCAAACAATTATGAATTTACAATCAATGGCTATAACCAAAATAGTTGTTGGGAATCAATATCAGCTTGAGAATGGCTTGAAAAGCACCAACAAAACCAAGGTCTCCCAATGAAGGTTTGCTCTTGGAATAGAAGGGGATTAAACTCCCCCTCTAAGAGAAGAATGTTCCAAATTTTCTTGGAGAAATATAATCCATATATTTTTTGATAAAAGAAAATAAAATTATCTCGAATCAATCACTTCTATGTAGACCTCCTTCAAGGTTAATGGGGTATCATTCTAGGAAAGCTAATAGAATGGTGTGTTGTTTGTGCCATCATTGGAATTGTCTTGCAATTTCATGAGTTTTTTAACTAGCATTGACTTCATCTTTATCACATTATTTCCTTTTAAATGACCACTTCATATTTGGTATTTCTTTAAGACACTATTGAAAAATATAAATTCGCTAGCTATTAAACTTGTAAATTCTATATTGAAAAACTGAAGAAAAAATTATGACTAGGTCCATGATCATGGATTTGGCCTATGGCTTCAGAATTGATCCTACACAATTGTATAATCCACTCCTTTGTTCCCCTGATAGATGTTTGTTTGCTTTACTTCTTTATTGATCTAAGGGTTGGCTTTATTTAAAAATATCTTGGAAGGGCTTTCATTTTGTGACAAGGAGACAAATTTTCCTAAGTAAACCCTTGAAAATGTGTTAAATTTGGAAGACAACAAATAAGCCTCTTAAGAAAATGTATGTATATTGGCTACTCCTTTTAGTGCACCAATTCTAAGTGTTTCATGACTATTGATTGACCATTTAATATTCTAGAATGAGATAATTGTTGGAAATAGGATGCCATTTAATTGCAATCCTAAACATTATTTCATGTATCTCCTAAGTCCTTTGAAAGTGTTCCCCAACACTAGGATTAGAAAGAGATTAAATTCAAATGAAATGAACATGTAAATTGACATTTGTAATTAATTCTAAATGATAGGAACATGTGGGGATGCCCAAGAAGAGCTCTTACAAAATAGGAGCACATGGGGCACCCACATGGAAGGTGGAACCCACCTTGAGTTCAGTTAACTGTTTGGAGAAAAAGATAACACTTCAGTAATGTATGTAAAGATCCTAGAAGTTAGGGATTGATGTTTACATGCATGAGTTCAGTTCAGTTCAGTTCAGTATCAGTTCAGTTCAATTATGGTTCAGTTATCTTCAGTTGCATGTAGTTAGTTTCAGTTGAATGCTAGTTGACTTCAGTTGACTTGGAATGCATTACTAATGACTTGAGTTGCATGACAGATAACAGGTGACTACTTTCAGTTAACAAGGGATGATCAATCATGCATGATATTTGCATGAATGGTGGAGAGATATGTTTCAGTTAACAAAGACTGACTTGGACCCACCTTGGGTGCCCAAGTTGGCATCTTGGAGTTAACACTTTTGCATGATAAGATATTTTATAAGGCTGAGTTAAGTGGGCCCATTCTTGGGCACCAACTTTGAGGAGAAGAGTTAATACAATAGTTAATACATAAATAATAAATATAATATAATAATATAATAATGACATAAATAATAAATATTTATATAATCATATAATAGTTAATAATAAAATTTAAAAAATATATATAATAATATTATTTTATAATAAAAAATAATAATAATAATATTAAATCATTTTTTAAATGATCTACCAATTGATCTCATATACTACACAAATGTATGCAAAAAAAAAAAAACCTTTATTTCCCTAATTGACCTTCCACACCTCTTCGGCATACCCATTGCACAAGGTGTCGTAACTAGTATATTAATAATAGAACAATTCACTTCAAGTAATATAAAAAGAATGTAAAAGTAAAATTAAAATTTTGACATTACATGCCAAATTTTACTTAGGAAACCCAATCATTCAAATCTACATTTTTCAGTTCATACGACAAACATCTTAAATAAAATGAAGAAACACTCTTATCCTTCCAAAAATTCAAAAGAACTAGGGGAGAAGTCCCAATTACCATCACCCATTGAATTACCGCCACCTCCATGCTCACTTAGCCCCCCAAAAAAAATTCACTTTGATCCATTAAAAAACTTTATTTTATTGAATAAATAATTACAAAAACACCAATGGCTACTCATTAAGTGCTAAAGTGAATGATACCCATTGACTTTTGAGTGGATTTGAATGATAAAATAGTTATAATTGATTGAAATTATAGCAGGCGAATACTGGGACATTAGGTGGCGACGGACGACACCTCTAAAAGGTGACTTTTTGACCCCCGTGTGTGTATTGAACACTCCCACATTCGACCGAATTTCCCACAAGCCAAAACCTTAGTTATAAGCACTTAACTCATGAGCGAAAAAAACCCATAAAAAATTTTTTGATTCGACGTACGGTTTGAATTATACGGTTGTGCAAAGTTAGCCTTGGCAGATAATAGGTCTTCTCCCCTAGACATTTCTAAAGCTTCAAGTCTTTTGAAGAAAACCCATTGTTGACATAATGGAAAAAGAACAAAGGCTTTTAAAAGAATCTAGCTACTTACATTGATGACCACATAACACATTTATTTATCAAATAATTTTATTGTAATAAAATAAATAATTAAAAGGTTGCAGAGAATATTTAAATAGAAAACAAAGTTTATATAGGTTATATATAAGTATAATTATTATGATGGAAGATTTTATTTGTAAGAATAATAAAAAAATTTAAATATAAAAAATATATTAATTTATTAAATATGTAGTGATTAAAATAGTTTTACATGATAGTATTAACGTAAATATAAATATAAATAATTTATTTTAAATTTGATAACAATTTAAGGGAGAGGGGCCCATAGTGGAGCACCCTATCTTCACCTTTCTCAAAATCTTATGTGGAAATTTCAAATCACTCCCAATTTTGTACAATAGTTTATTTGACAACTCACGTGTTTCTATATTTCATTTTAGGGCCACAACATCAACATGTTTTTTGTTTAGGTATCCAAAAAAGGTCCAAAAAAAAGGTGAGACTGATAGTGGTGCACTAAGTCATGTTTTATTGGTGCGTTGATGTGGCATCACATGATTTGTCAATTTGTGTATTTTATGGATAAAAAGTGTTTTGCAATTGGATATTAAGGTGCTTCACTATGGGACCCACTGAGGACTACTTCTATCCCCACCATTGGACCCCGCTCCACTATGGGCCTCTCTCCCCTATAGATAAAATAATATGAAATCTACTATTATATGTGACGGATATGGATAGGGGTCTAATAGTTCACGATGCAACATTAGATGATAGGCTACCAGGTATAAGAGTAACCCAGGACATTAAATATCGTATGAATTTGTTGAATCCCATACTACTAATAGCACGACACATATTTAATAATAAACATATTATTTATAAATTTTATATTTGAGACTATTTTATTAGTTAAGAGTTATTGTATTTTACTTCAAAACTATTGTATTTATTACATATCAAATATTGGGTTAACTCTTAAAAGGAGAGGAAGAAAAACAAAAGCTAAAAAACTCAATACTTGAAATTTAGTAGATGAGGGCACATGGTGGAAAATGGATGGTTTTTTCTACAAGGAGCATGCGTAAGAAAACTAAGAAAATTCCTTGAAAGTAGATTGGTAGGTGGCGGTCCTCTCTAAGGAGGTGTTAAGTATTGAGTTTTAAATTTTTTATTTATTTATATAGAACAAAACAAATACAAGAAAGCTATCAATCATAGATGAAAAGGAAAACTATACAACCAACAATAACATAGTCACAAAGGTTACAAGAAAATAACAATTACATGAACTGCATAACAATTTTACATTGGCTAAGCTTGTTATCAAACTGAAACTTTAAAACTTGTTTCTTAATTGTTGAAGTTGATCCATGACTTTAGCATTTTTTTTTTTCATAAGAAGAAAGTAAGAAAACCAAGAAATGTGTCAAAGTAAAGCCTTAGAGTACCAAATGATAGTTCCTAGAAAACACAACAACACATCTATTTTTTCATATATGCTTTAAAATAACTTGTTTGATAGAATCAACAATCACTCATTGTACATCAATGACTCTTTAAGTTTTTTTAAATTTTTTATTTCCAAAATAAAATGATTCTTAGGGGAGAGGACCAAGTAGTTGAGCATGTTTCAATAGTTGTGATAGTAGTTGTTTATATAATGCCCAATAGTTGTGATGTTAGTTGTTTATATAATGTCCAATAGTTGTGACATGACTACCCTAGCTTAAACAAAATGTATTCCTTTGATCCAAAAAGCAACCAATCATATGATGCCACATCAGTGCTCAACTACCCATGATGTGAATGCACAAGTATTGGTAGCACTTTTTTTTTGGGTCTTTTTGGACACCTTGACAAAAAGCATGTTGATGTGGCATCATGTTTGATGATGTGGCCCTGAAACAAAAGTTATAAGCAGGGGACTTGCCTCGAGTAAGTTGTAAAAAATTTGGAGTGATTTAAAATTTCCACGTATGATTTTGAGAAGTACGAAGTTAGGGTGCACAAATACTGGGTCCTCTCCCCTATTTGATTGATACTTTTTTCTACACTCTTTTAAAAAAAATATAGATTTTAATAATTTACAATGATAAATGTTATATGTTAAAGACCAAATTTATAATAAGAATAAAAGATTGTGTAAAAATATATGTTTAAAAAAATCTTTATAATCTGAAAAAAGAGAAATATAAAATAACTTTAACTATAAATAAAATTATTAATTTAATTATATAAACATATAATATTTATTGTAATTTTTTATGGTTTATATTGTATATCCACTTAAATATGTAGTAAATTAATTTAAGTTTTATATTATTTAATATTTATATTGAACATATAGATATTTTCTTAAATAAGTCTATTTAAAACATATTTTCATAATTATAATTAAATTGTTAATTATTAATAGTTAATATATAAAAATTATATATTTTGTTGTAGAGGTGAAATATAAAAAAATAAAAGTAGGTGAAATAGTATAAATAATTTTTGGTTTTAGGTGAAGTTATTTTTTAAAGATACTTAAAAGTTAAATTTTTATGATGTTTCACTTAGTAATGGACAAGTTTTGTGTTGACAAATTAAAAATGTGAATCTTTATATGGTAGCTTCATCTTCTTTAAGAATCAAAATAAATAATAGAGAGAGAAAAGGGAGCTCTAGATGTTGGTATAACCAAATTGTAGTTTCAAGAAAGTTGGGAAATTTTAAATTGTGGAGGGAGATTGTTTTTTATTAGTAAATGATTTTCGTAATGGTACCTATCCAAATTGTAGATTGAGTTGCTATATTGAAGAAACTATTATACTAGGGTTCAAGTTCATCAGTGCTAATTTTCAATATTGCACTAGTAGTCATCTTTTTTTGCTAACTTTAGTTTTGATTAAAAAAAATTGTTAATGGCTCTTTTATGCCATCTTTCTAGTTCATGGGAAGGTTTGGGTTTTGTTAAAAAATTCTTAATTATTTTCTTATTAGCATTTTGTTCTAAGAAACCATTATGGTTTGCATTCATGCTAAGGATTTGTGACTAATGAGAAAGGAAAATTATAATTTAATTGGCAAATTTGGGAGGCATATGTGAGAGGGAAGTGAATTTATTGCTAATAGTATCACTTTTTATTAGTGCATGAATAAGTCCTATATGTGGATGTCTAGATGTGTTGATTTGTGCAGGTTGAGTAGTTGGAAGGTGATGTTGTGTGGGGGTTATTTTGGATATTTACATTCTTCTTATTGTTGACAGGAAGAGTAGAAGGCTTGATCATGATTTGAGGTTGAAGGGTGTGACCTCAAAATAGTAGTTGGGCTTCCATTTGTTGTGAATCACTAACAACCATGGGCTTGGTTTTTAAACATGTGTTAAAGGAGCTAGGACTAGGTTTGCATTGTGCTCCTAGGTTGAAGGTAATAGTGTGCCAAGAATTTCTCTTCAAAAATTAGCATATAGGGTTCTTAATACTACACCAAAGGTTTGAATCTTGAATTTGTTATTGTCAAATCAATTTGAAGGAATGATTGTTCTCTTGGAGTTTGGTATGTGGTTCAAACCAAGTAGTTTCATGGGGTTGTAAGAAGGAGGTTCATCCATGAGAATAATAGGGAAGTTAAATACACTACACTAGGTGGTGAATGTGTTACAAGTTTATTTCTTTGATATGGGTAAAGTGTTGCCCACTTTATTAGCTACTCACATTTGATTCTACATAGAAATCACAAATGAATACACAGTCCGTGTCTTTTATGGTAAGCTATCTACAAAGTCAAAAACCATATAAAAATAATACTTTGACTTTTGGTTCTCTACTTTGGATTCTATTCCATGACTTAGAGGTCATTTCATGGAGGATACAACATTGTGGGATAACACTACTATGTTTGGTCCTAGGTGTTATGGTTTGTGCTAAGTGTATGCTCATTATTTTTAACATAGTCTTGTGTCAATTGGGATATGTAGGTGCTTGTTATGAAAATTTTGCTACATGTTGCTCTAATATTTTAGGTGCTAGCTCTTCATGTGTCATAATATGTAGTTTTTGACAACATATGTAGATTTCTATTCTTTAATCTTCTTTTGATTTTTTTATGGATTTAATTCAAGAAGGGTCTATTTCCCTTCAATATTTTCAAAATATGCTTAGAGGTTATAGATCCTCTCCCCATAATAAGGAGAATGATGAACTATTGGTAGCAAATGTAAAACGAAAAATAGATCACCTTAGGATCTCTTTTAATCAATGCATGCTAGTTTTGAAGGAATTTCCTATTGTCAACATTGATATTTAGGAATTTTGTAAGAAGATGTGGAGTCTTTGCATGTAAGAAGCCTCATATGTAATTTTTGGAAAACTTTGAACTATGTGCATGTGCAAAAACATACTTTGTCACCTACAAATTTAAAAGAGAGTTGAAAAAGTTAGTAGAGTATTGTATAAAATATTTCAATAGACAAAAAGGAAGATCAAAGCCTCAATATATAAGGTCCTATCTTTCAACTTAAACAACAAAGAACAAGAGAAGAATGAAGCCCACTCAAATCACTAGGAGGATTCAAGCTATGAATTGAAATGATTAGGTAAAAGCACATCACATAGAAAGATTAGGAAAAGAAAATGATATTTTTTATTTGCCAAGGTTATAACACCAAACAAGTATGAATTTACAATCAATGGCTATAACCAAAACAGTTATTGGGAATCAATCTCAACTTGAGAATGGCCTGAAAAGCACCAATAAAACCAAGGTCTCCCAATGAAGGTTTGCTCTTAGAATAGTAGGGGATTAAACTCCCCCTCTAAGAGAAGAATGTTCTAAATTTTCTTGGAGAAATATAATCCATATATCTTTGTTACAAGAAAATAAAATTATCTTGAATCAATCACTTCTATGTAGACCTCCTTCAAGGTTAATTTGGGGTATCATTCTGAGGAAAGCTAATAGAATGGTGTGTCGTTTGTGTCATCATTGGAATTATCTTGCAATTTCATGAGTGTTTTCACTAGCATTGCCTTCATCTTTATCACATTATTTCCTTTTAAATAACCACTTCATATTTGGTATTTCTTCAAGACACTATTGAAAATGTAAATTTACTAGCTATTAAACTTGTAAATTCTATATTGACAAACTGAAGAAAAAATTATGACTAGGTCCATGATCATGGATTTGTCCTATGGCTTCAGAATTGATCCTACACAATTGTATAATCCACTCCTTTGTACCCCTAATAGATGTTTGTTTGCTTTACTTCTTTATTGATCTAAGGGTTGACTTTATTTAAAAATTTCTTGGAAGGGCTTTCATTTTGTGACAAGGAGACAAATTTTAAAGAGATGAACTCTATTTATACATAACATTATGTCATTTATCCTAAATAAATATAAAACTAAAAAATTAATATAAATATACAAATTTCACTATTGAAAATTTCTATAAATAAAACATAAAAATTGATTTATACAATAAATAAACTATATTATATTAATACTAGAACAATTTACTTCCAAGTAATGTAAAAAGAATCTAAAAGTAAAAGTAAAATTTTGACATTCCGTGTTTGTATACTCCTAACATAATCCTATCGAAAAAGAAACCCCATTGCTGACACAATGGAAAAAGAACAAAGGCTTTTAAAAGAATCTACCTACTTACATTGATCACGACATAACACATTTATTTATCGAATAATTTTATTGTAATAAAATAAATAATTAAAAGGTTGCCGAGAATTAAAGTTACGAGAATATTTAAATAGAAAACAAAGTTTATATAGGTTATATATAAGTATAATTATTATGATGGAAGATTTAATTTGTAGGAATAATAATAAAATTTAAATATAAAAAATATATTAATTTATTAAATATGTAGTGATTAAAATAGTTTTACAAGATAGTATTAATGTAAATATAAATTTAAATTATTTAATTTAAATTTGATAATAATTTATATATAAAATAATTAATATTTAATAATAAACATATTATTTATAAATTTTATATTTGAGATTATTTTATTTAGTTAAGAGTTATTTTATTTTACTTCAACATTATTTTATTTATTACATATCAAATATTGGGTCAACTCATAAAAGGAGAGGAAGAAAAAGGAAAGCTGAAAAACTCAATACTTGAAACTTTCGATAAGGGCACATGGTGGAAAATGGATTTTTTTTTCTACAAGGAGCATGCATAAGCAAAATAAGAAAAATCCTAGGAAGAAGTAGATTGGTAGGTGGTGGTCCTCTCTAAGGAGGTGTTAAGTATTGACTTTTAAGTTTTTTATTTATTTATATTAAACAAAGCAAATACAAGAAAGCTATCAATAGGTAGCAAAAAACTATACAACCAACAATAACATAGTCACAAAGGCTGCAAGAAAAAACAATTACATGAACTGCATAACAATTTTACATTGTCTAAGCTTGTTATCAAGCTGAAACTTGGAAACTTCTTTCTTAATTGTTGAAGTTGATCCATGACTTTAACATTTTTCTTGCATAAGAAGAAAGCAAGAAAAACATCTAAAGAAATATGTCAAAGTAAAGTCTTAGAGTACCAAATGACAATTCCTAGAAAACACAACACATCTATTTTTCCATATATGCTTTAAAATAACTTGTCTGATAGAATCAACAATCACTCATTCTGCATGAATGACTCCTTAAGTTATTTTATTTTATTTTTTATTTGCAAAATAAAATGATTCTTATTTGATTGATACTTTTTTTCTAACTCTTTTTAAAATTCATTAGTGGTAATTTTAAATATTGTATTTGTAATCATCTTTTTTCGCTAACTTTAGTTTTGATAAAAAAAATATTGTTAATGACTTGTTATAAAAATTCTTAATAATTTTCTTATTAGCATTTTGTTCCAAGAAACCACTATGGTTGGCATTAATGCTAAGGATTTATGACTAATGAGGAAGGAAAATTATGATTTAATTGGCAAGTTTTGGGAGGCATATGTGAGAGGGAAGTGAATTTATTATTATTAGTGTCACTTTTTATTAGTGCATGAATAAGTCTTATATGTGGATGTCTAGATGTGTTGGTTTGTGTAGGTTGAGTAGTTGGAAGGCCACGTTGTGCAAGGGTTATTTTGGATATTTACATTCTTCTTATGGCTAACAAAAAGAGTAGAAGGAGCGATCATGATCTGACGAGGAAGGGTGTGACCTCAAAATAGTAGATGGGCTTCCATTTGTTGTTGTGAATCGCTAACAACCATGGGATTGGTTATTAAACATGTGCTAAATTAGTTAGGACTAGGTTTACATTGTGCTCCTAGGTTGAAGGTAATAGTGTGTCGAGAATTTCTCTTGAAAAATTAGCAAATAGGGTTCTTGATACTACACCAAAGGTTTGACTCTTGAATTACCAAATCAATTTGAAGGAATGATTGTTCTCTTGGAGTTTGGTACATGGTTCAAACCAAGTATTTTCATGGGGTTGTAAGAAGGTTCATCCATGGGAAAAATAGGGAAGTTAAATGCACTACACCAGGTGGTGAATGTGTTATAAGATTATTTCTTTGATATGGGTAAAGTGTTACCCACTTTATTGGCTACTCACATTTGAGTCTACTTAGAAATCACAAATGAATACATAGTCCATGTCTTTTATGGTAAACTATCTACAAAGTCAAAAACCATATAAAAATAATACTTTGAGTTTGGTTCTCGACTTTGGATTCTACTCCATGACTTAGAGGTCATTTCATGGGGATACAACATTGTGGGATAACACTACTATGTTTGGTCCTAGGTGTTATGGTTTGTGCTAAGTATATGCTCAACTTATTTTTTGCATAGTCTTGTGTCAATTAGGATATGTAGGTGCTTGTTATGACAAATTTGCTACATGTTGCTCCAATATTTTAGGTGCTAGCTCCTTATGTGTCATAATATGTAGTTTTTTCTCTTAAGAGAAACCTAGTTTTGGCTATGACACATATGTTGACTACTATGTTTTGCTCCTAGGATGATGGAACATTTTGATAGTTCACTCATATATTTTATTCTATTGTATCAACATCTTTGTCATTTTATTATGTTTGTTATTTTCTCTTTGGTAGGGGTCCCTATTGAATCCCCAACTATATAATCTAAAACATATATGAATATAATGTTTAAATATATTGGGCTTTTAATTATTTAAATTATATTTTTAATATTTTAAAAAAACATAGTATTATATTTTTATCTTCTTCAAATTTTAAATTAATGTAATGAATTTTTTTATTTAGTTAAAAATTATTTCATTTTACTTTAAAGTTATTTTAATTTTTATTATTAAGATATTTTATTTATTATTTTTTTATTTTTTTTTTTAATTTTGAAAACAAATTATTTACTACATATTTTATGTATATGATTTTTTTTTATATAAATGTTAAATAATAACATCTATTTAAATTATTGGAACACATAAATAATATCTAGATATATTAAAAAAAACACACACAAATTTAATTTTTATTTAATTAAAAATTATTTCAAAAATAATTTTTTTACAATTATTTTATTTATTATATATTTCAAAATTTTCATATCTTTATTTTATTTTACTATAAAATTAATCTTTTATATTTAAAAGAATAATGTGTCCATCAATAACATTATGTTTCCATAGTCCATTATCATAAGTAGTCAAGATTTATGGATAAAACTGTGTGTTGTTTTTTTCATCAACGTTTCGGATCATACTCCATGATCCATCATTAGGATGATTAGCAGATAGAGAGAAGTCTTATCCGAAACATTGATGAAAAAAACAACACACAGTTTTATCCAGAAATCTTGACTACTTATAATAATGTGTCCTCCAAATAATTTTTTTTCACCACATCAAAATTAATCCTTTTTTTTTTTGGTATTGGGGTAGCCACCTAGCCCATAACCCAGAATCTATGGGCAGCAAACCCATGGTCCAAACCCACGGATCTCACATCAAAAAAAATCTCACATAAATAAAATTATAAAAATAAAAACATTATAAGAATATATTCAGAATATCTAAATATATTATAAGATGGAGGGAGAGTAACAATATTTCAAAAAAGTACAATTATAAACATAATTCGATTCCCCTGGCCACTCTCACAGAGATCTATTTAATCCAATCGTATGCACAAGGAATCCAATTTAAAGCACGTGTTTAAATTAAAATTTGTTGCTCGCTCTCCTGGTCAAAGAAATCAGGGAAATCAAAACTAAAGTCACAGACGTAATCAGAGTACACGACGATGTGAAGGGGTGAGAGTGGAAAAGCATTTAACGCCATATCCAGGGGGGCTTCCATTTTGCGCCGCTGAGGCGTCGGGAATGAGCGGCTCCTTCTCTTCCTCCTCCTCCTCCCTCCTATTACTACTATCTTCACACTGTTATGCACTGAACGCTTCTTGCAGGAAGGAGGAGATGAAGAAAATTGGGCGGCAGCCTGAGCGGCGGCAATCTGAATATCCTTGGCATTGGTGAAGCAGGGGCGGGGAAGGGAGTCGACCAATTTGGGGAAATTGGGGAGGGCGGAGGTGCCCTTGAGAGTAAGGGCGGCCACATCGTACGCCCGAGCGGCCATCTCTGCCGTCTCGAACGAGCCCAGCCAAATTTTCTTCTTTTCCCGGGGCCGCTGAATTTCGGACACCCATTTTCCCCAGCTGCGCTGACGCACGCCGCGGTACGTGGGCAGGTCGCGCGTTCGAGTCCCGGGAATCACCATTTCGAGACTTGAGTTGTGGGAAGTGTCGCAGAGGGCAGGCATGGTATTTATATGGAGAGTGCAGGACAGCATGGCGTAGTGAGAGATTGGTTTCTGCAAGATTGCCACAGCTGGAAAGGGTTAATGATACGTCAGGGCTGCGGAAGTGGTTTCGAAAGTCAAGAAAATTGGCAGTATCCGGCACAGGGTGGAATTTCTAATTATTTCGGCGTATCAGTGTTTACCATTCTCGTCTTTCAAATGACCTCTTCACATTTGTTACTTCTTTCAGACACCATCGAAAAATGTGAATTCACTACTGACAAACTCAAGCTAGAAAAAATAGGTTTGGCAATAAAAAGAATTTGTCCTGTACCTATTTGGTAAGGACAATGGTATGGTATGTGATTAATTCATAACGTTTTTATTAGGTTAGAGGGGTTTCTTACAGGATCTTAGTCTTTTTTATAAAGCAATAAAAAGATAGGACAAACAACACTCAAAAGTTTGTAGAAACAAACAATATTCCAAAGTTCTAGAATAGTAAAATTGAAGTATACTATCAAGATTCCAACTTGATAGAGACAATGGTCAAAACACAAAGCAATACCACAAAAATCCATCTTATGTTTTTTGACTTTCAAGGCAAAGCAATAATTTGAGGGGCATTTCGTCTTCTCCTACAAATCATGGTCTAAGATTTATAAACAATACCTTAGAGGGGGTTGTCTACAACAAGGATTATGTTATGATATTGCTATCAGGATTCAACCATGTAGTTTCGGGTCAAACTCATTGACCCATGTTTCATGATTGATTCATTATGTTGATTGATTCATTATTATCACTTGGAGGAACGTTAATAGGAATATCAAGTTAATAGGAATAGCAATAGTCATCACTATATTGGCATTATTCATAACACATAAGGCATTAGTCCTTGGAGACACAAAAGCAATGGTAGGTAGCATATCATTGGGAACATCAATCACATCAAAGGCAATGTGATTGTAAGGCACGGCTAAAGAGTCATTAGTAGGAAGAGAAATCTTTTGGTTGTGACTCCACTAACAAAATAGTGAAATCCTTGGGCTCAACATTTTTTCATTTTTTCACCAAGAAGTACATTGAGACAATGGCCTAAAGCGACCATAAGACTCCACAACATGTCCAATAGCAAAGCAACACTAACATCAAAATGGGATACCCTCACAATCTAGAACCTAAGACCACTGGTGATCAACAACTTTCAACACAATTTATGTTGAAAGAGCCTTGTTGAATCCAGGTCCATAAGAATACAAGCATATGTAGTAGTCATAAAGTGTACAATCATTGGATCAACTAAGATAAACCACCCAAGAGAATTTCCAGTTGCAATATAACATGATTCTTTACAAAAATGTAATGGGAGACTCAAAAGCCTAACCCAAATAGGTGAGAACAATTTATCTATGATTGGATTGAAGAGGGGAAATTAGGGTTTAAGCAAAAGGGGATGTTGATCCCACATCCACAAGGAACCATCTAAAACAACATTGTGGTCTTCACTACAATTGAAAGAGACAATGAAGAAACCCTTAGCATAGGGATAGATCTCCATCCTACCATCGATGAAGGAACCCCAAGCTTTTGTAATCCATTGATTCAGATTAGAGAGGCATGGCCAAAATTGATGGAATTTGTAGATCAAAATGTGGGCCAAAAGAATTCTTCACTCTCAATGACCTCATCACCATAAGAAATTGTCAAAAAGATTGTCTCACAAGGAAGGAGTTTTTAAAACATGTTAGGAGGTATAGCGCTTACCAAAAGTAGCCTCAACAAAATATTTTGTCGTAACCCACAAAACCACAACAAGACCTATCCATAGAGACATCCAGAGTAGTCACAACCATTGGAGACCTATTGTAACACTCAAGGGAGAGGCAATGATTGGGAGGAGAGGAAGAATTCACAGCCACACTAGAAAACCCCACTACACCAAGAGACATAATAGATGAACCACCATGAATCTTATCTTTGGGCGGTGTATTTGCAACAAACAAACCATGAATTCCTACAATAAACAGTGCACAAGCGATAGCACTTTCAAAATTATTATCATAGTAATTTATATTGTTGCTTATATGTAATTTAGTTAGTTTCATTTAAAAATTAAAAAATAAATAGTTAATTGTTAGATTCTTTGAAGGAGAACAAAGCATTACTTACATAAAATATCTATGGAGTTAAACTAGTATAGATATCTTAAATACATCTCTATCTAAAACATATCAAGAGGTATCATTAGGTACTTTGTAATTTATAGAAAGATGTATTTTAAGATATTTTAATTTATAATTTTAATAAATTATTTATTCATCTTAATTATATAATTATATCAATAGTGTCAAACTTTTTATGAAAACAAATTATTTCTTTGGCGATTTTTAGATAGATATATTTAATATATTTTTTATCTACAATGCTAATAAATTATTTTCTAATCTTAAATATAAAATTATATCAACAATGCCAAAGTTTTATGAAAATAAATTATTTCAATAGTTTTATATATTATTTATAGAAAATTTTAAATAAAAATGTAAAATAAAATATTTATTACAAGAAACTTATTAATTTAAACTACTCTAACTATACATATAGAGAACTAAATAAATGACACAAAGCTACCTTATTTTTCTTCGAAACTAATTTATGGCAAATTGGAAAACCTTGAGAAAGTAAGAGCAAATTTTATATATTTACTTATCTTCTAATAGTTCAAATTTATTATAATATTTTTGTTTGAATTTTAAAAATTATGTTTAAAAAGAAAGACAATGTCAACAAAAATAAAAAATGATCTCATTTATCCCAATTTGATCCATATTTATGCTCTCTTCCAAAATTATTGGTCCCAACAAGTTTTTGAAACTATTTCCAAACCACTAGCATCATTTATTGATATTTCTCGACCTTTTCGTGGTAAAGCTCTCTCAATCTACACAAGAATCTATGTTGAACTAGACCTCTCAATGCCACTCCCAAAAAGCGTTATTCTAAAAGTTGGGGAAGTGGAGTGGGTCCAAGCTTTAGGCTACAAAATTTTACCATTTAAATGTCATGGGTATCATGAATATTCTCCTTTAATTCAAGAGAAGAATAGTCTTAGAAGCTCTAAGAAGAAATAAAGAAAGATGAGAAGGAGCTCATTAGACCAAAAGAAAACCACACTGTCAAGAACAAGCCATAAAATAAAGACAAAATGAGTAAGGTGGTTTAGGAAAAAAATCACAAAATGATAGAGAGAAAGCCCAAGAAACTCATATAAATGATAATGAGACTCAAGAGGATTGGCTAGAAACCTAAAAATTTAAAAGAGACTTGAAAAAGTTAGTAGAGTATTATGTAAAAAAATTCAATAGATAAAAAGGAAGATTAAAGCCTCAATATATAAGGTCCTTATCTTTCAACTTAAACAACAAAGAACAAGAGAAGAATGAAGCTCACTCAAATCACTAGGAGGATTCAAGCTATGAACTGAAATGATTAGGTAAAAGCATATCACATAGAAAGACTAGGAAAAGAAAAGGATATTTTTTATTTGCAAAGGTTATAACACCAAACAATTATGAATTTACAATCAATGGCTATAACCAAAATAGTTGTTGGGAATCAATATCAGCTTGAGAATGGCTTGAAAAGCACCAACAAAGCCAAGGTCTCCCAATGAAGGTTTGCTCTTGGAATAGAAGGGGATTAAACTCCCCCTCTAAGAGAAGAATGTTCCAAATTTTCTTGGAGAAATATAATCCATATATTTTTTGATAAAAGAAAATAAAATTATCTCGAATCAATCACTTCTATGTAGACCTCCTTCAAGGTTAATGAGGTATCATTCTCAGGAAAGCTAATAGAATGGTGTGTTGTTTGTGCCATCATTGGAATTGTCTTGCAATTTCATGAGTTTTTTAACTAGCATTGACTTCATCTTTATCACATTATTTCCTTTTAAATGACCGCTTCATATTTGGTATTTCTTTAAGACACTATTGAAAAATATAAATTCGCTAGCTATTAAACTTGTAAATTCTATATTGAAAAACTGAAGAAAAAATTATGACTAGGTCCATGATCATGGATTTGACCTATGGCTTCAGAATTGATCCTACACAATTGTATAATCCACTCCTTTGTTCCCCTGATAGATGTTTGTTTGCTTTACTTCTTTATTGATCTAAGGGTTGGCTTTATTTAAAAATATCTTGGAAGGGCTTTCATTTTGTGACAAGGAGACAAATTTTCCAAAGTAAACCCTTGAAAATGTGTTAAATTTGGAAGACAACAAATAAGCCTCTTAAGAAAATGTATGTATATTGGCCACTCCTTTTAGTGCACCAATTCTAAGTGTTTCATGACTATTGATTGACCATTTAATATTCTAGAATGAGATAATTGTTGGAAATAGGATGCCATTTAATTGCAATCCTAAACATTATTTCATGTATCTCCTAAGTCCTTTGAAAGTGTTCCCCAACACTAGGATTAGAAAGAGATTAAATTCAAATGAAATGAACATGTAAATTGACATTTGTAATTAATTCTAAATGATAGGAACATGTGGGGATGCCCAAGAAGAGCTCTTACAAAATAGGAGGACATGGGGCACCCACATGGAAGGTGGAACCCACCTTTAGTTCAGTTAACTGTTTGGAGAAAAAGATAACACTTCAGTAATGTATGTAAAGATCCTAGAAGTTAGGGATTGATGTTTACATGCATGGAGTTCAGTTCAGTTCAGTTCAGTATCAGTTCAGCTCAGTTCAATTATGGTTCAGTTATCTTCAGTTGCATGTAGTTAGTTTCAGTTGAATGCTAGTTGACTTCAGTTGACTTGGAATGCATGACTAATGACTTGAGTTGCATGACAGATAACAGGTGACTACTTTCAGTTAACAAGGGATGATCAATCATGCATGTTATTTGCATGAATGGTGGAGAGATATGTTTTAGTTAACAAAGACTGACTTGGACCCACCTTGGGTGCCCAAGTTGGCATCTTGGAGTTAACACTTTTGCATGATAAGATATTTTATAACGCTGAGTTAAGTGGGCCCATTCTTGGGCACCAACTTTGAGGAGAAGAGTTAATACAATAGTTAATACATAAATAATAAATTTAATATAATAATATAATAATGACATAAATAATAAATATTTATATAATCATATAATAGTTAATACATAAAATTTAAAAAATAAATATAATAATATTATTTTATAATAAATAATAATAATAATAATATTAAATCATTTTTTAAATGATCTACCAACTGATCTCATATACTACACAAATGTATGCAAAAAAAAAAACCTTTTTTTCCTAATTGACCTTCCACACCTCTTCGGCATACCCATTGCACAAGGTGTCGTAACTAGTATATTAATAATAGAACAATTTACTTCAAGTAATATAAAAAGAATGTAAAAGTAAAATTAAAATTTTGACATTACGTGCCAAATTTTGCTTAGGAAATCCAATCATTCAAATCTACATTTTTCAGTTCATACAACAAACATCTTAAAGAAAATGAAGAAACACTCTTATCCTTCCAAAAATTCAAAAGAACTAGGGGAGAAGTCCCAGTTACCATCACCCATTGAATTACCGCCACCTCCATGCTCACTTAATCCCCCAAAAAAAATTCACTTTGATCCATTAAAAAACTTTATTTTATTGAATAAATAATTACAAAAACACCAATGGTTGCTCATTAAGTGCTAAAGTGAATGATACCAATTGACTTTTGAGTGGATTTGAATGATAAAATAGTTATAATTGATTGAAATTATAGCAGGCGGATACTGGGACATTAGGTGGCGACGACCGGACGACACCTCTAAAAGGTGACTTTTTGACCCCTGCGTGTGTATCGAACACTCCCACATTCGACCGAATTGCCCACAAGCCAAAACCTTAGTTATAAGCACTTAACTCATGAGCGAAAAAAACCCATAAAAAAGAAATTCGATTCGACGTACGGTTTGAATTCTACGGTTGCGCAAAGTTAGCCTTGGCAGATACTAAGTCTTCTCCCCTAGACATTTCTAAAGCTTCAAGTCTTTTGAAGAAAACCCATTGTTGACATAATGGAAAAAGAACAAAGGCTTTTAAAAGAATCTAGCTACTTACATTGATGACCACATTACACATTTATTTATCAAATAATTTTATTGTAATAAAATAAATAATTAAAAGGTTGCAGAGAATATTTAAATAGAAAACAAAGTTTATATAGGTTATATATAAGTATAATTATTATGATGGAAGATTTTATTTGTAGGAATAATAAAAAATTTAAATATGAAAAATATATTAATTTATTAAATATGTAGTGATTAAAATAGTTTTACGTGATAGTATTAACGTAAATATAAACAAAAATAATTTAATTTAAATTTGATAACAATTTAAGGGAGAGGGGCCCATAGTGGAGCACCCTATCTTCGGCTTTCTCAAAATCTTATGTGGAATTTTCAAATCACTCCCAATTTTGTACAATAGTTTATTTGACAACTCACGTGCTTCTATATTTCATTTTAGGGCCACAACATCAACATGTTTTTTGTTTAGGTATCCAAAAAAGGTCCAAAAAAAAGGTGAGACCGATAGTGGTGCACTAAGTCATGTTTTATTAGTGCGTTGATGTGGCATCACATGATTTGTCAATTTGTGTATTTTGTGGATAAAAAGTGTTTTGCAATTGGATATTAAGGTGCTTCACTATGGGACCCACTGAGGACTACTTCTATCCCCACCATTGGACCCCACTCCACTATGGGCCTCTCTCCCCTATATATAAAATAATATGAAATCTACTATTGTATGTGACGAATATGGATAGGGGTCTAATAGTTCACGATGCAACATTAGATGATAGGCTATCAGGTATGAGAGTAACCCAGGACATTAAATATCGTATGAATTTGTTGAATCCCATACTACTAATAGCACGACACATATTTAATAACAAACAAATTATTTATAAATTTTATATTTGAGACTATTTTATTAGTTAAGAGTTATTGTATTTTACTTCAAAACTATTGTATTTATTACATATCAAATATTGGGTTAACTCTTAAAAGGAAAGGAAGAAAAACGAAAGCTGAAAAACTCAATACTTGAAATTTAGTAGATGGGGGCACATAGTCACAAAGGTTACAAGAAAATAACAATTACATGAACTGCATAACAATTTTACATTGGCTAAGCTTGTTATCGAACTGAAACTTTATAACTTGTTTCTTAATTGTTGAAGTTGATCCATGACTTTAGCATTTTTTTTTTTGCATAAGAAGAAAGCAAGAAAACCAAGAAATGTGTCAAAGTAAAGCCTTAGAGTACAAAATGACAGTTCCTAGAAAACACAACAACACATCTATTTTTTCATATATGCTTTAAAATAACTTGTTTGATAGAATCAACAATCGCTCATTGTACATCAATGACTCTTTAAGTTTTTTTAAATTTTTTATTTCCAAAATAAAATGATTCTTAGGGGAGAGGACCAAGTAGTTGAGCATGTTTCAATAGGTGTGATAGTAGTTGTTTATATAATGCCCAATAGTTGTGATGTTAGTTGTTTATATAATGTCCAATAGTTGTGACATGACTACCCTAGCTTAAACAAAATGCATTCCTTTGATCCAAAAAGCAACCAATCATATCATGCCACATTAGTGCTCAACTACCCATGATGTGAATGCACAAGTATTGGTAGCACTTTTTTTTGGGGTCTTTTTGGACACCTTGACAAAAAGCATGTTGATGTGGCCCTAAAACGAAAGTTATAAGCAGGGGACTTGCCTTGAGTGAGTTGTAAAAAATTTGGAGTGATTTAAAATTTCCACGTATGATTTTGAGAAGCGCGAAGTTAGGGTGCACAACTACTAGGTCCTCTCCCCTATTTGATTGATACTTTTTTCTACACTCTTTTAAAAAAAATATAGATTTTAATAATTTACAATGATAAATGTTATATGTTAAAGACCAAATTTATAATAAGAATAAAAGATTGTGTAAAAATATATGTTTAAAAAAATCTTTATAATCTGAAAAAGGAGAAATATAAAATAACTTTAACTATAAATAAAATTATTAATTTAATTATATAAACATATAATATTTATTGTAATTTTTCAAAAAAAAATTTAAAATTCTAATGTTTTATGGTTTATATTGTATATCCACTTAAATATGTAGTAAATTAATTTAAGTTTTATATTATTTAATATTTATATTGAACATATAGATATTTTCTTAAATAAGTCTATTTAAAACATATTTTCATAATTATAATTAAATTGTTAATTATTAATAGTTAATATATCAAAATTATATATTTTGTTGTAGAGGTGAAATATAAAAAAATAAAAGTAGCTATAGTATAAATAATTTTTGGTTTTAGGTGAAGTTATTTTTTAAAGATACTTAAAAGTTAAATTTTTATGATGTTTCACTTAGTAATGGACAAGTTTTGTGTTGACAAATTAAAAATGTGAATCTTTATATGGTAGCTTCATCTTCTTTAAGAATCAAAATGAATAATAGAGAGAGAAAAGGGAGCTCTAGATGTTGGTATAACCAAATTGTAGCTTCAAGAAAGTTGGGAAATTTTAAATTGTGGAGGGAGATTGTTTTTTATTAGTAAATGATTTTCGTAATGGTACCTATCCAAATTGTAGATTGAGTTGCTATATTGAAGAAACTATTATACTAGGGTTCAAGTTCATCGGTGCTAATTTTCAATATTGCACTAGTAGTCATCTTTTTTTGCTAACTTTAGTTTTGATAAAAAAAATTGTTAATGGCTCTTTTATGCCATCTGTCTAGTTCATGGGAAGGTTTGGGTTTGTTACAAAAATTCTTAATTATTTTCTTATTAGCATTTTGTTCTAAGAAACCACTATGGTTCGCATTCATGCTAAGGATTTGTGACTAATGAGAAAGGAAAATTATAATTTAATTGGCAAATTTGGGAGGCATATGTGAGAGGGAAGTGAATTTATTACTAATAGTATCACTTTTTATTAGTGCATGAATAAGTCCTATATGTGGATGTCTAGATGTGTTGGTTTGTGCAGGTTGAGTAGTTGGAAGGTGATGTTGTGTGGGGGTTATTTTGGATATTTACATTCTTCTTAGTGCTGACAGGAAGAGTAGAAGGCTTGATCATGATTTGAGGTTGAAGGGTGTGACCTCAAAATAGTAGTTGGTCTTCCATTTGTTGTGAATCACTAACAACCATGGGCTTGGTTTTTAAACATGTGTTAAAGGAGCAAGGACTAGGTTTGCATTGTGCTCCTAGGTTGAAGGTAATAGTGTGCCAAGAATTTCTCTTCAAAAATTAGCAGATAGGGTTCTTAATACTACACCAAAGGTTTGAATCTTGAATTTGTTATTGTCAAATCAATTTGAAGGAATGATTGTTCTCTTGGATTTTGGTATGTGGTTCAAACCATGTAGTTTCATGGGGTTGTAAGAAGGAGGTTCATCCATGAGAATAATAGGGAAGTTAAATACACTACACTAGGTGGTGAATGTGTTACAAGTTTATTTCTTTGATATGGGTAAAGTGTTGCCCATTTTATTAGCTACTCACATTTGATTCTACATAGAAATCACAAATGAATACACAGTCCATGTCTTTTATGGTAAACTATCTACAAAGTCAAAAACCATATAAAAATAATACTTTGACTTTTGGTTCTCGACTTTGGATTCTATTCCATGACTTAGAGGTCATTTCATGGAGGATACAACATTGTGGGATAACACTACTATGTTTGGTCCTAGGTGTTATGGTTTGTGCTAAGTGTATGTTCAACTTATTTTTCACATAGTCTTGTGTCAATTGGGATATGTAGGTGCTTGTTATGAAAATTTTGCTACATGTTGCTCTAATATTTTAGGTGCTAGCTCTTCATGTGTCATAATATGTAGTTTTTGACAACATATATAGATTTCTATTCTTTAATCTTCTTTTGATTTTTTTATGGATTTAATTCAAGAAGGGTCTATTTCCCTTCAATATTTTCAAAATATGCTTAGAGGTTATAGATCCTCTCCCCATAATAAGGAGAATGATGAACTATTGGTAGCAAATGTAAAACGAAAAATAGATCACCTTAGGATCTCTTTTAATCAATGCATGCTAGTTTTGAAGGAATTTCCTATTGTCAACATTGATATTTAGGAATTTTGTGGAGTCTTTGCATGTAAGAAGCCTCATATGTAATTTTTGGAAAACTTTGAACTATGTGCATGTGCAAAAACATACTTTGTCACCTACAAATTTAAAAGAGAGTTGAAAAAGTTAGTAGAGTATTGTATAAAATATTTCAATAGACAAAAAGGAAGATCAAAGCCTCAATATATAAGGTCCTATCTTTCAACTTAAACAACAAAGAACAAGAGAAGAATGAAGCCCACTCAAATCACTAGGAGGATTCAAGCTATGAACTCAAATGATTAGGTAAAAGCACATCACATAGAAAGATTAGGAAAAGAAAATGATATTTTTTATTTGCCAAGGTTATAACACCAAACAAGTATGAATTTACAATCAATGGCTACAACCAAAACAATTGTTGAGAATCAATCTCAACTTGAGAATGGCCTGAAAAGCACCAATAAAACCAAGGTCTCCCAATGAAGGTTTGCTCTTAGAATAGTAGGGGATTAAACTCCCCCTCTAAGAGAAGAATGTTATAAATTTTCTTGGAGAAATATAATCCATATATCTTTGTTACAAGAAAATAAAATTATCTTGAATCAATCACTTCTATGTAGACCTCATTCGAGGTTAATTTGGGGTATCATTCTAAGGAAAGCTAATAGAATGGTGTGTCGTTTGTGTCATCATTGGAATTATCTTTCAATTTCATGAGTGTTTTCACCAGCATTACCTTCATCTTATTGCATTATTTCCTTTTAAATGACCACTTCATATTTGGTATTTCTTTAAGACACTATTGAAAAATGTAAATTCACTAACTATTAAACTTGTAAATTCTATATTGGCAAACTAGAGAGAAAATTATGACTAGGTCCATGATCATGGATTTGTCCTATGGCTTTGAAATTGATCCTACATAATTGTATAATCCACTCCTTTGTACCCCTAATAGATGTTTGTTTGCTTTGCTTCTTTATTGATCTAAGGGTTGACTTTATTTACAAATATTTTGGAAGGGCTTTCATTTTGTAACAAGGAGACAAATTTTAAAGAGATGAACTCTATTTATACATAACATTATGTCATTTATCCTAAATAAATATAAAACTAAAAAATTAATATAAATATACAAATTTCACTATTAAACATTTCTATAAATAAAACATAAAAATTGATTTATACAATAATATAGTTTACTTCCAAGTAATATAAAAAGAATGTAAAAGTAAAAGTAAAATTTTGACATTACATGTGTAGACATCCAAATTTGGACACTTAATTTATCCAAATTTATCACTTTTCGTCTAAACATCCTCTTATCCGGTTAATTAAGTAATATTACTATTATTTAATTAATATCTTTAATTCTGCTAAATCCCTAAGGTATTTAATTAATAATTAAATACCTTACCCTCCTTAATCCTCTTTTCATCAAATAAATTAAATAAATATTACATTTATTTAATTCCTCACATGTCATTTTCATCTAATCCTAATCCATTTCCTAATCTTTCATTAAGGATGTGCACATGCCTAATTCTTGATTAGGATGTGTCACATCCTCCCAACTTTTGCAAGTTGGATTTTAATCCTAATTAGCCCCTAATTATCCTCTATTATTGATTAATTGTAATCATCTCCAAGGAATTTTTAATTTCTTTTATTCTTCCTAGATTCCTCTCTTTTATATGTGAATTTTTAATTCACATTCCATCCTTCCAAGGCTTCTAGAACCTTGGACTTGTCACAATCTCCACATGTGACCAAGTCCCACCTTTTTGGAGCCCACCTTTTATCCTCTAGACCATCCTGAATGAATGAATTTATATCCACAACCACCTTTCCTTTTCCCATGTAGATTTTTGAGGAATTCCAAAATTCCTCAAATGTCTCTTTCACTCCCACTTGGAGACAAGAAATCCCTTTTTGTGGAAATCTCCTCACTCCCCAAGGTGCATGTCCTTTTCCACCTCATGTACCTTCTTGACAACTCATCTCCATCCCCTTGGCCACTTCACCCTCCACATGTCAAGATGTGAGGGCTTGTGGGTTCTCAACCCACCTTAGCCCTTCATCTTGGCCTTGTTGGAGCAATCTTGACCGTTGAATTCTCTAGAAAATTCAAATTCTTCTATAAATACCCCCTCCTCAAGGGCATTTTTAGAACACTTTGCATTTTGATAACTACATGCTGTCCATTTGAATCCTCAAGCCTTTTCAATCATTCAACCATCTTTGTTCATCATCTTACATATTGAATCTCTCATATAGTCATTCAAACCATCATATAAGGAGCACACAACCAATCCAAACAAGGGCCAATCAAGGAGGTATCAACAACAAGGGAGGTAAAAGTGTTTGTGTTTCATTTTATTTGCATTCCTTTTCGTTGTATCACTCTTTTGGCTAATCTTGAGGTGTCCTTGGTATTTTGTCATTTCACGTTTCTTAGTTGTTTTACACACTTAGAGCAGTAGAAATATCAAGGTATCACAACGTGTTTGTATACTCTTAACATAATCCTATCGAAAAAGAAACCCCATTGCTGACATAATGGAAAAAGAACAAAGGCTTTTGAAAGAATCTAGCTACTTACATTGATCACGACATAACACATTTATTTATCGAATAATTTGATTGTAATAAAATAAATAATTAAAAGGTTGCCGAGAATCGAAGTTACGAGAATATTTAAATAGAAAACAAAGTTTATATAGGTTATATATAAGTATAATTATTATGACGAAAGATTTAATTTGTAGGAATAATAAAAAAAATTAAATATAAAAAATATATTAATTTATTAAATGTGTAGTGATTAAAATAGTTTTGCATGATAATATTAACGTAAATATAAACAAAAATAATTTAATTTAAATTTGATAACAATTTATATATAAAATAATTAATATTTAATAATAAATATATTATTTATAAATTTTATATTTGAGATTATTTTATTTAGTTAAGAGTTATTTTATTTATTTATTTTTGATCGATAATAAGAGTTTATTTTATTAAATTTAAAAGGAGAATACAACAAATATTCTAGGTTCTCATCAGAAAGAAACACCGAAAGACTCCACACCAGAACAACAGACACCACAGATTAACAAATACAACCAAAAGACTCTGAACTCGAAACTTTTAGCACAATTACAATTTTGCTCCACGACAAGGCCTTCCTTTGGTATGAGATCAGAGGACCATAGCAAAGCTTTTCCTTTTCAAATTCTTGTCTTTCCTCCCTTTGACGACTTGCCAACCATCCTCCACCTTTGCAGCCTCCTTCTGACATTCCCTTCCCTTCGCTACACAACTGCCCTGCACCATTTCTACCTCCTCCCTCTTCCAATCCTTGGCTGCTTCGTGAAGCATCCATGATTCTTCCTCCATTGGTTGCTCATTCTGCCTTCCCTCCCCCCACAGCTTACCCCATTGTCCTTCGTCTTCGCCAACACTAATTTATCCACCGCCTTAGAGGTATCCTTAGCATGTTGTTCCAAACTACCACCCTGCTTTTCAACTGCATAATGCCTACATGAGACTTCCTGCCACCAAGTAGCAGGTTTAGTCCATCTGGGTTTCACACATTGTGCAACAATATGACCAGCGCGAAAGCATCTCCTGCAGCGAAATGGTACCCCGTCATAGTTCAGGGGTTGTGCCCAACAGCCTTTGGAAGTTTTAATTGAGACCTCTTTTGGAAGATGGTTTGAAACATTCATCTCGACCAAAATTCGGGCATAGGTGGAGTGCAAAAGATTAGAAGATCCTTCATCAACCATCAAAAATTCCCCTAAAGAATTTCCAATGGCCTCTAAGCAAGACTCAAACCACAAATGCAGAGGCAGGTTTGGGAGTCTTACCCACAGAGGGACTTTATCAAAAGTCTCAAAGGCTGGGTTAAAAGCTGGATGCCAAGGCTTCAAGGACAGAGCATACTTCTCGTCCCAACTCCAAAAATATTCACACAGAACTTTATTTCTGTCACCCACAGACTCAAACACCACAGTAAAAAAACCCCTTGCAGTAGGGTAGATCTAGATATAGCCTTCTACAATGGGTTCCCATTGCTCAGATATCCATTTGTGCAAATCACAGAGTCAAGCCCAAAAACCCCTGAAATGTCCTATTAGCCCCAGATGAGAGAAAACTTCAACATTGTGCAGGACCTTCGCCTCAAGCTCTTCCTGCAAAAAAATCGTCGATTTCTGTGCCTTGGCATCAACATTTGGTTTCCCAGGCATCTGTTGAAGAGGCTCAAGATGATTTTTCACTCCCCCTGCCCGACTTCCCACTGCTATCGGACTGCAACATGGGTCTGTAGAGCCCTCACCCCGCTCACAGCCTTTCCCTGCTCGTCGCCCTGACGAATGAAGCCCTGCATTCCTCCCTTCGCCCGTGCTTCTCTCGCCGTCTTCAAATTTTCCAGAAGCCTGAACAGAGCCCACAAACCCCGCTCCCATCGCATGTTCTCCACTGCACGGAATGAAGTTTGGAGGCTCGACGGAAAGCCCCTGTGAGCCCTTCACGCCCAGGCGCGGTTCAGGAGGAACCCTAGCCTCCGCTCTCCACCGCAGTCGACCGTTGAGCTCCATCTCTAAGAGTTATTTTATTTTACTTCAAAATTATTTTATTTATTACATATCAAATATTGGGTCAACTCATAAAAGGAGAGGAAGAAAAATGAAAGCTGAAAAACTCAATACTTGAAACTCTCGATGAGGGCACATGGTGGAAAATGGATTTTTTTTCTACAAGGAGCATGCGCAAGCAAAATAAGAAAAATCCTTGAAAGAAGTAGATTGGTAGGTGGTGGTCCTCTCTAAGGAGGTGTTAAGTATTGACTTTCAAGTTTTTTATTTATATTAAACAAAGAAAATACAAGAAAGCTATCAATAGGTAGCAAAAAACTATACAACCAACAATAACATAGTCACAAAGGCAGCAAGAAAAAACAATTACATGAACTGCATAACAATTTTACATTGTCTAAGCTTGTTATCGAGTTGAAACTTGGAAACTTGTTTCTTAATTGTTGAAGTTGATCCATGACTTTAACATTTTTCTTTCATAAGAAGAAAGCAAGAAAAACATCTAAAGAAATATGTCAAAGTAAAGCCTTACAGTACCAAATGACAATTCCTAGAAAACACAACACATCTATTTTTCCATATATGCTTTAAAATAACTTGTCTGATAGAATCAACAATCAGTCATTCTGCATCAATGACTCTTTAAGTTATTTTATTTTATTTTTTATTTGCAAAATAAAATGATTCTTATTTGATTGATATTTTTTTCTAAACTCTTTTTAAAATTCATTAGTGGTAATTTTCAATATTGTATTTCTAATCATCTTTTTTCGCTAACTTTAGTTTTGATAAAAAAATATTGTTAATGACTTGTTATAAAAATTCTTAATAATTTTCTTATTAGCATTTTGTTCCAAGAAACCACTATGGTTGGCATTCATGCTAAGGATTTATGACTGATGAGAAAGGAAAATTATGATTTAATTGGCAAGTTTTGGGAGGCATATGTGAGAGGGAAGTGAATTTATTATTACTAGTGTCACTTTTTATTAGTGCATGAATAAGTCTTATATGTGGATGTCTAGATGTGTTGGTCTGTGCAGGTTGAGTAGTTGGAAGGCCATGTTGTGCAAGGGTTATTTTGGATATTTACATTCTTCTTATGGCTAACAAGAAGAGTAGAAGGAGCGATCATGATCTGACGAGGAAGGGTGTGACCTCAAAATAGTAGATGGGCTTCCATTTGTTGTTGTGAATCGCTAACAACCATGGGATTGGTTATTAAACATGTGCTAAAGGAGTTAGGACTAGGTTTACATTGTGCTCCTAGGTTGAAGGTAATAGTGTGTTGAGAATTTCTCTTCAAAAATTAGCACATAGGGTTCTTGATACTACACCAAAGGTTTGAATCTTGAATTACCAAATCAATTTGAAGGAATGATTGTTCTCTTGGAGTTTGGTATGTGGTTCAAACCAAGTATTTTCATGGGGTTGTAAGAAGGTTCATCCATGGGAAAAGTAGGGAAGTTAAATACACTACACTAGGTGGTGAATGTGTTATAATATTATTTCTTTGATATGGGTAAAGTGTTACCCACTTTATTGGCTACTCACATTTGAGTCTACTTAGAAATCACAAATGAATACATAGTCCATGTCTTTTATGGTAAACTATCTACAAAGTCAAAAACCATATAAAAATAATACTTTGAGTTTGGTTCTCGACTTTGGATTCTACTCCATGACTTAGAGGTCATTTCATGGGGATACAACATTGTGGGATAACACTACTATGTTTGGTCCTAGGTGTTATGGTTTGTGCTAAGTATATGCTCAACTTATTTTTTGCATAGTCTTGTGTCAATTAGGATATGTAGGTGCTTGTTATGACAAATTTGCTACATGTTGCTCCAATATTTTAGGTGCTAGCTCCTTATGTGTCATAATATGTAGTTTTTTCTCTTAAGAGAAACCTAGTTTTGGCTATGACACATATGTTGACTACTATGTTTTGCTCCTAGGATGATGGAACATTTTGATAGTTCACTCATATATTTTATTCTATTGTATCAACATCTTTGTCATTTTATTATGTTTGTTATTTTCTCTTTGGTAGGGGTCCCTATTGAATCCCCAACTATATAATCTAAAACGTATATGAATATAATGTTTAAATATATTGGGCTTTTAATTATTTAAATTATATTTTTAATATTTTAAAAAAAAATAGTATTATATTTTTATCTTCTTCAAATTTTAAATTAATGTAATGAATTTTTTTATTTAGTTAAAAATTATTTCATTTTACTTTAAAGTTATTTTAATTTTTATTATTAAGATATTTTTTATTTTTTTTAATTTTGAAAACAAATTATTTACTACATATTTTATGTATATAATTTTTTTTTATATGAATGTTAAATAATAACATCTATTTAAATTATTAGAACACATAAATAATATCTAGATATATTAAAAAAAACACACAAACAAATTTAAATTTTATTTAATTAAAAATTATTTCAAAAATGATTTTTTTACAATTATTTTATTTATTATATATTTCAAAAATTTCATATCTTTATTTTATTTTACTATAAAATTAATCTTTTATATTTAAAAGCATAATGTGTCCTCCAAATAATTTTTTTTCACCACATCAATATTAATCTTTTTTTTTTGGTATTGGGGCAGCCACCTAGCCCATAACCCAGAATCTATGGGCAGCAAACCCATGGTCCAAACCCACGGATCTCACATCAAATTTTTTTTTGAAAAAATCTCACATAAATAAAATTATAAAAATAAAAACATTATAAAAATATATTTAGAATATCTAAATATATTATAAGATGGAGGGAGAGTAACAATATTTCAAAAAAGTACAATTATAAACATAATTCGATTCCCTTGGCCACTCTCACAGAGATCTATTTAATCCAATCGTATGCACAAGGAATCCAATTTAAAGCACGTGTTTAAATTAAAATTTGTTGCTCGCTCTCCTGGTCAAAGAAATCAGGGAAATCAAAACTAAAGTCACAGACGTAATCAGAGTACACGACGGTGTGAAGGGGTGAGAGTGGAAAAGCATTTAACGCCATATCCGGGGGGGCTTCCATTTTGCGCCGCTGAGGCGTCGGGAATGAGCGGCTCCTCCTCCTCCCTCCTCCTCCTCCCTCCTATTACTACTATCTTCACACTGTTATGCACTGAACGCTTCTTGCAGGAAGGAGGAGATGAAGAAAATTGGGCGGCAGCCTGAGCGGCGGCAATCTGAATATCCTTGGCATTGGTGAAGCAGGGGCGGGGAAGGGAGTCGACCAATTTGGGGAAATTGGGGAGGGCGGAGGTGCCCTTGAGAGTAAGGGCGGCCACATCGTACGCCCGAGCGGCCATCTCTGCCGTCTCGAACGAGCCCAGCCAAATTTTCTTCTTTTCCCGGGGCCGCTGAATTTCGGACACCCACTTTCCCCAGCTGCGCTGCCGCACGCCGCGGTACGTGGGCAGGTTGCGCGTTCGAGTCCCAGGAATCACCATTTCGAGACTTGAGTTGTGGGAAGTGTCGCAGAGGGCAGGCATGGTATTTATATGGAGAGTGCAGGACAGCATGGCGTAGTGAGAGATTGGTTTCTGCAAGATTGCCACAGCTGGAAAGGGTTAATGATACGTCAGGGCTGCGGAAGTGGTTTCGAAAGTCAAGAAAATTGGCAGTATCCGACACAGGGTGGAATTTCTAATTATTTCGGCGTATCAGTGTTTATCATTCTCGTCTTTCAAATGACCTCTTCACATTTGTTACTTCTTTCAGACGCCATCGAAAAATGTGAATTCACTACTGACAAACTCAAGCTAGAAAAAACAGGTTTGGCAATAAAAAGAATTTGTCCTGTACCTATTTGGTAAGGACAATGGTATGGTATGTGTGATTAATTCATAACGTTTTTATTAGGTTAGAGGAGTTTCTTACAGGATCTTAGTCTTTTTTATAAAGCAATAAAAAGATAGGACAAACAACACTCAAAAGTTTGTAGAAACAAACAATATTCCAAAGTTCTAGAATAGTAAAATTGACGTATACTATCAAGATTCCAACTTGATAGAGACAATGGTCAAAACACAAAGCAATACCACAAAAATCCATCTTATGTTTTTTGACTTTCAAGGCAAAACAATAACTTGAGGGGCATTTCGTCTTCTCCTACGAATCATGGTCTAAGATTTATAAACAATACCTTAAAGGGGGTTGTCTACAACAAGGATTATGTTATGATATTGCTATCAGGATTCAACCGTGTAGTTTCGGGTCAAACTCATTGACCCATGTTTCATGATTGATTCATTATGTTGATTGATTCATTATTATCACTTGGAGGAACGTTAATAGGAATATCAAGTTAATAGGAATAGCAATAGTCATCACTATATTGGCATTATTCATAACACATAAGGCATTAGTCCTTGGAGGCACAAAAGCAATGGTAGGTAGCATATCATTGGGAACATCAATCACATCAAAGGCAATGTGATTGTCAGGCACGACTAAAGAGTCATTAGTAGGAAGAGATTTTGGTTGTGACTCCACTAACAGAATAGTGAAATCCTTGGGCTCAACATTTTTTCATTTTTTCACCAAGAAGTACATTGAGACAATGGCCTAAAGCGACCATAAGACTCCACAACATGTCCAATAGCAAAGCAACACTAACATCAAAATGGGATACCCTCACAATCCAGAACCTAAGACCACTGGTGATCAACAACTTTCAACATAATTTATGTTGAAAGAGCCTTGTTGAATCCAGGTCCATAAGAATACAAGCATATGTAGTAGTCATAAAGTGTACAATCATTGGATCAACTAAGATAAACCACCCAAGAGAATTTCCAATTGCAATATAACATGATTCTTTACAAAAATGTAATGGGAGACTCAAAAGCCTAACCCAAATAGGTGAGAACAATTTCTCTATGATTGGATTGAAGAGGGGAAATTAGGGTTTTAGCAAAAGGGGATGTTGATCCCACATCCACAAGGAACCATCTAAAACAACATTGTGGTCTTCACTACAATTGAAAGAGACAATAAAGAAACCCTTAGCATAGGGATAGATCTCCATCGTACCATCAATGAAAGAACCCCAAGCTTTTGTAATCCATTGATTCAGATTAGAGAGGCATGGCCAAAATTGATGGAATTTGTAGATCAAAATGTGGGCCAAAAGAATTCTTCACTCTCAATGACCTCATCACCATAAGAAATTGTCAAAAAGATTATCTCACAAGGAAGGAGTTTTTAAAACATGTTAGGAGGTATAGCGCTTACCAAAAGTAGCCTCAACAAAATATTTTGTCGTAACCCACAAAACCACAACAAGACCTATCCATAGAGACATCCAGAGTAGTCACAACCATTGGAGACCTATTGTAACACTCGAGGGAGAGGCAATGATTGGGAGGAGAGGAAGAATTCATAGCCACACTAGAAAACCCCACTACACCAAGAGACATAATAGATGAACCACCATGAATCTTATCTTTGGGCGGTGTATTTGCAACAAACAAACCATGAATTCCTACAATAAACAGTGCACAAGCGGTAGCACTTTCAAAATTACTATCATAGTAATTTATATTGTTGCTTATATGTAATTTAGTTAGTTTCATTTAAAAATTAAAAAATAAATAGTTAATTGTTAGATTCTTTGAAGGAGAACAAAGCATTACTTACATAAAATATCTATGGAGTTAAACTAGTATAGATATCTTAAATACATCTCTATCTAAAACATATCAAGAGGTATCATTGGGTACTTTGTAATTTATAGAAAGATGTATTTTAAGATATTTTAATTTATAATTTTAATAAATTATTTATTCATCTTAATTATATAATTATATCAATAGTGTCAAACTTTTTATGAAAACAAATTATTTCTTTGGCGATTTTTAGATAGATATATTTAATATATTTTTTATCTACAATGCTAATAAATTATTTTCTAATCTTAAATATAAAATTATATCAACAATGCCAAAGTTTTATGAAAATAAATTATTTCAATAGTTTTATATATTATTTATAGAAAATTTTAAATAAAAATGTAAAATAAAATATTTATTACAAGAAACTTATTAATTTAAACTACTCTAACTATACATATAGAGAACTAAATAAATGACACAAAGCTACCTTATTTTTCTTCGAAACTAATTTATGGCAAATTGGAAAACCTTGAGAAAGTAAGAGCAAATTTTATATATTTACTTATCTTCTAATAGTTCAAATTTATTATAATATTTTTGTTTGAATTTTAAAAATTATGTTTAAAAAGAAAGATGATGTCAACAAAAATAAAAAATGATCTCATTTGCATATATTTATATTTATTATTAAATATTAATACTTTGACATATAAATGGTTGTCAAATTAAAAATAAAAGGTATGAGTTTTTGTTAACACACTCATATCATTAGACTCCACCTCTTGCTACCATTTTTAGAATGCCTTTAGGCATAATAAATAAAGTAATCACCTAAAAAATTAATTTATATAAATGAAAAATTTATTTGCACAATCTAAAAATTGCATGGGGAGAAATGAGTTTTCCTAAGATTTGGTAATTCTTAAGCTTCTACAAGTTTTCTACAACACTTGTAGATTTCTATTCTTTAATCTCCTTCTAATTTCATGGGTTTAATTAGAGGAGGGTTTATTTCGCTTCAATATTTTCAAAATGTTCTTAGAGGTTCTAGATCCTCTCCCCATAATAAGGAGATTGATGAACTATTGGTAGCAAATGGAAAACAAAAAATAGATCACCTTAAGAGCTCTTTTAATCAATGCATGCTAGTTTTGAAGGAATTTCCTATTATCAACATTGATATTTAGGAATTATGTAGGAACATGCAGATTCTTTGCATGTAAGAAGTCTCATATGTAGATTCTTGGGAAACTTTGAACTATGTGCATGTGCAAAAACATACTTTGTCACTATCTTTGCTAATGAAACAAACTAAGATGCAATTTTTGAAAGAGTCCACTATTTTTGTCAAAATCAAGGACCTTTTATGAAGCATTGGAATGTGGGTTTCAAACCCTCAAAAGAGATGCCCTTGACAACACCAATTTGATCCACATTTATGCTCTCTTCCAAAAAAATTGGTCCCAACAAGTTTTTGAAACTATTTCCAAACCACTAGCATCATTTATTGATATTTCTTGACCTTTTCGTGGTAAAGCTCTCTCAATCTACACAAGAATCTATGTTGAACTAGACCTCTCAATGCCACTCCCAAAAAGCGTTATTCTAAAAGTTGGGGAAGTGGAGTGGGTCCAAGCTTTAGGCTACAAAATTTTACCATTTAAATGTCATGGGTATCATGAATATTCTCCTTTAATTCAAGAGAAGAATAGTCTTAGAAGCTCTAAGAAGAAATAAAGAAAGATGAGAAGGAGCTCATTAGACCAAAAGAAAACCACACTGTCAAGAACAAGCCATAAAATAAAGACAAAATGAGTAAGGTGGTTTAGGAAAAAAATCACAAAATGATAGAGAGAAAGCCCAAGAAACTCATATAAATGATAATGAGACTCAAGAGGATTGGCTAGAAACCTAAAAATTTAAAAGAGACTTGAAAAAGTTAGTAGAGTATTATGTAAAAAAATTCAATAGATAAAAAGGAAGATTAAAGCCTCAATATATAAGGTCCTTATCTTTCAACTTAAACAACAAAGAACAAGAGAAGAATGAAGCTCACTCAAATCACTAGGAGGATTCAAGCTATGAACTGAAATGATTAGGTAAAAGCAGATCACATAGAAAGACTAGGAAAAGAAAAGGATATTTTTTATTTGCAAAGGTTATAACACCAAACAATTATGAATTTACAATCAATGGCTATAACCAAAATAGTTGTTGGGAATCAATATCAGCTTGAGAATGGCTTGAAAAGCACCAACAAAACCAAGGTCTCCCAATGAAGGTTTGCTCTTGGAATAGAAGGGGATTAAACTCCCCCTCTAAGAGAAGAATGTTCCAAATTTTCTTGGAGAAATATAATCCATATATTTTTTGATAAAAGAAAATAAAATTATCTCGAATCAATCACTTCTATGTAGACCTCCTTCAAGGTTAATGAGGTATCATTCTCAGGAAAGCTAATAGAATGGTGTGTCGTTTGTGCCATCATTGGAATTGTCTTGCAATTTCATGAGTTTTTTAACTAGCATTGACTTCATCTTTATCACATTATTTCCTTTTAAATGACCGCTTCATATTTGGTATTTCTTTAAGACACTATTGAAAAATATAAATTCGCTAGCTATTAAACTTGTAAATTCTATATTGACAAACTAGAGAGAAAATTATGACTAGGTCCATGATCATGGATTTGTCCTATGGCTTTGGAATTGATCCTACATAATTGTATAATCCACTCCTTTGTTCCCCTAATAGATGTTTGTATGCTTTGCTTCTTTATTGATCTAAGGGTTGACTTTATTTAAAAATATTTTGGTTCTTGGAAGGGCTTTCATTTTGTGACAAATAGACAACTTTTTCTAAGTAAACCCTTGAAAATGTGTAAAAGTTTGAAGACAACAAATAAGCCTCCTAAGACAATGTATGTAGATTGGTTACTACATTTAGTGCACCAATTCTAAGTGTTTCACTATTGATTGATCCTTTAATGCTCTAAAATGAGATAATATGTTTGAATGTGTAATGCATGTGAAATGAATGTAATTAAATGTTTGTAAATATTATCACACATCATCAAAATTTGCAAAAATATGTAGTTAGTCAACTTAGGTTGGTTGTACGTGAAATGAATGTAATTCAATGTCTTTATTTACTATCGCACATCATGAAAATCTATAAAAATGTGTAGTTAATCAACGTAGGCTAAGAAAAATGAAGGGCAATAGGTAGCTAAATCTAAACTCTAAAAAGGGCGAGGTCAAATCTATGATCACGAGATTGCAACAAGTGGACAAACAACTAGATCCAATTGTATTAGGATAGTTGTATAGATAAATGTAATAAATGCATGGATAAAAAAAAAAGGTTGAGTGTATAAAAATATGTGTACATATGATAGATAAAAAAATTAGAGAGATGTGATATCAATACAATGGTGTCACCCTAACTGCTATTTATGTAAAGATAAATTACAAAAATTAGAAAGATGAACCCAATTTATAGATAAAATTATGCCATTTATCCTAAATAAATAGAAAACTAAAAAAATAATATAAATATACAAATTTCACTATTAAATATTTATAAAAAAAATAAAAATTGATTTATACAATAAATAAACTATATTATATTAATATATAGAACATTTTCCTTCCAAGTAATATAAAAAGAATGTAAAAGTAAAATTAAAATTTTGACATTACGTGCCAAATTTTCCTTAGGAAACCCAATCTTTCAAATCTACATTTTTCAGTTCATACCGCAAACATCTAAAGAAAATGAAGACACACTGTTATCTTTCAAAAAGTCAAAAGATGTACACATTTCTAAAGCTCCGAGTCTTTTGAAGAATCCCCATTGCTGACATAATGGAAAAAGAACAAAGGCTTTTAAAAGAATCTTATTTATTTATCGAATAATGTTATTGTAATAATAAAATAAATAATTAAAAGGTTGCGGAGAATATTTAAATAGAAAACAAAGTTTATATAGGTTATATATAAGTATAATTATTATGATGGAAGATTTAATTTGTAGGAATAAACTATTATACTAGGGTTCAAGTTCATTGCTAATTTTCAATATTTTCACTTGTAATCATTTTTTTTTCTAACTTTAGTTTTGAAGAAAAGAAAAAAAAACTGTTAATGGTTCTTTTATTCCATCTTTCTAGTTCATGAGAAGGTTTAGGTTTGTTACAAAAAATTTTAATTATTTTCTTATTAGCATTTTGTTTTAAGAAATCATTATGGTTGCATTCATGCTAAGGATTTATGACTGAGTAGAAAGGAAAATTATGATTTATTGGCAAGTTTGGAAGGCATGTGTGAAAGGGAAGTGAATTTATTACTGCTAGTGTCGCTTTTTATTAGTGCATGAATACGTCCTATATGTGGATGTAAGTCCTATATGTGTTGGTCTATGCAAGTTGAGTAGTTGGAAGGTGATGTAGTGTGGGGGTTATTTTGGATATTTACATTCTTCTTATCGTTGATAGGAAGAGTAGAAGGCTTGATCATGATTTGAGGAGGAAGGTTGTGACCTCAAAATAGTAGATGGGCTTCCATTTGTCATTGTGAATCACTAACAACCATGGGCTTGGTTTTTAAACATGTGTTAAAGGAGTTAGGACTAGGTTTACAATGTGCTCCTAGGTTGAAGGTAATAGTGTGCCAAGAATTTCTCTTCAAAAATTAGCAGATAGGGTTCTTGATACTACACCAAAGGTTTGGCTCTTGAATTTGTTATTACCAAATCCATTTGAAGGAATGGTTGTTCTCTTGGAGTTTGGTACATGGTTCAAACCAAGTACATTCATGGGGTTGTAAGAAGGAGGTTCATCCATGGGGAAAATAGGGAAGTTAAATACACTACACTAGGTGGTGAATGTGTCACAAGATTATTTCTTTAATATGGGTAAAGTGTTGCCCACTTTATTAGCTACTCACATTTGAGTCTACTTAGAAATCGCAAATGAATACATAGTCCATGTCTTTTATGGTAAACTATCTACAAAGTCAAAAACAATATAAAAATAATACTTTGAGTTTTGGTTCTCGACTTTGGATTCTATTCCATGACTTAGAGGTCATTTCATGGAGGATACAACACTCTAGGATAACACTACTATGTTTGGTTCTAGGTGTTATGGCTTGTGCTAAGTGTATGCTCAACTTATTTTTTGCATAGTCTTGTGTCAATTGGGATATGTAGGTGCTTGTTATTACAAGTTTGCTACATGTTGCTTCAATATTTTAGGTGCTAGCTCTTCATGTGTCATAATATGTAGTTTTTTCTCTTAAGAGAAATCTAGTTTTGGCTATGACACATATGCTCACTACTATGTTTTACTCTTAGGATGGTGGAACATTTTGATAGTTCACTCATATATCATATTCAATTGTATCAACATCTTAGTCATTTTATTATATGTTTGCTATTTTCTCTTTGGTAGTGGTCCCTATTGAATCCCCAATTAAATAATCTAAAATATATATGAATATAATGTTTAAATATATAGGACTTTATGTATTTAAATTATATTTTTAATATTATGTTGTCCATGTAAGATTTGAAAAGTATTTGAATATTTTATATCTAAGTATTCTATTTAATTAATAATTATTAATCTAGCATGTAAATGACCATCAAATATATGCTAAAAGATTTTTGTGAACATACTTACATTGTTACAATCTAATGGTACTAGTATAGATGTAAAAAATAATTTTTATTTTATTTAATCAATAATTGACCTTTGTGCAAAAATCAGGTTTAATTCTTTATGGCAATTATTGGCAAGCTTTTACTATTTTTTAGAAACCTTAATTGACCAAATAAAATGTTTAAATATATTAAAAAATACACATTGATTTATTTAACAATATTTATAAAATTTATGCAAAAATCATTGTTTATAAGGGATAGAAGTGCACACTTTGCACTTCTACACTTCTATTTTGATTTGCATGGTGTATAAACCAATCTTGATCTTAAACCATTAATCAAAATTATCTCATTTATTGTTATAAATAGGACCAATATGATCTCATAGGATTTATATCAACTTGGACTAGGCTATACTCATGACCTTGTCCTTGGATTGGGCCATGCAACTTGATCTAGCTTGCCAATTTCAAATTTCAAATTTCCCATTGCCAAGGGAAACTTTCTTGGAATAACTTTGACCTCATAGGCTCATGCACCAAATACCTTGAGTTGAGTGATTGGGATTGTGTATTTATAAACAATCATAGGCCATTAGTTTTCATTGAAAGGTCATCAAAGCATCTCATCAAATAGTTGTGAAATCACATATCACAAGTAATATGCACAAAGGGTATTTAAAGCATCACATCAACAATATGCCAATATTGTATTGATTATCTATTATGTTTGTGGGTGTTGCTCAACAATCTAAGGGATTTGACTACTCACAAGGAAGTCCACAATATTTCCTTAGTGAAAAACAAACTTTCTTGTGCTTTTTAACAAAGCCATTTGGCTAGTAGCATGTACAAAAGACAAGAGTGTAGTGTAAAAGGCCATTTCGATAGCATTCGTGCTAACATAATGTGTTGAAGCATGAATATTAGGAGAATGACATTTTGACTCCTAATATGAGTCTATAACTTTCATATACTTGCTCCTCTATAAACCATGATTCCCTCTAAAGTCCCTACAATTTTTATACTCTTTGGCATTGTTGAAAGACATACTTTACTAAATACATGTCACAATGTAACGAATAAGAAGGTTAGAGACAAGCCAAACACTCAAATTGATTGCAACCAATATCGCTTTAAACACTTAGGTCTCTCTAATACTCTCTTCCTAAAGAATACAAACCCTATTTATGCCCTATTCCCCTTTCCTCTTCCTAACTTTCGAGTTACAACCATTTTATTAGGGCATGTCCAATCATTCTCTACTCATTATACTTCTAAAATCATGGAGTAGAGAAATACCATTTGTTACATTATTATTTTTTAAACGCTTTATAAAAACCTTAAATTAACAAGCTCAAATTACCAAACAATATATGATATAGATTTATTCTAAAGAGTTTGAGAAATATTTAAATATTTATAAAAACTATAGAAATGTTTATGAGAGATTCCTTAAAAAAAGTTTCTTATACTAAAAATAATTTAGTTTGAATTATTTTATACTTTAATTCATAGCGTTGAAAAAGACCAAAATTGATCCGTAGGGTGGAAAGAACCAGGGTATTATAGAATAAGAATATTTACAACACATTGAATATTAAAATAATAATAATAATACAAATATAAATTCAATTCAACTGAAAAACGCGTTCAACAATGGACAAAACTTCTGACATAAGAATGAAAAAAAAAAATAATATCTGTAGAAACTTCCAAGCAGAAACGCCCACGCCATCACTTTGTTGAACACTCCCAGTAATGAAGGCAAACACAAACACAGATATCCGAATGAGCGTGTAAAGATCTATGGCAGAAAATCTATTGGATTTCACTGCCACGGGACCCAAAAACATACGCCCAAATGATCCTAATTTCAAGCGCATTCTCCTCGCATGTCTGGTAAATTCAAGCTACATCCAAGAAATTTACAGACAGCAAGCGCTCAAGCGCCACAGCACTACAGCCACTGCGTGGCACACAGCATTCCATTACAGACTCCACAGCCTCCTCTACAGCCCATCCGATGGCTCCATTTTCGGCGCAGTTTTTATGTACGATTCATTCTCTGCTCTCAAGGCGTTCCGGCTCTTCCGCCCAGAAAATTGCCCCTCTGCCGTCATAGCGCTGAGAGGGACAATACTGTCCGCAGGTAGTATAATTTCGGACCTCAGAGACGACTTAAATTTAATTTTACAGCAGATACAGAAGGTCTCCCGTGTGGAGGAGGCTCTGCGCGTCACCAGAGAATTGGTGAAGCGCTGCGGCGCGCAGAATGTCTGCTTGGCCGGCCATTCGCTTGGCGGTGCAGTGGTACTCAAAGTTTCGCGGATAATGGCGGAAGAAGAATCAATCTTTTTAGATACCCATTTGTTCAATCCACCGTTTTTTTCTCTCATTTCCGTGCAAGATCAAAAGCTGGGCATTTTCATCCACAGAATACGGGCAATTGCAGCCGGATGTTTAACAGAGAGCGCTGCGGAGACTCGTGCGGCCTTCTTGGCGCTTCAGAAATGGTGCCCTAATCTGTACGTCAATGTATTTGATCCCGTGTCGAGTAATTATTTGCATTATTTTAGGGCCAGATTGAACAGCTCTGCACACAGCTCGATTGTGAACTCGATTATGAGGTCGCTGGGGAAGAATCCTGAGCCCCACCACCTTGTGCCGTCTGCAAACGTGTTCATTAATGGCGGCGGGCGAAAGGAGTTTAGATTTTCGCATGGACTGCATCAGTGGTGGTCGGAGGAGACGGAGGTGAAAACAGAACATTATAGTCTGGATGTGCCGGAATTTGTCGATCGTGTGGACCAATTTGCACAAGTTGCAGGTAAGGTTTGAACTTGCGGTGCAGATTTGAAATATTGAGTTTCTCTTTTAGTTGAGCTTTCTATACGGATTTGGTTTTGTATTAGTTATTATGGGTTTGAGCTTTCTGTGTAGATCCGGTTTTGTATGTATTTATATTTGGTTTGGAATGATATTTATTCATTAATTTTTCAATCTATACGATTATACATTCATCGAATGCGATTTCAAACATTCTTTATTTTGATATACAAAACAAAGACAATTTTTTAAGGTTTGTAATTGAATCTCATGAACTGTAAAAACTTATTCTTGATGTCTATTAAGAATATGATATGCGCACAGTTGCATCAATGAATGAAATGCACACAGACCTTGGCACAACTGTATGTTTTATTCACTTGTTACTGGGACAATTTTTAAAAGCCAATATTTGTCATTTGGCTATTTTTCCATTTGTTCCCCCATTGGAGAACATTTGGAAAAGAAGACTCAGACCACTTTTCTGATCAATATCTTTACGTGACTTTTTGCCAACTTTTTGTGTAAAATATCTAGAATCTTTAGAAAATCGATTGTTCTAAAGTCATCGCCATGAAGACGGACACCAATTTTGCATTTATATTTTAAATCTTACAAAGCCTATAAGTAAGCCATACGTTTCCAGGAGGTTGTGTCCATGAAGCCAGGCACCAATTGACTCATGATGAAACCTATAAGTAAACCATACATTTCCAGTACATTTACATCCAGAAAGAAAGAAATTAAAAAAAAAATGTTAATGTCCACAGATAACCAACTAGGTCAATGGGACTGTAAAATGCAGTGCTAGGTTACAGTAGACTAAAGGAACATTCAATAGATAATGGCATATGTTTTTCTTAGGATTGATTTGGTGAACTTAAAGACAGAATTTTTCAATTAATTAAGAAACTAAAAAACTTAGAAGAAAATTTCATGAAAGTGGAGAAAAATGTGCAGATGACTTTCTTCAAATAAACAAAAAAAAATTCCAAAAACCTGTAATCTATTCATGAAAAACTTACCTGCAATTTTTTCTCTATCTTTTATATTTTTCTCAGATTTTTTTATATCCCAATTTTTTCCCTATTTTCAAAAGCTTGCAATTTATTCCCAATTTATTACTGCCTCAGGAATCATGCCCATGTTGACCCAAAAAAATAGTGATCAGATTCAAGATTGGATTGCCAATAGGTCCACGTCCCAGTAAATCACGGGTTAGCAGGAGTTATTCCTTATTTTTGCTACATTGATTAAATTTGTCCAGGATATTAGGAAAAATGTTCCTTCTTTATCTTCCAGTAGAGGGGAGAAGGGAATCGGCTTTACCCTTTATCCATTTAATATATCCTATAATGGATTTGAACCTGGTTAATTTTGTGCCTTCTTTAACTTCGGGAAGAGGGAAGCGGCTTTTCAGCTCTTCGGTTTTCCTTTAACATAACCTATAAGGGAACTGAACTCATATTATTTGTAACTTTGCGCCTTCCTTAAAATGGAAAGGAGGCAATCAGCTCTGTTCTTTTTCTATTCAACATGTGATGTAATGGATTTCAATTCATATAATTTGTTATTTGTAATTTTGCATATCTTAAACTTTAGGAGGGAGTTAGATTTGCATTTATCCGTTTAAGTCTTGTAAGAGATTTGAACTCGTGTAATGTATAACATTAATGCGGGATATTTGATCTCATGTAATTTTGCCACTTAACTTCAACAAAAGGGAATTAGTGTTGAGCTTTTTCTATTTAACAAGTTCCATAAGGGATTCGAACTCAAGACATTTTCAAAGAAAGGGAAACATTTTACCATTTAGCTGCTACTCTTACAGTAAGAGGTTCCTCTAAGTAAATAAAACGTATGAATAATCTTACAAAGAATAAATACATACAAGGAAATTGATCAATAAATCTCATCATATGGATAAGATCAATCAATGCCTCAATTAGCAGTAATCAATCAATAGGCCTGGATTGAGTGCTTTTCTGCAGGGGTCTGCTGCCAAGGGGTCCGCATGCCTTTCACTGGTCTAGTATTAAGTGGTGTCCTGCTTTTGGCAGTATCCTATTAAGTGGTGCTCTCCTTTCTATAGTCTAATTCCTAGCAGTGCTCTCATTTCATCTGTTCAAACTTCAATACCATTACTCTCATTTCAACAACTGAACACCAAGCTGTGCTCTCATATCAGTGGTTTAATACTAAGCAGTCCTCTCCTTTCAGTGGTCTAGTTCTAAGCATTGTTAATTATTAGTAAGTATTGCTTTCCTTTTGGCAGTCCTATGCTAAACCTCTCCTCTCCACAGCTATAGTACTAAGTGCTTCTCTCCTATTGAGGGTCTAGTACTAAGTGCTTATAATTCATTGTTTTAGTACTAAGTGATTCTCTCCTTTCAGGCTAGTGGAGTATTCCCCTTAAAGTTCAAGAAAGTTCTAAGGGAAGCTTCTAGAAGAAGTAAATTTTTGAGAAGAAAGGTGTATATAGATATTTAGATATATGTACTATAATAAAAAATATAGTGTAAAATAGAGTATCCCATTTTTGACAATGTCTTATCAAGATAAAGTTTGTAAGTTTCTTTAGGTTCTGGATTAGCCATTATTGTAGAGCATATATTTTATCTGAAACTGTCAATTTCAGCCTGGCTAGTGCTTAAATACTACTTGAGCGATGGAGATTATTTAGCATAGTTACCAGGTTCAGATAATTCAATTTGTTCAGGAGGCTAAAATAAATTGGAAATACGGAATTTTAAAAAATGGTAAAATTTCTATGCGAATTGCAAAATCCGGATGGTCCAACAAATTTGGACCCTGCCGGATTTGGTAACAACTTTATTTAGCCAAATGTAGCATTTATAGGTGCAAGCTAGGCACTGTTCAATTTAAGGACAATATGGACTCAAACAATTTCATGTTTTTTTCTTTGGCAGCGGAGGAGGAGATAGAGTCGACAACTCTTGTAACATCTCCTTTACCATCTAAGGCAACAACTCCTTCGCCATCGACGGCAACAGCTTTTGTTTCATCCAAGGCCGTGTTCAAGCTCTTTGGAGTAAAATAGTTGGTAATTCAAGAGTCGAATCAGAAGTTAAGAGGATTTTCTTTTCTAAAGAATTTTGCACGTGTTTTAGTCATTCGGAGCTATTGATTCATTCAGCTTCTCGAGGCGTATCTAACAAGGTGAAGTTGGGAGCAAAAGTGCTCCTATATTCGTCCAGGATATCATCATTCTTTATCTAGCTGTTTTCATTGTAAGTATTTCAAGCTATATTCAATTCTGTATCCTGTTTTTTTCTTAATCTACTCTTGTTGAGCTGCTTGTGTTTAATTTAAAGATTAGTGGACTTGCTTTCTGCTCCTCTATAGGCTGCAGTAGTCAGTCTTAGGTAGAATAAATCTGGTTCATATGCAAGAGCGTTCCCTTACCAATTACTTATTGTAGCAGGATGCCACAAAAACAGTATTCTATATGTTCTTACATTTGATTTATTTTTTGTTTGTGGTGCACTGGCAGCTTTATTTTCAGTTTGATGGCTTTTGAGCTATTTAATCCGAGCAGTAGTATGAGGAGGCCATTGGGGCTCAAAGAAGCTTAGGTTATTATGTAAGATATCAGTAGTCATCATCCGTATAGAATGTTCTGTTCTTTCATCTGTAAATTTGAAATAAATCATGAAGGATCATTTAGTGGTATATATGGTTATCAGGATTCTAATGTACTTGTTTTAGTTATGAAATGGTTAGTTTGTGGTGAAGGATAGTGTTGAACAATATAAATAGAACTTTGATTGCCTTGAAATTTTATGTGGTATATTATGGACTATAGAAATGTTCTGATATTGTGAACAACGTTGACAAAAGGGCGAAGCTATTGATCCAACCATTCTTAGTTTTTCAACGAGGTTAGTGTTGGTTCATATGCCTACAATTGGTTTTGTTTATGATTAGTTTCAGTTTCTGTTCTGTTTGAAGTATAAGCTTAGGAAAGGAGCACACTACGGCAATGATCATGATTATCAAGTGATTGCTCCTTCATGTTGATGAGGTTTTGAGATTGCTCAGGCTTAGAGGTTGGTTGATAGAGCCCTTGCATGTTGGTCTACACCATTTCCAACTTCTATTCCCAAGTCATATTTTTTGTTGTTGTGTGTATACAAACAAAGGATTCTGAAACTCCAAGAAATCACTGCTTACAGAAACATTGGGATGCTCTTCTATCGACGTAAATTGTTGAAGGTACATTGTTTATCTAGAAATAGAGTAATATCGAATGAAATGGTAAACAAATATATGCATTATAACTAATTCTCATATCTAGTTTCTGATGTGAAACATGAAAACACTTCAAGCTTGAGGGATTATTGTTAAAACCGCAAAGAACTGTGAAACAGGCGGTCCTAGGTGCGTGGTACAACCTACCCATGTTGGGAAGCTGTAACATCAACTTATGGATCATGATGTTCACTTCACTTTTCTACTGAGATACCCTTGTAGTGTATGGGCATGCTTATAACGAGGAGAACGTAAGTAACTATCTCCTTTTAGTTCATTGAATGTGTGAGATGGAACCTTGATTTCTGAGTGCTACATGTTGGTAGCCATTATCTCCTCATCATTATACGTCATATTATATGTGTTATTCTCACATAACACAGACAGTCCTTTAGGCAACTTACAGAAGCAGACACAAATTGATCATACAATTAAAACTTATGTGATAAAGTTTTCTAACAAATAAAAATAAAACATACCTCTTTGATAAATTAGCCTTGGCCTAGGCCTGAAGTTTATGGACTAAAAGGGTAAACTGAACTTGTGCAATGATAAAATAAAGGCATTTTGGTAACACCCACTTACAAGATCTTTAGTACGAAGGCAACATAGAGATTGGTAATTTCTTTGGTATAATGAATTATTTTAGTTTAATAGATATACAACATTTTCGAACTTCCTTACATTGCGTTTACCTAGATCTTCGTACATCACAATAGAAGCAAAGAGTTTGGGAAGCTCGTCTAGTGCGGCAATGTCTATCCAGCCCCAAAACGGTCATTTGACTGTATTTATTAATTAATTAAAAATAAAAAATGCATTGCATCTTTATTTTTAATTAATTAATAAATACAATCAAATGATTGTTTTGAGGGCTGCGTAGACAATTCCTAGAAAATTGGTCTCGTATATCTAATCTTCACATTTTTTGATAGACTCCAAAATTTATTGGTACATTTCCTAGCTGTGAAGTACAAAGTGCGATGAAGTTGATCAAAATTAGGACAAATTTGAAAAAGGTGCCTTGTGTGTTTCATCTATAATTGTAATAGAGCACTAGATGGAATTGTCTACGCAGCCCTCAAAACGATCATTTGATCATATTTATTAGTTAATTAAAAATAAAGGTGTTGGCTTACTGTTATCATGGAATCTAGCAACGCTCGTTCCACTGATAAACCCCTACGAAACTTACCTATTTCTTAGGTTTGTGAAGTTCAAGCACGCAAAACGAGGTGATTTTCAATCCACCTCAAAGTGCGTTCCAAAGCCTCAAATAGTCAGTTTGAGCATCGCCCTACGTTCACCTCGCAAAGACCTTCGAAACGAGTACCTTCACGAGCTCTCACTTTTGATACTTAGTAAAATTGTAAAAAGTGCAGTTGTTGTCAAAAACAACGCTCTAGCCTTTTTCAAAAATTTGATTAAGTATCAAAAGTGCAAGGGCGCTAAAAATCAACACCTTTGCACTTAAGTGAATGTGTTTTGGTGCAAAGGGGCTGATTTTTAGCCCACTTGCACTTTTCTTCCAGACTTACCCATTTTTTGTGCTGGGCGTTAATTTTTAGCACCTTTGCACTTTCTCCAGACTTCGCCATTTTTTGTGTTGGGCGCTAATTTTTAGCACCTTTGCATTTTTTCCAGACTTCCTCATTTTTTGAGTTGGGCACTAATTTTTAGCACTTTTGCACTTTTTTCAAATTTAGTCATTTTTTGAGTTGGGCGCTAATTTTTATCACCTTTGCACTTTTTCCAGACTTAGCCAATTTTTGACTAAGACGTTTTTTCAGTGCTTTGCACTTTTTCCAGTTTTAGTGCCACTTTTTATGTCTTAGTTGCATGACTTTTGTTCATTTATGACACTCCCAAATTACTTTTAAGTGATTTTAATTGATTTTTAGTTCGTTCTTTCACTTCATTTCACCTTTCACTCATTCTCCATCAAGTTGGAAACTTGCACAAGCTCTGATTTTTAGCACTTGTGCATTTTTGTCAAAGTCTGTCTTTGGTGCACAAGCTCCGATTTTTAGCGCTTGTGCACTTTTTATCTATACTTAGTCAAATTTGTATAGGACGTCGATTTTTGTCTCCTGTGCACTTTTCATAATTTTACATGCTAAGTGTATGGGCGTTGATTTTCAATGCCCTTACACTTTTGGCAGTTTTTGTCTTTGACATCTCCAAATCACTTTATCTTCACTCTAGACGCCGTTTCTCCGCTCCTGCATCATTTTTCGTGCCTCGTCGCTCGCTTCACGCTTGCTCAACATTGTTGCTCGCTTTACGCTGCTAAACATCTGTTGATTCACCATCCTTGTAGTTTCTCTCCAAATTTCATTAAGTGATCCTAAAGGTGACATCTTATGATTCAGTGAGCTATCCCAGATCTACAAAGAAGTCGTTATGCAGTAAGTTGAGGATGACAGTTTTTCCCAAAGCCTTAATACATATCATTTGTGATATACGGTTGACACTTGATAATTTCAAGACGTATCTTCGTAGGTGCAAGAAAATCCACTCATCTACCATGAGATCGATCACAAGGATTCACACCTTTGTGGATTACACCATTGGTCCGGATGAGAAATTCACGCAGGAAACCAAGATGAAGTATGAAGACTTATGCGCCCAAGCAAGGAACCATGAAGATTACTAATTTCCAAGTGTTCAACTTTTTGATGTTTTCCTTTATGCATCTTGTAAATAGTTTTTGACATCTTAAATGTCATTTCTCAAAATGTAATTACACCAAAAATCTGAGATGTAATTTCTTGAAGACAAATTACACTTTGACTTTGGTCAAAGTTAGGTGAGATTTTCCTTAATTAGCTCACCTAACTTTCCTAGATTTGTTCATCCCTCTCCTCTATATATATATGAGGGATTTCTATTGTATTGTTTATCTTTTATCTCTAGCAACAAAGTGCTACTCATTTTGCAACAAATTTTGAAACTGTGTGTTCATGCTTTGTGAATCTGAATCTTATCAATACAGAAGGAAGTTGCATACCAAACTTTGTGTTGGATCAATCGTCTTTTGAAATTGATTAAGATTGGTGGTGATTATTATATGAAATCTAAGGGCTTCAAGTAATCCATGTAAACTGTGTTGCATTTCTTATTTGGATTTGAGTTTATTCTTTGGATACTTTGGTTGAATGATCTACAAGACTTTGCACTTGTAATTGTTCATGTTGTTCAAGGAATTGCTGCATCTAAGAAGACATTGTGCTTCTAATGCAACAAACAACACATCTTTCATAGATCCATCACTCAAAAAGCTATGGAACGACTTTGTGCCTTCGTGAGCTTTCCTTTTTATTTTACTTGTTTATTGTTAATCACTTTTGGTACCTCTACGCTTTGCTTTGACAAGTTAGAGGTATTGGCAGTACTGCTTGTTGATCGTTTAAAGTTATTGTGAATTAAGAACTTCCAACAGTGAAACATTGTAAATATCTTCTCTGAAAAAAGAGAGAAGGATGAATGCGACACACACCCCCCATTTTGTAAGTATAATGTGTATTGTGTAAATACTTTAATAAGTTTTATTGTTGCTTCCATAAGCAGTAAGAAGGGTGCCTCCCCTTTCTAAGTGGAGAGATTTACATCTCACATAGTTGTGGTTGAAGTCCTAGTTGTGTAATCTGTTGAAAAGTTGATTACATAATTTTCATCCAACAGTTTTTTGGCGACTCCGCTGAGGACACGATACACATTCTAAAGCTTCATGCTTTCGTTTGAAGTATACATGTGTCCTTTTTTATTGTAATTTATTTTCTTGTAAGTTTTCAAGCTTTCACCAAGGACATGTAAATGGCTGCTCAAGGTCCTTGGGGAAATGTTTTTGGTCTATTGAGCCTAGTTCTACCCCTACATGCTCTTCCTAAAGGCTCACGGAAGAACTTTCCCAAGTTTTTTGGTGATGGACAACATCGTTACGAGCACGTTGTTGCTTTCTACATCGCTTGTAGAGTTCATGGTGTTGAATATGAAGATGTATCCATAAGGTTGTTTGTGGAGACTCTCTAAGGCATTGTTGCAGATTAGTTTTATCATCTGGCACCACGTACCATCACAAACTAGGCAACTCTCATAGCCAAGTTTGAAGGAAGGTTCAAGCCTCCTGAACACGCTCATGCTTTGTTGGCTCAACTCACCTAGTTGAAGAAGGAATCTCACATGCCTATGCGCGAGTTCATTGCTCACTTCAACAAGCTGACATGAAGAATTCCAATTGTTGCTCAACCTACAACTGAGAATTTGAAATGTTTCTTTGTAAATGCTCAAGTGCTCGAGGTTGGTTTCCTATTGAGAAGAGCAGCCCCAACTACTCTTGCAATTGTACAGACCTTGGCGACAAATATTATGATCTCATTCTTGCTGGGCAAATAAAAATTGAATCAAATGAATCTGAAGAAACCCCTTCTTTGGAGTTATTTTCTTCCATCACGAGGACGGATCCTATGGTGCAAAGGTTGGTAAATGAGCTACTTGTCCTAAAAAAGCAGTTAGGTCATAATTTTGCTATTGGGAATCAACACAAGTTATCTTCACCTCCGAAGAGGCTTGCTCTTGAGGTACCTGTTGATGTGTTTTTTATGCACTTCTCAACACAGGCAGTGCGTAGGTGCACTACCTCTTTTGAAAGACAATATTCCACAATCAAATTGTAGAACACTATCCCAAGGTCTATAATGTCAGGTCTTGACGATGCTTGATATATATCAGTTGTTTGATGTGATTTGTTGGAATCACAAGGTGGACTTACGGATGAGTTACAAAACATGGGAAGTTGGGTTTGCAAATGCAGTTTCAAAGTGCTGGAAGTGAATGAACAGTGGCTGTCCACTCAAAACAGTAAACTGAAACTCATCAAGTTCATCTGATTTGGCTTCATGGTGATGCTTTGGATCCTACTCTAACCAAGGATTAAAAGAAACAACAAAAGGAGAAGGGTTAAGAAAGTTATTCTAATCCTAAGCTACGAATGAACAGTAACAATAGTGGCTGCTAAAGTAGACAGGCTTCCTAAACTGAGTTTGTTTGACCAATAGAAACCTACAGCTACACAAAACCAGTGCAATCTTCTAAGGTATATTGATTTTCAAATTACACATACACATCATGAACATGCAATTGAACTAGGATGCAACAATGACAAAAAGAAGCCCAGGCTAACTTTGCACAGTAGTTTGTCATCAACAAGTGCTAAAAGTATGGGCTAGAAGCTCATCAAATACTATAACACTATCATAACAACCATTCAAGAAACTAATACTAAACTAACATGGAAGTAGAACCATGCATGCAAGATGAGCAAAATCAAAGAGAACATCCATAAAATTATGCAATGCTATCTTCTATTGCTACAAAATGCTTTTTACAACAGCTCTCCAACCCTTACAAATGAGAGGCAAGCCCCTATTTATACTTTTCCAAAGTCCAAATGAATGGCTAGGATCAATTTGCAACAAATGGCCCAGATTCAATTACATTAGGGTTTCACCTACCCCACAATATTCAGCAATTTTAAAATACATCATTTGTCATTTCCCTGTTTTGTCATATAGTGCCCAGGGGTTGTAGCAGTTTTGTCATTTAGTTGATTGCCCTTTTACTGTAGCTGAAGCTGCCTTCTTACTTGATGTGTTTGCAGTGTTTTTCCTTGGATCAAACGAGTCCGTCGATGATTGGCATCAATTGATTAGTTGCCCCTGATTCGAGCGGACAACTCCCTTATGCTTTCTTCAAGGCCACCCCCTTGCATTTTTGTCCTTGACTTCCTTGGCAGGTGGGTGCTAGCGGGAGAGGCGAACATAAAATGAATAGTGACAAGAGCTATGCGCATTCCTTGTTCAGCTTTCTCGATGGGTCTCCTAACGGACCTGCAGTAGGCTCCTTGAATCCTGCATACATGAAGTGTCGTAAATGCTTTCATACACAAATTAAGGAAAACGTTAGTCAAATCTTGCAAAATCCCTGTTAGATCCATCCATGCATTATCAAAAAATCATAATATTCATATTTGGGGCTCATTTGGATCGAAAACATTAATGCAAGCCCAAGGGGGCGGGCAGCGAACAAGGGACAACAAACCGGAAGGAAAGTTCCCGGACCTCACAAAACATAGCAAAACTAAGATTTTTCAATTATAGCACATGGGAAAAGGGGAAAGAAGAGTGCCTAGAAAACCTCCTTAAAATTGGACTCATTTTACAAAAACTGGAAGCTCAAAACGACCACGGAGAAACGGAGTCCCGGAAACGGCCACGGAGGGGCCGGGCTCCGGAGGCCAGGTCGCCGAGGGCCAACGGATGTTCAAAACGGCCACGAAGGGACGGAGTCTCGGAAACGGCCACGGAGAGACAGAATCCCGGAAACAGCCACGGAGGGGCAGAGCTCTGAAGGCCAAGCCGCTGGGGCTTCACGGATGTTCCAAAACAGCCAAAGGGGGGACAAAGCTCCGGAACCACCGAATCTTAATCGAATGTTGACAAAACCTTGGCAGTTCATTTAAGCACATCAAACACATGCCAGATCCAAAAAAGGTTGGCCCCAAAGTCAAAAATGTGGAAACCGGAGCGATGGGGGTCCACGAATGTTTCCAAATAGCCGAGGAAGGGAATTCCAGAGGGAAAGTTCCAAAACCATTGAAACTTAACGGAACGTTGATGAAACCTTGGTAGTTCATTTAAGCACATCAAACACATCCCAAATCCACCAAAAAGTTAGCCCCAAAGTCAAAAATGTGGAAACCGGAGCGACGAGGGTCCACAGATGTTTCCAAAACAGCCAAAAAAGGATGAAACTCCGGAACCATCGAAACTTAACGAAACGTTGACGAAACCTTGGCAGTTCATTTAGGGACCCCAAACACATCCCAAATCCACCAAAAAGTTAGCCCCAAAGTCAAAGATGTGGAAACCGGAGCGGCGGGGGTCCAAACAGCAGGAACAAGACAAAAGGCAGAAAGGGGACGGACGACTTTATTTCTCCGCGGATTTGAATACCCTAAATAGGTGCGTTGGTAAGGGGAATTGTCGTTTGATGGCACATGACCAATTTGGGCTTGGAAAATGGGGCAGCGCATAAAAGCAAGGCGAGCAAAGCTGCTATCACTGTCGAAACAAAAAAGGGAGTCCCTTTCTGGCGAAGCGTGGTAATTAAAACATGCACAACAAATAAAAGCGACTTCGGCTGAAATGCTCAGCATTTTGATGATAGCTGGAATGGCCGAACACAGAATCTACATTTGCGACTTTCACTAGAATTTAAAACAAACTGGAAGCGCCCAACCAAAGGATCCGAAACCACTAGCCAACCAACGCCGGTATGTTGAAAATCCAAGTGTGCGGTTTAAGATTCCCATCTTAGGTTGCTTCTGAGACAAGCTTCCAGTCAGAGTTAAGCTCGTAGTTTATTCTAACTCCAAAAGCATCCGGGACATTGCCTCATTACCAGTCAGGCGTCCATAGCCTCGATGAGGTTGTCGTTGTGATTCTCCTGAACATTGCTCTACTGCCGGCCAAGTGTCCATAGCCCCGGTAGAGTTGCTTTCGGATATGAAAGTTGAATTTTCTCTTTCTTTCTTTTCTCTTTTTAGGCTCTTTTGTTTCCAACACGCAAGCATTGAAGCTCGCGCTCAGGGCTGAGAATCACAGTGGCGCTGAAGCAAAATTTTAGATTTTTCACTTAACTAGACTTCACAAAAGGCCCTACAGTGACCGTCAGATTCTTAAGATGTGTAAAAGCTGTAAAATTTCAGAATACGTCAGAGTTAGACTAAACCAACAACTTATCATTTTTGAATCAAACACCTAGATCACTTGACACTAACAGAAGACCTTCACCATCCACTCTGAAGACTTGATTAGAGTTTGACAAAGAAATACGTAGAACAACCCCAGGCGATAAGTATGGTTGTTGTGCGCACAGATGTGCCTAGCTAAAAGCAGAGGGACCCCGACCAAAGCAGCAACAAAGCGAAAGCAAACAACCTACAACAAACCAACTAATCTAAGGAAAGCAAGAAAGTGAAGTATTTACAGGAAACATATATATACTCAAAACGAGCTATGTACAAAGATATTTACAAAGCACTATGTTTGTGAAGGGTGAGCTGATATTAACATTCATTGGATTTCGCAGTGCATGCACAAGCAAACAGGCGATTGTTGTCGTTCTTAACCATGCAAACTTGTCGTTATATCCTGAAAAAATAAATTCAATGTTGCAACATTCAAGGTCAATCACATTATCATGAAAAATCAGCAATTGAGGAGGCTCGCCGAACCCATGGTTAATCCATAAACATGTTCATTTTCCCTCGTTCCCATAATCAAAATAATAAGTGCAATTATGAGAAATAATAGGGGCAAGGAAGGATAGAACCTGGATGTCACCATATGGAGGTGGCAGCGCTGGACAGTCGAGAGCAAGCACAACATCGTTGATCGTTGCATCGGTAGCCTCGAGCGGGTGCAGTGGAGGATGCGACACTTTGGACATTAAGCTTGCATAAGGCTGGGAGGACAGGGCAGCAAACAACTCTTCCAATCCACCAATGGGACCTATAGCCTTGGTTGGAAGTTCTTCAAAAAGAAATACTTCTCCACATTGATCATCTGCAAACTTGGGATCCACTTGGTCGCTGTCCTCAAACGACAGTATGTTGTCTCGTCTCCTTCCCCAAGTATCAACCTACCTTTTATGATGTTCAATGTCACGGGATAATGACATGGAAAAATTTGTCCTATTACAGCTCCCTAAATATGGAGGATCAGCAATGGTCATGGCGGAAGGACTTCTAGTTGCATTTTGTAGTCTATCGGGTGCTTCATCTTTGTTAGCAGCTATCTCAGCACCTCCGCCTTTGTCTTCTTCTCTTTGTTGTTCATGCATCTCATCATGACGTTCACTCGTTTCCTCTCGCTCACTATCGCTATAAATGGAGAAGGAGCTCCTCTCCCACTCTGAAGGCTCTAGTATTTCATCAACGAGAGGGGCAAGTGGCATGCCTTCATCGCTACCGTCTTCTGGGATGTGCTCTTCCTCGGCATGAGCATACCTTCGTAGTGCAGCTCCCAATGGAAAGAAGTCATCAATTGATGGCACCTCATTAAGGGGACCAAAATTCACTATGCAATCTCCCTCCAAAGACTCGCCAAAAAGCCCATCGTCCATGGTACACAACCGCTCTTCAAGAGGAAGAACTTCTTGATAACTAGTGGACAGCATTCCCGTTTGATCTACTTCATCACTCAGATGTCTGAGACTGTATTGTTGTCCTTCTTTTATTGCTGCCCCAACATCCTTTTGAGGCCTACCTTCAGCTGAGCCATCACTTAGTTCAGGGTCTTGGTCTTCACGTTCCATCCTTGAAGCAACTGCAGGAAGTGGTATGCTTGGATGACCCACTTGTCCTTTGACTTGCTTAATGGCTTCTTTGCATAGCTTGCATGTGAGCTCTGAGTGTGATGAATCATGAAGCCTGCACCAATTTGGCAATAGCAATACCTCCAAATCCACTTGACATCTCAGCTCCGACCAATCCTTTGCTAATCTGGAGACGAGTTGGTCATATCTCTCCATGATCAGGTCCTTATCATCACTTGAAAAAGAAACTTGATGGTAGACAACCGTGGCGAGTGGTTTCTCCCACTCCAAATCTACATTTTCAGATCCTCGATCACTGTCATTGGTGAAGGGGAGGCTTTCTAACCTAAGTTCACTTATACCTTCGTCATCATTTTTTGCTGCTTCAATGTTGTCAACATTTTCTTCTTCTTGTTCTTCAGCATCTTCGTTGGCTGTCCCAACATGCACTGTTGCAGACTTTGTTGATTCATCTCCAACTTCCAATGACTCCTCTTCTAGATTAGAGGACTGTTCTTTGTTGATAGAGGAAAGGCTTTCCAATTCCCTTCCAACTGAATTTTTATTACAACATTCTGCTGTCCTAGTGAAATCTGCCTCTTCCTCCTGGTTTTCAACTTCAATGTCCGCTGCTCCAAGATTAGCCTGTATCAATTTTTTTGGTTCATCTTCAATGTGTTGTCCTCTGGATGTTGACAACTCTTCTACCTCATGGGATAACTTCTCTTCATTGGGAGTTGGCTGCTCCAACTTGTTCAAACAACCCTTGACTTGAACAATGATGTTGTCACATGATGGACACATAAATTATGAATGTGGTGCATTGTGAAATCTACACCAACTTGCCATTAGTACTTCCTCCAATCTTGGTCCATCCTTGTTGCTCAAATGTTCTTGGATCATCTCCTTGAATGCTTTGGCTGCCATGGTTGTCAACTCTTCCTTTGGGTCTTCGGGAGCCAAGCGCTGGTATATTTCCCAAAAGGGAATTTCTTCTTGCAATACCCTTTCAATTCTGCTCAAGAATGTGAGACATCCCAACTCGTTGTGCATGCGAGTGCAATGGATCCGACATCTATCCGCCAATGCAAATTGTTGCAATGGCTTCTTCAACCTCTTATTCAAATCTGCATGCAGCTGAGTGATATCGATTTGTGCATGCTGCTCCATTTTGACTCAACTTCTACTTGCCTTCAAAATTTTCTGATTTTTAGCATTAAAGGAGATCTCCCTATCTCAGATTTCTTTTTGAAAGTGCTCTCTTTGATTTCCAAATTTTAGCTTTGTAGCCTCAACATGTCAGACCCTCCTTCTAGCGCCAGTTCTGTTGATGTGTTTTTTATGCACTTTTCAACACAGACAGTGCGTAGGTGCACTACCTCTTTTGAAAGACAATATTCCACAATCAAATTGCAGAACACTATCCCAAGGTTTCTAATGTCAGGTCTTGACAGTGCTTGGAATATCTCAGTTGTTTGATGTGATTTGTTAGAATCACAAGGTGGACTTACGGATGAGTTACAAAACATGGGAAGTTGGGTTTGCAAATGCAGTTTCAAAGTGCTGGAAGTGAATGAACAATGGTTGTCCACTCAAAACAATAAGCTGAAACTCATCAAATTCATCTGATTTGGCTTCATGGTGATGCTTTGGATCCTACTCTAATCAAGAATTAAAAGAAACAGCAAAAGGAGAAGGGTTAAGAAAGTTATTCTAATCCTAAGCTACGAATGAACAGTAATAATAGTGGCTGCTAAAGTAGACAGGCTTCCTAAACTGAGTTTTGTTTGACCAAGAGAAACCTACAGCTATATAAAACGAGTGCAATCTTCTAAGGTCTATTGATTTTCAAATTACACATACACATCATGAACATGCAATTGAACTAGGTTGCAGCAATGACAAAAAGAAGCCCAGGCTAACTTTGCACAGCAGCTTGTCATCAACAAGTGCTAAAAGTATGGGCTGGAAGCTCATCAAATACTATAACATCACTATCATGACAACCATTCAAGAAACTAATACTAAACTAACATGGAAGTAGAACCATGCATGCAAGATGAGCAAAATCAAAGAGAACATCCATAAAATCATGCAATGCTGTCTTCTATTGCTACAAAATGCTTTTTACAACAGCTCTCCAACCCTTACAAATGAGGGGCAAGCCCCTATTTATAGTTTTCCAAAGCCCAAATGAATGGCTAGGATCAATTTGCAACGAATGGCCCAGATTCAATTACATTAGGGTTTCACCTACCCCACAATATTCAGCAATTTTAAAATACATTATTTGTCTTTTCCCTGTTTTGTCATATAGTGCCCAGGTGCTATAGCAGTTTCGTCATTTAGCTTATTGCCCTTTTACTGTAGTTGAAGCTGCCTAAAAGCTGCCTTCTTACTTGATGTGTTTGCAGTGTTCTTCCTTAGATCAAACGAGCCTGTCGACGATTGGCATCAATTGATTGGTTGCCCCTGATTCGAGCAGACAACTCCCTTATGCTTTCTTCAAGGCCACCCCCTTGCATTTTTGTCCTTGACTTCCTTGGCACAGGCCTTCTTCTAACGCCGACCCTGTTGGTGGGTGCTAGTGGGAGAGGCGAACATGAAATGAATGGTGATAGGAGCTATGCGCATTCCTTGTTCAACTTTCTCGATGGGTCTCTTGACGGACTTGCAGTAGGCTCCTTGAATCCTGCATACATGAAGTGTCGTAAGTGCTTTCATACACAAATTAAGGAAAACGTTAGTCAAATCTTGCAAAATCCTTGTTAGATCCATCCATGCATCATCAAAAAATCATAATATTCATATTTGGGGCTCATTTGGATCGAAAACATCACTGCAGGCCCAAGGGGGCGGGCAGCGAACAAGGGACAACAAACCGGAAGGAAAGTTCCCGGACCTCACAAAACATAGCAAAACTAAGATTTTTCAATTATAGCACATGGGAAAAGGGGAAGGAAGAGTGCCCAGAAAACCTCCTTAAAATTGGACTCATTTTACAAAAACTGGAAGCTCAAAACGGCCATGGAGGGGCCGGGCTCCGGAGGCCGGGTCGTCGGGGGCCGACAGATGTTCAAGACGGCCGCGGAGGGACGGAGTCCCGGAAACGGCCACGGAGAGACGGAATCCCGGAAACGGCCATGGAGGGGCCAGGCTTCGGAGGCCGGGCCACCAGGGCTCCACGGATGTTCCAAAACAGCCAAAGGGGGACGAAGCTCCGGAACCACCGAAACTTAACTGAATGTTAACGAAACCTTGGCAGTTCATTTAAGCACATCAAACACATCTTAGATCCAAAAAAGGTTGGCCCCAAAGTCAAACATGTGGAAACCGGAGCGACGGGGGTCCACGGATGTTTCCAAACAGCAGGAACAAGACAAAAAGCAGAAAGGGGACAGGCGACTTTATTTCTCCGCGGATTTGAATACCCTAAGTAGGTGAATTTGGTAAGGGGAATTTGATCATTTGATGGCACATGACCAATTTGGGCTTGGAAAATGGGGCACTTAAAACAAGACAAGAGCAAAGCATCCTGTCAGGAGCAAAAAAAAAAGGGGGGTCCCTGCCTACGGCGGGGCGTGTGTGCAAAACATGCACAATAGTACCATTAGTAAAAGCAGTAGCGAAGCATCCTGACTCTGATCCAAGTGATCTCGCTATTCTCTTCCGGGAAAAGGAAGCAGACATAGCTGGTGACTCCCATTTCTGGTTTATGCAGTCTCAGAAAGCCATTGATGAAAAGCAGAAGGATGAAAGTCATTTTGTTGAAGTTAAAATGAATGAAGACAATCTTGTCTTGAGATTTGGAAAGATGTACATGCACGAAGATCCCAGTTGAGTTGAAAAGAATGTATCCGTGTTTTAAGGTCATGAACTTGAACACGTGTTGCATAAAAGAATTTCCCAAAGGCATGATGAGGACCTTCTTATAATAAATTAGGTTTTCCCAAATCTGAAGATGGTGAACATCATATTGAGGTATGTAGTGTAGTCATATCTTCATCTGAATCACATGAAGGAGATCATTCCAATCAGCATGAGGTTGCAATGGTTGATGAATCAGCTATTCAGGTAGCAACTAGTAAGAAGCATTCAATCTTTGACCGATCAAGGGAATGTCCCAAAAGACATCTTGCTTGGTTGGAGGCCAATGGGAAGACAGAGGTTCCACTTGCACCTAAGCGTGAAGATAAACTTGAGGATGCAGCTAAAAATGTATTTGTAGATGCGCTGGAGCAGTCGGCATTCAATGATTCATTTTGGAGCAACAGTATATCAGATATATTTTTAGAGGTAGTTGAACTTGTTCATATCTTTCTAGAAGCAATGCCTCAACTTCATCTACATGTAGCTGCTAATGATCATGGAAGGCCTTGCAAGTTGTTGAAGAAAGGTAGTTATTTTGTTGAACCTGTGAATGGTTTCATTTGAGAAGATTGCATTGATGGCTAGTTTTAATTAGGTAGGTTTTTACCTTTTCAATAAGTGCATTTGCATAAGTTTGCGTCTTGTTTTTGTGGATTTGTTTTTTGTCGTTGTCACCTGACTCCAAGCCCAATGGATGGATAAAGGCACATGAATTATGGAATTCTTCTCCCTTCATTTGTTTCAAAGAATGGTTGAAAGAAGATCCCCAGCATGAGCAAACTGTTATCATGGAATCTAGCAATGCTCGTTCCACGGATAACCCCCCTACATAACTTATTTGTTTCCTAGGTTCGTGAAGTTCAAGCACACAAAATAAGGTGATTTTCAATCCACCTCAAAATGTGTTCCAAAGCCTCAAACAGTCAGTTTGAGCATCCCCCTACGTTCACCTCGTGAAGACCTTCGAAATGAGTACCTTCGCGAGCTCTCACTGTTGATACTTAGTAAAATTGTAAAAAGTGCTATTGTTGTCAAAAACAACGCTCTAGCCTTTTTCAAAAATTTGACTAAGTATCAAAAGTGCAAGGGCGCTAAAAATCAGTGGCCCTACACTTAAGTGAATGTATTTTGGTGCAAAGGCGCTGATTTTTAGCACCCTTGCACTTTTCATCCAGACTAAGCCATTTTTTGTGTTGGGCGCTAATTTTTAGCACCTTTGCACTTTTTCCAAACTTACCATTTTTTGTGTTGGGTGCTAATTTTTAACACCTTTGCACTTTTTCCAGACTTATTCATTTTTTGAGTTGGGCTCTAATTTTTAGCACCTTTGCACTTTTTCCAGACTTACTCATTTTTTGAGCTGGGCGTTAATTTATTTTTTTACTAAGGCGTTGTTTTTTCAGTGCTTTGCACTTTTTCCAATTTTAGTGCCACTTTTTATGCCTTAATTAGTTGCACGACTTTTGTTCATTCATGACACTTCCAAATCACTTTTAAGTGATTTTAATTGACTTTTAGTTCGTGCCTTCACTTCATTTCACCTTTCACTCATTTTCCATCAAGTTGGAAACTTGCACAACCTCTTATTTTCAGCACTAGTGCATTTTTGTCAAAGTTTGTCTTTGGTGCACAAGGTCTAATTTTTAGTGCTTGTGCACTTTTATCTATACTTAGTCAAATTTGTATAGGGCGTTGATTTTTATCTCCTGTGCACTTTTCACAATTTTACATGCTAAGTGTAAGGGCACTGATTTTTAGCGCCCTTACACCTGTGATCACCTCTCTAAGTGCAAGGGTGCTGATTTTTAGCGCCCTTACACTTTTGGCAATTTTTGTCTTTGACATCTCTAAATCACTCTATCTTCGCTCTGAACCTCGTTTCTCCGCTCCTGCATTGTTTTTTGTGCCTCGTCGCTTGCTTCACACTTGCTCAACATCGTTGCTTGCTCCACGCTTCCCAATGCTGCTATTTCTGCTAAACGTCTGTTGATTCACCATCCTTGCAGTTTCTCTCCAGATTTCATCAAGTGATCCTAAAGGTGACATCTTTTGATCCAGTGAACTATCCCAAATCTACAAAGAAGTCGTTATGCAGTAAGTTGAGGATAATAGTTTTTCCCAAAGCCTCAATACATATCATTTGTGATATACGGTTGACACTTGATAATCTCAAGACGCATCTTTGCAGGTGCAAGAAAATCCACTCATCTGCCATGAGATCGATCACGAGGATTCACACCATTGTGGATTACACCGTTGGTCTGAATGAGAAGTTCACGTAGGAAACCGGGATGAAATATGAAGACTTCCGCGCCCAAGCAAGGAACCATGAAGATTCATGATTTCCAAGTGTTCAACTTTTTGATGCTTTCTTTTATGCATCTTGTAAATAGTTTTTGACATCTTAAATGTCATTTCTCAATATGTAATTACACCAAAAGTCTGAGATGTAATTTATTGAAGATAAATTACACTTTGACTTTGGTCAATTAGGTGAGATTTTCCTTAATTAGCTCACCTAACTTTCCTAGATTTGCTCATCCCTCTCCTCTATATATATGAGGGATTTCTATTGTATTGTTTATCTTTTATCTCTAGCAACAAAGTGCTGCTCATTTTGCAACAAATTGTGAAACTGTGTTCATGCTTTGTGAATCTGAATCTTATCAATAAAGAAGGAAGTTGCATACCAAACTTTGTGTTGGATCAATCGTCTTTTGAAGTTGATTAAGATTGGTGGTGATTATTGTGTGAGATCTAAGGGCTTCAAGTAATCCATGTAAACTTTGTGTTGCATTTCTTATTTGGATTTGAGTTTATTGTTTGGATACTTTGGTTGAATGATCTACAAGACTTTACCCTTGTAATTGTTCATATTGTTCGAGGAATTGTTGCATGTAAGAAGACTTTATGCTTCTAATGCGACAAACAACACATCTTTCATAGATCCATCGCTGAAAAAGCTACGAAATGACTTTTTGCCTTTGTGAGCTTTCCTTTTTATTTTACTTGTTCATTGTTAATCACTTCTGGTACCTCTACACTTTGCTTTGACAAGATAGAGTTATTGGCATTACTATTTGTTGAGCGTTTAAAGTTATTGTGAATTAAGAACTTTCAACAGTGAAGCATTGTAAATATCTTCTCTGAAAAAGGAGAGAAGGATGAATGCGACACACACCCCCCATTTTGTAAGTATAATGTGTATTGTGTAAAAACTTTAATAAGTTTTATTGTTGCTTCTATAAGCAGTAAGAAGGGCGCCTCCCCTTTCTGAGAGGAGAGATTTACATCTCACATAGCTGTGGCTGAAGTCCTAGTTGTGTAATCTGTTGAAAAGTTGATTACATAATTTTCACCCAACACTTACAAATCATGCCTATCGTACTCATTAATTAAAAATAATATGCTACTAACTTTAGCAGTTGCATTAAACAGAAGAACATACTGAAACATTATTGTGCATCAGTTTCAGAACTTTGAAACATACACGACAAAAAACTTAGAACACAAGCATAAAAATTAGCAAAAACTAAATTAAAATAGGATTTTAAAGTCAAATTGATTTAATAAAAAGAGTGTTAATCACCAATTCTTTGTAAGAATTTTGGCATATCACTATTTGAACTTATTTGAGGTTTTTATTCCTAGTTGGTAATAAGTGAAAGAGAATGCCCAAAAACTATTTGCTTATTAACTTTGGGATAAAATCAATTTTAAAATTTTAATAGTACAGGTATAATATTGTAATGGTGAAATTTGCATAACCATGTCAACTACCATTTAGCTTTGCATTCATTTTGAGAGAATGGCTTAAAGACTAAATCAATTATATGTCAACAAATGTCACAATCTTGTGTGAAGTTGAATTCCTTCCTAAATGGTGTTACTTGCCCTTTTACACATTTGTACATACATGTACTCCAATATATTCACAATGCAATTATTATGCCTATCCATTTACCCACCATGCACACATATTTGTTAACAACCTTATTTTATCACTCCTATCTTTCAAATCATTTTGTGGATGTAAAATCAAATCTCATACCATTGGATTTTTTTTTAATATTGATAATTGTTTACAATTATTTTTGTTCATTCAAGCATCGACATGAGATCAACACAAGCTCATTGTGAGCACAACTAAGCACAACCATGAAACTAATACTAGCTCCTTTGGAGCAACCACATTAGAAATAACTAATGGAAGACCAAGAGTCACAACTTACAAATCCACTCATTTAGAAACCACATCCACATTTGAAGCCAACTATGGAAGACCAAGAGTCACATCTTAGAATTTCATCTTAGATGTCCCTTTCGGATTTGAACTTGGGTCTCCTCATTGAGAATTCAATGCTTTAACAAATTAAGCTTAACCCCTTGGACACACCATTAGATTCAACCCTTTAAGTTTCAAAATTTGTTCAATTTTCATCCATTCTTTTCTTGTTATGAAATAACTTGCACAATAAAAGATATAATAGTATATATGTTGCAAATACTTGATAACAATGTACCACTTCAAGGGGCAACCTCTTAATCCGAGGGGGATACCTCCAATAGCCTTCAATAAGAACATAATACTCCACATGATGATAATAACTTAAATATACCTCTTATATATACCATACTTATGTCTAAGATATCACCTAGGCCGACCTAGATAACCCTATATAAGTTTTAGACCGACCTAAATAACTAAATAACAATATAATAATGCTAATATGACTTAAGAGTTAAGGTAGTCATAAGCCGACTATTCATAACACTACACAAACTATAGGGGTAGGGGCATAATATTTTCTCACCTAGAATTGATGGAACACATTTTGCACAATTATTTACAATGTACATACATTTAAAGGCATTGAATTGCATTCATTTATTGTCATTGGGCATTAAGTAATTGTTTGAATACATTCACATTTATGAAAGAAGCATGCTACAAACACTTACATTGGAGTACTAAAATGATAAAAATCATCCATAATCAGCTTAGAAGCATTTGCATGTTTGAAGTTGCTTGTCCTCATTTATTTGCCTAATCATAAAAGTTAGTCTTTTTCATGGGTTGACCTCAAAAAACATGTACCCTAGCAACTCAACAACCCTCTAAAGATATTTTTAAATATTGTGAATTATTAAAACATACTCAGTTGCAACAAACTCAACAAAATAGGAAGGATGAATGTACACAGTCCTAGATCAAATCTATGCTTACACAAGTTTTTCAAATCTACAAATTTGACTTACCATAAAGTCTATTCTAATTCAAGGTAGGGGATAGATAAAGACTTAACATTTCCAATTTTAAGACATCCAATTTCAATCTTGTATTCAAATGTTAAAAATTTAAAACTAAGCCTCAAAAAGCAATGGGCAACATGGATTTACACCCTAAAGCCACATTGGAAAATAATATGCATAAATGGAAAAAATGTGTGGAGACATGTATATGGTACACATAAAATAAAGTAGATCATGCAAAAATGAATATAAATGAAGATAGACGAAGACTAAGAGAATGAGTCCAGCTTAACATAAAATTACACCATTATCTATATATATTTTATAAACCATTCTCACAAATATTGATTTAAATATTAAATAGAACCTAATAATCTAACCCTTATAGAGTCTTCCACACACATGTTGGAATGAACCAAAATTATCTAACCCTTATATTTTTAGGTTGAACTTGTTGAACTCACCATATTTAGATGTAATATGTATATAGATAGTTGAAAAGAGGTGATGGTAGCATCATAATGCTAACGAATAAGGATATGATATCCCTCCTTCCAAGACAAGTGCATCAATAGGCTTATGAGAGGTGAGCCATTGTCTATGGTGGAAATAATTATTTAGTGAAATTTCATTATTTAATATTCGATTTGCAACATGTCAATTGTTCACTGAAGTAAATCTTTCCTAAGTTTTCACTGTGCGAGTAAATAAACTATGTAACAAGCCATTGCAATAAAAAAAATATTTTCTTTATTGAGAACAAATGAACAAAATGCTATAACAATATACAATAAGGATTACATTTCAATACAATAATTTCACAAGTTACAATAATCAAGGAATGTACACAGTTACATACATAGCTCAACCGAGCTTTGAAACAAATAGTTATAGATGGTCCAAGATCCTCCTTTCAAAGCTTTGGTCTTATGTCGCCTGCTAAGGAGGAGAAGCATCACTCAAGTGCTTTTCTGCCAACCACAGACTCATATGCACTCCCTCGCACTTCTATCATTCGATAGATGGCCCTACCCTTCGACAAAAAGATTGGTAGAGTAACTAAGTAATGACAACCAACTGAGCTTAGTGTTGTGTCCTACATGACTAGAACTTGTAAATCCACAATCTAGGACTAGCATGCAATAACTAGATCGTGGTGAATTAACAGTGGAGCTAGAGGCAATCACACTACTTTGGCCAAAGTGTTATCACTCAATACTTTGAGTGAAGGTCAATCCTTTCACTTACACTACTCAAGCTCGATTTGACTTAAGGCCACTATAATCTACGCATAGGTATTTCCTCCAATGAGTAATCTTTAACCCCAAAGATAACCTATCACCATTCCTACAAACTTAGGATATATCTACTTAACAAAGTAAATGTACAAGCTCCCTCCCTTAATGGATAAACAATTCTAGGAGTAATCCAATAGCTATCTTAGTTAAATCCATAACCTAGCTATGAGTAACCCTTAAGCTACTTGCTATCTGATTTTCAGCTTTCAACTGAAATCAAGTAACCATAGTGTTGTTCTTTTCATGTTGTTTAAACATTTAAAGATAAACCATAAAACTGCTAGTTTCAACATGCATGAAGGAGTGATTGTCATAGTAAATTAGATTACATTTTTTGTCATTTCAATGGTGCATTACAACAAACGAGAAAGAGAAATCATGTATTCAAATGTAATTTCTTTTATTGATAATCATTAAGGTACATATCCCTCACAAGCCAAGGGAATAGCTTTCTTATTCAAATGCAAATATGAAACAACTTATACATGAATAAGTAAATGAAAGAGAGAATGTGCATGAAATAATGGAACCAATCATTGCCTATGAATGACTGGTTACAAGTTGCCCAGCTGCTGCCCCGAACTGCTTATGCCCCTCCCAGCTCCTTTGCGCTCCTCACCCTGCATCTGAAGGAAACATGGTGTTAGAGCGAGGCTCTAAGCAATGAATGATTCAATCCTTGCTTACACACATACCTATGCATGTATAAGTTGATCCATAAATGCATTAAACAAAAGAACATTCAACGTATGCATTTATTTTCTAACCGTTTGCTTCATGTGCAGATTTAGGACAAGCCTGTTTATTGTTTCATTATCAGATCAAATGTTGCATGTGGGGTAAATGTGGCTCCCACAAGGGTAGAGCTCAGCATGCTTTGAAAGAAAAGGAAATTGAGCAACTTGATCAAAGATTTATCTCTTATCAATGCATCAAATCAATATGGAATCATACCAGTTGATCAACTTTCATTATCAATGTTTTGAAGATGCATCAAGTTCAATTATGCATCAAAGTGTTTTAAAGATGCATCAAGTTCAATTATGCATCTATTTAATAATGAGGAAGAATTTCATATTGTTGCCAAGTCCCTCTCACCACAACCCTGTTGGGCAGTTACTCATCACACAGGAAAGCGATCTGTTAGGTCACCCACACGTGACAAGTGGCTGTCAAACAAAGTTAGAATGAGGAGACCATGCATGTTTGTCACATATAACTTTAGCAGGAGTAATGGTTGACTCATGGTCATGGTACAAGTGTAAGGACAACACCTTTACAGGAGCTTACAAGGTTGACAAGCATGAAAGGTATCCAGAACAAAGCATAATTGTCTTCATGGAAAAGAAGCATGGTTATCTAATTCACAGCCCCATGAGTTAGATGAATGTGATGTCCTTGAGATTGAGAGCATGACAAGTTTGAATGCATTCTGAACATGAAAGATGAGGACAACAACTAAAGACAAAACCTGAGGTTGTACAAGGCTGAGTTCAAGGCCTTCTAAACCAAACATCAGACAACAGGTTTGCCAGCTAGCAATCAAAGTGTGAGTGATGAGAATGGCATAAGTAAGGATCATTCCCAGATTCAGTCAAACAGTAGCAACCATCACTTGAAATGGGGCAGTCATGTGCATTGACAGACAAGATGTGCTTCAAGGAAGGCATGGGGCAGGGCATTTCATTGTCAAGTTATAGGGACAGCAAGTAGTACAATGGTACAAATGTCATGAGTCAGCGGCCATGAAGTGTACGACAACATCATTGTCTTCAAAAACAACACATACTAATCAAATAAATGTGAAAATCAATGAAGACAGCATAAAGGAGTCCAAGGTTCCTGTGCAGGAACAGCGGATTGACATCTCTCGGTGATAATTCCAAGAATAAGTCTGCTCACTGTCATAACGACTAAGCACAGCCATCAACTGTCATCAAATGAATGAGGATCAATACATAGACAATCAAAAGAAATGACAGCCACACTTCATAGAGAGCTCAATCCTAAAGAGCAGTCAGCAGAGAATATCAATGACAGACCTCAAATTCTAGCATATGAAGATGCTTGAAACAATCTAAGTTAAATCTCTCAGTTAGATCAAGAATGGAGGCAGTGTTACAAGGAAAATAGTGATCTTATGAAATAGTATCAAAAGCCAGTAATGCAGTCCTGTATAGGCCTAAAGTGATCAGCCCTTGGAAAGATAAAAGGTAATGTCATCATCATATGACATGATGGAGTGTTAGTTTATGAGTCTTAAGGCACAAAACACAGTCCAATCAAAGTGTGAATTAGCATTATAGGACAGTCTAATCAAATGAATTGAAGTCATGATAGTCTGGAGTAGCCTTGGTATGACTGTCTAGGCTGATGAACATGGGAAAGGGAGACAGCTTCAACATTACAGCAGTCCCAACATCAAAGTCTAACAGCAAGATCACAAACCTGTGACAAGGATGAGATCATCCAGTGAAGGCAATATGGTTTTTCCTGTAAGGGATTTGAAGGAGCAGATCATAAAGCAAATTCACAGGGACCACCGAATTCATGTCTTCAAGAAGGATTCAAAGAGGATTGCTCATTATTTTCATAAAGGTTAAATGGGTGCATTGATAAGTCAATTGAAGAAACAGGACCCAAGCCATGGTCCACAGTGGTGGAGAGTACAAGAACAACATGGTGAATTTAAATAGTATCTACATTTCTTGCTCCATGATCTAGGGGTTTGTTTTGTTACTTTTTCCTTTTCCACCTTTTGAGGACTGTAGCAGCATATAAGTGGTCAGCCCCTTAGATCACAGAAGTACGGGAAGCACAGTGATAGGAAAGTTCAAATCAAAGCATATCATAGTCAACACTGTATCTGAGACAGGTGACATGAAATGTACAAGCCCCAAGAACAATGACATTGGAGTTTATTGGACAGTCAATTCAGTAAAATTGTGAAGCCCTTTCAAGGCTTTAAACTGCACAGGGAGATGATAAAACATACAAGTATTTGAAGTGGAGTGAGAACATGGAAGCATTGGAAATGCATGTACTTCACTTAAGAAAAGAAAAATGAACAACTTTTCAGCATAATTTTGAACTTGAGAGCCAACCAAATGAATATCAACAAAATGTAAGGCAAATGCAGAAATCATAAATGAGAACATTCTACAATAGTGAGGAATCTGGTTGCTCATTAAAGTGTTATGTAGCCTCTTCAAAATCATGTTCAGGAATCAAACACAGAGTATGGAGAAGGTTATGCAAATTTTTCAAATCATTGGATACAGTCTCAAGGAAAGTCAAAGAATTTGCATAAGAGGTAATTATTTCAGTTTGTTCCAGAAAAAAGGAAAGATCATTCAGGTGATGGTGTATCTATAGATTAAATGAAGCTGAAACTTCAAATTAGTGCATTCTTTATTGAGGCCAAGCAAATGAAGATACCATGTACCCAGATGTCTAAACAACATAAAGGTGAAAGATTTTCTAAGCCATCTGCATTTTGCAACAAATCTGAACCTTTCAAAAGAAAATATGCAAAACCCACCTGGGGGTTCAAGTTTAAGGCAACAATGCTACAAATTCAGGAAAATAGGGTGTATTTCAAAGACCCGTTTGCATTCTACACAAGAAATTTGAGTTTCTTCATGAAATCAAAACAACCCAGCTTGGCTTTATCAAAATCCGCAAATACATGAAAAAATGGAGAGGAAGTGTTCTGGGTTGAAATAGAAGCACAACAATATGATAAATTATGTTTTATTCCTTACTTGGTGTGACAACAAAGGCATATTTCTCCATACCAGGTCAAATAACCCACTTGGGGTTCATGGAAAAATCAAACTCAGAGTTTTCAAAAGGCATTTAAAATCCTGTTAAGAGCAAGCCAAAATATGATACACCTTTTATCATGTTACAGGCCGTAGCTGAAAATGGCTTTTTGTGTACAGCATAGAAAACCCAATTAAAAAATTGGAGGCCAAGCCACAGTTGTTTCTTTCTTTTTCTACATTCTAGGAACCCATCTGGGTTGTCGATGTTTGTGAAATTCAAGCAGGAAGCCATAAGAATACATGCAAGTTAAGAGATAGGTGAGCACGAACACATTTTCCTGTTCATGGCCGTGGCCATGCTTGCTTCTTTTATAAGAACAACAGAAAAGAAACAAAATGGGCGTCCTCATTGACAAACCCCGAAAAGAAGCAAACATTTTATGCTTTATTGTCAACAGAAGAAGCAAGAATCTGGGTTGTTTTGAACTGAATCAACAGAAAAGTAGAGTCTATCAAATTTTACTTGAGGCTTGCTCATATAATCTTCACATTTTGCAAGATTTTGTCGCACAGTAAGCTTCACACAAGTTTTTTTTGCTTTTCATGGCGACTGTCAGTGAGGAAAGCAACAGAGAAAGAACAAATTTCACCAAAGTTTGTTCATGGTCGTGGCCTGTGAGTTAAGAATCGGCCTCTAAGTCAAGGAAATGCAAGTTTCAGTCAAACAAAAGTGTTTAGCTGAGATCCCGTGATGTTTTCATGATGGATAAATGTCAAAATGACCAAAAAACCAGCGAAGATATCATTTTCCCCGCGTTCTCCAAACCCTCATGGCAGCAAAGACAATTTTCAGATTCTTCCAAGTGACAAAATGATGGATGTTTTCCTCATTCTTTCAGTATTATGATTAGGGTTTGACCCCTGTCTTTGCATTTCGATGGGGTGTTTTATTTTTTTCTTTTAAAATCAACACATGATAAATGTGATGGGGCCGAATTTGTATTCCCCCGTAGGCTTTTCATGCCTTATAAACCTTCACACTTAAAAAGCTTTGTTAGGAACCTCACTATGTCATGTAGGCATTATATGCCTTAGGAATTTCTTTCCTCATTTGACTTATGTTGAAGTGTGAAGTGATGGAGTGTGCAATGACCCTTAGGTGATGCTTTGTTTTACATATCATGTGACTTAGAATATTCTTTACAAAAGCCTTGGAGGTCGACCTTGTTGGCCAAGTAATATTGATACTTATGCCTTTGCAAACAGGTGACTATGACATGTGTGGGAAGAATGCAGGATATGAGTGGTAAGTTGATAGTCAAAGTGCCTTTGAGCCTTTAAGATTTTTGTCATAACATTTGATGTTACATTTTATTCTATGACTGGAGATATCATCTAGGTGACTTTAAAATCACTTTTATTATGCCTTTTAATGCTAATGTGACACAGAGAATGGTGGGGCCCTTTTGATTTGAGCCTAATTGTAAAGTGATTTGCTAATTGATGTTTTATAAATCACTATATTAATGCTTTAAAAGCCATGTGTTTTCATAAACACACATATTGCATGAAGGGGGAATATGGTCAAGTGTTAAAATAGGACCAATGATGATTTGCAGAAGTGTGAGAGGTGTGTGATGCTGTTGAACTATTTTTAGTGGGTTTGAGGCCAGCTGGAGCTTTTTTTGTCACACTTTTGAGATGGCTATTGACTTAGCTTGGTTTTTCTTCATGTGGAAGGCATTTTAGAGACTTCTAGAAGGTTCTTTTGGAGCCATTTCTATTTTATCCGAGGATAGTCTTCTAGAAGCACACCATAAAACAATATAATAGTTTCTAATTCTTTTCAAAGCAATACTATTTTCCCCTAAATGCAAGTATTCATAATAGACAATTTAAAGCAATCATGAAAATCTTTCAAAAGCTAAGACAATAAAAGAAGATTATCCTCATGCATGTTTTCACTTATCCAATCAATTGACTACAGATCATTTTTCCCAAACAACAAATAGCTTGGCTTTGTCCTCTCAAGTGATGCCACAATTATCCTCTATCTCTCAAGTTGATAGTATACTCCACTCAATATGCTAATATTCTCTCAAATACTCAAAGCTCTCTCAAAATATAACAGAGTAATACAGATAAGAAATGCAGAGCAAAAGTGTATTAAATGCTAAGCTTCATGCGTCCCAAATGAGGATTCAACTCCTCTATTTATACAGCAGAAAGAGACTTCTCATCCTACAAAAAAGGCATGAGAATTGACAGCAAACTTCATGCATATCAACTCACTCAACTTAGCTAAAAGTTGGCGCACAAATACGAGTATACTCAGCAAAATATAGCTACAGGTTGACCTCACTTGTTGACAGCAGCATATGACCATTTCAATTCAGTACATGATAGAAAAGTGATATTCGAATTTCCTTCAAAATGATTATCTATAGAAAACAGGATTCATAAGGTGGTGCCAAAGCAAACAGAAACCTCCCACAATTGGTGTGGTTTAATACTTAACTTGAATCAGTCAATATCAAAAGTGCAACACTTAGCATTATGTTGACTTAGTCTTTGATGAGTCGATTCACCTCATAAATCAGTTGACTAGTTCATCGACCTGTTGTAACATAACTTTGCATGCATTTCACTGTGTGTTGATATTTACTCAATGACAAGGCGTTTAATAGTTTACTAAGTCAAATATATCTCCACACATGGCGTCAACTAAGTCTCATTCATCATATCAACTTAACAGCTGAGTTGTTTTGTAGATTACTCGTTTATTATGCGTGGACAACATGTATATCATTCGGCCTTTAAATACAACCAACATATATCATATTTTTGGTCTATGATTTAGTAAGTAAGTCGGCCACTAAGCATTGTTAATGGTAATCGACTTCATAGCATAAAGTCATATTCAAATATATAACATATATTTACATATACATATATATATATGTATATCGACACACACACACGTATGTATATATATATATGTATATATATGTTAATATATATTCATATATACCACATGCCAATTAATACATATACATTCGATATACAAATAAATACAAGCAAGATAGCGACACATAGTAATAACAATATATTGCTTGTGTGTGTGTGTATATATATATATATATTCATATATATTCCTCTATGTACATGTATACGTATGTATACATGTATCAATACATTTGTATGGGCATATCCATTTTCCAAACATACACGTGTATTGATACATATATACATATGGAATATGTATATTATATATATATACACCTTCGATTACACACCAAAGACGCACACAATTACTATTGTATTGATAAGCTCCTACATGTGATATATCTATACATATACATATACATGTCATTAGATCTATTTGATAGTTTCATGCGCGTAAGCAACCCGTGCATAAGTGTGCATAGATGTGTCTACCTATGTACACTCATGTACGTGTTCATGTGTATGGTCTATCATCGACATGCATGTGTGTACATATACATATTTCATGTATGTCCTCATCGATACAAACATAACAATAAGGAAAGAACTCACAAGCTCAATAGATAAGCATCACCCAATTATGCACTCAATAGTAACAAGACTCATAATAATGCAAACACATCATACTAAGGATGACTTATCAACTTCACACATAAATAACTTGACTCAACCATACTACTGTGAGTGTGTGAAAACTCGGATAGGTTACGTTTCTGGTTACCTGACCAAGATCTTTTGAGTGATACTTCCCCTCCGCCTGGAGGAATTGAACATATACCTGCATCCACTAACATATGCCCAAGGTAGTCAGCTATTCATCAAAATATGCATTACACATAATACTTCTCCAAAGTTAGAATATCAATTCAATAACCATCCATTTCACATATTTGCATTTCTTCACATAACATTAAATGGAATAACATTCATTCATAATGCATTGATAACAAAGTGCAAGCACAATTTATTCACCATCAAAATACAAATTACATTCACATTTACCCTACTTAGTAATAGTAAATAGTAATTACACAATTGGGGTGTAACACGACCAGTAAAGTAAGATTTTATTTTTTTTATTGGGTTGAACTCATGAATTATATTTGTTAGATTTAAAAAAAATCACTAAGTTTAATGGTTCAAGTGACTTAAGGAAAATAAGGTAACACTATCCCCTTAATTTATTTGGGCAATGAAGAATACATGGTAATGAACACCCCTTTTAATAAGGACAATAGAATTTTAGCCAATCTTATTTTCTCATCCATAAATTGGGGACAACCTTGAGGATCTTGGCTAATCTCCTATTTGCATAAATTGGAACTCCATAAACCATCTCAAAGAGTATAAATATAGTCAATTGTTAGTGGGATTGTCATGCTCATTAACATCATCGCCTGTTAGGGAATTTAATTTATCAAAACAGGTCAACAATTTGAGAATGTTTTATTTCTCACAAATAGTGGTGTGAAATGGTTAAAGAAAAAGATAATCTCTATTGGGTATAGATGATTTTGTTGTCCAAGTCTTTAGCTTTTTCTAATAGTTTTTCATAAAAATCTTAATATTTATTCAATACATTATTAGTTACATTTTAAATAAAAAGCAAGGACATATAGAAAAGAACAAATATTATCATATTTCAACCTTAAATTCAACATGATAGTTTCTACGAAATATGGATCAACCATGTAATTAATTTATTATTTTGTATTATTAGTGATAAATATTTGTTAATAAATAAATTTCTATGATGACTTTTAATTACTTTATTATATCTATGGTATTCGTCATCTATAATTAATAGGCATTTTCAATGATTCAAGATAATTGAAGTCATCTTAATCATATATTTCTACAAAGTGCATTCAATCATCATTGGTTTGTGTGTCAGTGTGATTGTAATAATCATGTTCCATGAGACACTCTCACGCACTAAGATTGATAATAAGAGAGGTAGGGGCTTAAAATTTCTCTATCATCTATAGTTTGGGTAAAATAGTGTGATTGCCTTACAAACCCATGTCTTATATACACTATGATAGTTGTATTCCATGAGACATTCTCTTGTTTCATGTGGTCCAACACTTTGCAAGCATCCACAATATTGTTGCACTTGAGATACAAATAAAATAAAATTAGTATGAAACTTTGTGCACTTGACATTAATGTATTTGTATTTCTACTGCTTAAGTAATTTTTGGTCAATTAAAATAATATTGTATTAAAATATATAATATATTTATATTCATTAATTTATTTGTGCAATTCTATTTATCTTTTTTGGGGAGTTACAAAAGCTATGGATGAGGTCATTTTCAAATCCAACCCCATTGTCCCATGATTCTTACTATATTTTCCTTGGTGGGGCTTCTAAGAGGAACCCCAATATTGTTGGGGGGTTATTTCTCTAAATGGAAATCCTTGTGTCAAATTTGCAGTTGGCTTGGGTTTGTCTCCCAACAACCATGTGGAAGCTAAAACTTTGAGATTGGGGATGTCTCTTGCACTTGAAGGGGGACTTGGAGATTTCAGTCTAATTATCAAAATAATTAGTTTGTCTCATTATAAGTCTATTAATCATGATTTCCAAGTTAATTATCAACAAAGAGGTGGATAACATGGTAAATATAGGGGTCACACTCTCAATCTTGAACAATTACAAATATGAAACTTCTCTAATGTGATTATTCCCTAGATAAAAAAACCATTTCTCAATCCCAAACTTTTCACAACAACCATTAATGGATTTAAGACAAGATAGTTGAAGGCTTCTAATATTTAGAATTATTAATACAAAATATGTAAAAAAATAAATTGATTTAATTTTTACTAACTAACTATTAAATTTTATTTCTAAATCTCTCTATCCCTATCTCTATCTCTCCCTCTCCCTCTTCCTCTTAATCTCTCTATCTATTTATCTTCATCTTCATCTATCCCTCTATCTTCCTCTCTACCTCTATTTTCCTCTCTCCCCCTCTATCTCTATCTTGCTATCACTCTGTCTCTCTCTACCCCTACATCTCTCCTTCCCTTTACCTCTCTTTATATATCATTTCCTATTTCTATCTTATCTTTTTATCTCTCCCTCTCTCATTCTCTCCCTCTCCCCCTCTCTATATATTTATCTCTTCCATCTTTATCTGTCCCTCTCTCCTCTTCATATCCCTCTCATTCTCCATCTCCACCTCCATCTATATCTCTATCCCCCATCTCTATTTTCTTACCCCTCTCTCTCTCTCCCCCTCTTTGTATCCCTCTCTCCATCTCTCTCTCTCCCTATTACAAACATAACATGAGCCTATTGGTAATGGAGCCTAATTATCTTGTTGATTTAGAGGTTTTGTTTAAGTCATGTTTGGATCCATGTAAGCTAATGCATAGTTTATTTGAAGTTATCACTTCTCCATTGAGAACTTTGTTGCAAAAAATAATCATTTTCTAAATGGCCTACCAATTGACCTCATATATTGCACAAATGTATGCAAAAAAATACACCAATTTTTTTTTCCTAATTGACCTTCCACACGTCTTTGTCATACCCATTGGACACTGATGAGCCTAATTTTTGGTCTAGTTTTGGGGATAATCTATAGTTTATTTGCTCATAGATGTCATGGACTTTAATGCTTAAGTGTTGACATTGGCATAATGTTTCCCTCAAACCATTAACATTTGATCCGTACAAACTTTAATGATACTTGGCATAAAATGTGAACTATCTATGTTGATTTTGCATGTGGTTATTGAACGTTTCTTAAGGTGGTTATAGATGTGTAGTTATTATGCGTACTAACCTTTCCATGCAGATTTAATGTGCCAAATTGAGGAAGACACCGCCAACTAGGCATGCACCATGACGGCCGGCAAAGGAAGCGCTCCAAGTCGAGAAGACCAAAGGTGAAAGATTTTGCATGCAGCCAAAGTGTAACCACCTTGTTGTAATGGAATTTTAATGTTCGAGCATGCACGAGCGTTACTATTGTGCTAAGTCTGCATCTGACTTGCATGTTTGACTAGATTTCATTCACGCATAACTGCCATCGCTCCACTTTCTCTGTTTTCCCTAATTGGCATCCTCCCAGTTGTGGAGTTGACTACCTTGTTAGTTGTTAGCATAAATAATAATCAGATGCTCCTTCCTCGAGTTAGCAAGCTGGTGAGTTGATTGTTCAGTTAAGAACAGAGGAAGAGGTTGTACGATTTGATATTGTATTCCAGTTTCAATTTGCAATGAATGAAATAAAATTTTGAGTTCTTGTTAGTTTAGAGGATACTTATCTAAGGGAGTCCACTTGGTGAGTAATCTGTTTCATTAGTTTAGCATTAGTTTAGTACTACTTGATGTTCAATATTTAGTTGAAAATTTGGCATTGACTGTTCCTATAGCCACTGGAAGTCCATTCTGTGTCTATTCCTACAGCCAAAGCAGACAGAGTAGTTCCTTGTTTGTTGCCCAAATCTTTTATTTCTATCTCGCATTTCAGTTCAACATAGTTGTTGGTTGATGTTCAGTATTTGCTTTATTTCTTTTTCAGCAATTTACTTCCAGCATTATGTTTCTTAGCTATAAAATGCAATGACTACTTGAACCCCTAGTGCACATACAGTGCTGGCCCATTTCAAGTTCACATCCCTAGGTTGACAATTTAAATGCACCTTCATGATGATTGAAGTAGCTATTCAGGTTAGATGCCCAATCTTTGAATCATAGTTGTAAAGGCTTAATTATGGAATCATTGTAGGAGGCCAACAAACACCAAGGTGTGATTGCTAGTTATCTGAATATATAAGTATTACTTATCTTAAGATTATGTTGAGGACTTAATTAATGTCTTACATGTTCCAACTACATATGTCAATAGTATATATATAATCTATATATTAGCATACATATATTAAATATTAATAAATATAAAATACGTCGAGTGTTATCATTATCGAGACGCCTATTTTTATCATTTTTTCTCTAATCAAAACTCCAATCCTAACCCTAATTGAATGCTATTTTAAATTGTAACCATGTTTTTTGCTTTTCAGAGCTTCATATTTATCTTCCTATAAATAATATTAAAATATATTTAAAATAATATTTAAGTTTTATGGAAATATATAAAAAATAAAAAAACTGAATCTTGAACAAAACTGACAGCTTTCATAAAAAGAAAAAAGTTTTATGGAAATATTTAAAAAATAAAAAAAACTGAATCTTGAACAAAACTGACAGCTTTCATAAAAAGAAAATTGTTTTTTAAATTCATTTTAGGAAGTTAACAATAATGACTGCTCTCTTTTTTTTCAAAAGATAAGAAAATAAGATTTAAGAGTGGATATTGTTTTACATGTGATTTGAATGTCAATTTCTAGCTGAAGAGTTTTTCCTTACACATTACTTCTTCAAACACCTATTTTTTAATCAAATTTTCACATATAAATACAATACATATCTTAATAGATTTTTAAAATATATATACTAATACACATTCACTTGCTTTTTAATAAACTTACACTAACTCTTATAAATATCAATTATAATTTTTAATAATAATTACAATATTATTAAAAATAATTTAAAAGTCCTACATATCACCTTTATTTTCTACCGAGTAGTTGGCTGCAGTTTTAAAAAAACTTCAAAAACATTGGAGATGCGTGCCAACTTCCCTTCCTCCTCCGCACTTCCCAAAAACTTTCACACAAAAAAAAAAATCTACACTCTCTTTTATGTTTTCATGCTACTGCCTTGCTGTTTATTTGGGCAGGTTACTTTTGTCTTTTTCCGATTACATGTCTCATACTTGAGACAGCAAGCTGGTCAAATTTGCTTAATCATTTATAAGTGTTTTTCAAAGTTGGTTTAACAAGGGGAGAAAGAGTATTCTTGAAAGAAAGAGAGGTTTCAAGTTTCAAAGTCTACACGATTTAGAGTATGTGCAATTAGGTACGTTCTGTATGAAATATGGGGTAGTTTCATATACTATAAATATCTGTAAATAAAAAACAGATCATCTCATATTATAGACTAAAAAAAAAACATATTCATTTTTCATTTTATTTGAGTGAAAACTTATTAACTACACTAGGGGAGAGGGGCCTATAGTGGAGCACCCTAACTTCGCGTTTCTCAAAATCCTACGTGGAAATTTCAAATCACTCCCAATTTTGTACAACAGCTTATTTGGCAACTCAAGTGCTTCTATATTTCGTTTTAGGGCCACATCAGCATGTTTTTTGTTGAGGTATCCAAAATGGCCCCAAAAAAAAGTGAGACTGATAGTGGTGCACTAAGTCATATTTTATTCGTGCACTAATGTGGCTTCACATGATTTGTCACTTACTTTATGGATAAAAAATGTTTTGCAATTGGATATTAAAGTGCTCCACTATGGGGCCCACTGAGGACTACTTCTATCCCCACTATTGGACACTACTCCATTATGGGCCCCTCTGTAGAACATACTTATTCAGCATTTATGATTCATACGGCTAAATTGTGTGCAAGTAAAAAGGAAACCATTAAATTACTATATAGTTGAAGGTTCAGTAAGGGCAGATCTCCATGCCACTGTTTAGTTTATTTTGACTAACAACCATTTTTCAAAATTTTCAGGGGTAATTTGTGGGGTTGGTGACCATTTGCTGTTTTTTAGCAGTCATCTTAAAAATATTAGATATTAATTAATGTAGGATAAGATATTATATTATATGATAATAAATTATAATAATTACAAATTATTGTGTATCAAAAATAATATTTTGAAGATAATAATGTTGACAGGAATATTTATACATAAATTCATAGTGATTGGTAGTCGTATTATATAATCTATAATAATATAATACATAAGACATATGTTAACATGTTTTTGATGTATAATCAGGTACAATCATATTTTAATTAGTATCTCAATTATAAACAAACATACAAATGCACACATGCAAAATCACAAAAATGCATCACTTGGATGATATAATTTTTTTCCACTTGCAATTATACAGTATGTATAGTTAAACCATCTTTACAAACAAGTTAAGATTGTCCCAAACTTAAAATCTATTACCCTTTAACAAATATTGGTACTAAATGGTTTATAGACCATCGTTGCAACTATTCCCATGCCTTTTAACTTTACTCGAAGAGCAAAACTATCATTTGGAGATGATTGCCCCCACAAACTTTTTCTTCTAATTCAAATGTATTGTTTTTTTTGTCAAGCCAACTCTTTCAACTAATTTGACTATTGTGTTAGCTTGCACATTAAATATTTAGAATTGAAAACAAGGGATCTTATACTTAAGGTCAAGTCTTAGATCATAGGTGATTATCACTTGACATGCATTGAAATTTGTTTTTTCTTCTAATCCAAATATATTCTATTTTTTGTCATGTTAGCTATGTCAACTAATTTGACTATTGTGTTAGCTTGCACACTAAATATTTGGAATTGAAAACCAAGGATTTTGTATTTACGGTCAAGTCTTAGATCATAGTTGATTATCACTTGACATGCATTCAAATTTGTTTTTTCTTCTAATTCAAATATATTCTCTTTTTTTTGTCATGTTAGCTATGTCAACTAATTTGACTATTGTGTTAGCTTGTACACTAAATATATGGAATTGAAAACCAAGGATCTTGTATTTAAGGTCAAATCTTAGATCATAGGTGATTATCACTTGATATGTATTCAAAATTGTTTTTTCTTCCAATTCAAATATATTATCTTTTTTCTCAAGCCAACTCTTTCAACTAATTTGACTATTGTGTTAGCTTGCACACTAAATATTTGGAATTGAAAACAAAGGATCTTGTACGTAAGTCAAGTTTTAGATCATAGGTGATTATCACTTGACATGTATTCAAAATTGTTTTTTTCTTCTAATTCAAATCTTAGATCATAGGTGATTATCACTTGACATGTATTCAAAATTGTTTTTCCTTCCAATTCAAATATATTATCTTTTTTGTCAAGCCAACTCTTTCAACTAATTTGACTATTGTGTTAGCTTGCACACTAAATAGTTGGAATTGAAAACAAAGGATCTTGTACGTAAGTCAAGTTTTAGATCATAGGTGATTATCACTTGACATGTATTCAAAATTGTTTTTTTCTTCTAATTCAAATATATTCTCTTTTTTGCTTAGCCAACTCTTTCAACTAATTTGACTATTATGTTAGCTTGCACACTAAATATTTGGAATTGGAAACCAAGGATCTTGTACATAAGGTCAAATCTTAGATCATAGGTGATTTTCACTTGACATGTATTCAAAATTGTTCATCGGCAACAAAGATTGAGTAGATATCAAGGAAGCTTCACACTTTCACTTTGTATGCCAGCAATCTCCTCAAGATGCTTATTAACTCCACCCATCTTCAAATGTACAAGCACAAAGATACTAAAGAGCGAGAGAACGATGGACAATATCCTACTATCAAAATTAATATACATTAAAAGAAAACTGCAAATGCAACTTTTTTCAAAAATAGAACCATTATTTAAAAAACTGAAAATAAAACATATATCCAAGAACCACAAATATCAATAAACAAATTCCAACCATGTACAAATATTATCTCAGTTCAATAATTCAAATCTAGTTATTTTTCACTAATTATATCAATTTTTTAAGCATAAATTAATAAAATTTTAATATAAAGATTGATTATTTCCACTAATAATTCATACTAATTTCTATCAAACTAAGCACAGATAAGTTTCATGCAACCAACTAATTTAAACAATGCTAACCGATTAAAGGAAACGATTTCATACGATTGCCGAGTACAGTTTCATACAAGTTTCTTACGCTTTTACTATACACAGAAAAAAAGTCAATTATTTGATATGATTAGACATGATTTCTAAAAAAAAATTAAAAAGAATAATTTTTCCTTCCATGAATAGTGCTCTATTACAATGAGGAAGCCTGCGACTAGACCCCATGAGTAGGCTCTACGTTTCTTGATCAATCGACATAAACAAAATGAAGTGAAAACAATATCATGATATTGAAAGTAAAAATGCTGCTCACCTCTGAAAATTACTGAAAATTACAGAAACATAGCAAAGATCGAGATTTCATATTTTATGAAAGAGACTAGAGAATATGATTCACGATATTATTTTTAATGATAATGGATTTTTACAATTCATAGTGATTAGCTGTAAAGTTTCTAGATTTGATTGTGAGTTTATCTTGCATCAATGTTTCAGATCACACTCTATGATCTATCATCAGAATGAAATAAAGAGCATAACGATATTACTACTTCAAAGACTGATTGACAAAAAAAAAGTGCCTGACAAATATGATGAGATTCTACAGGTCTTTCCAGATTGTAAAGCTTTGGGATAGGCCTAGTTTTTCCAGATTGTAAAGCTCTGGGATAGGTCTATTTTGAATATAAGATAACACTCATATTGTCTTCAGTTTTACCTATATATTATAAATCTTATGAACAGAAGCACCGAGAACTGAAACAATTGAAAAGAAGATTATCATTCAAAACAAAGAAAGAGAGAAAGCAAATAAACGTCAATAATGCGCCCATGGCTCTGAATGTTATCACAACTGATCATCTTCAAATTATTGAACTTGTTACTTTTAACAGAATCATTAAAACTGGATTACATTTTGTCAGGTGAAAAACAATATGTATTTGTTAATGAACTGATCTAAAATCGTCAAGCATAGCAATTGATGGACAAGTCAGCAGCGAACCGACTGAAAAATACCTTGCAGTATCCTGATGGTTAAACAGAAGCTGAAGTACACAGAAAATAGCATGCAGTACTCAATGTCACAATGAGTCCTATTTTGAAAATTTGAGATAAGCAGCAAATGTAGCTGCAGCCAGCACACCAGCTGAAGCTACCCAAGAAGACCATACATGATGCAGCTTCCTTTGGTTTTTACTCTCAGCCGGCCCCGAATTTTGTTGCCCTGGGAACAATTTCTGGGCCCTAATATCTCTGCTTTTGAAATCATTGTTCAAATTATCTAACGAGCTTTCTAACTCCTCTATTCCCTCCTGATTCTTTCCTCCTGAACTGAGAGTAAGCTGTGCCACTTGAGCAAGAAGAGAGTTGTTTTTCTCCTCGAGGCACTTTTTATCTTCAGCAAGTCTTGAAACCTGATATCGCGAATCACTTAATTCACTGGTCAAGGCCTCTGCAAAAACTGGAAGCTTAATCAAAAAATCAAAACTTTGACTTTCCTTATCTTCTGCAAAAGCTAAAAACTGGCTTTGCAGATTAACCACTCGCCCTTCAGCGATGCAAGCAGTTTCCCACAACTTTTTGGAGGAAGAATTTGCAGACGACAAGTCCTGTTCAAGCTTTTGAGTTTTTGAAATCATTGTCGTCAGATCTCGATTTAAGGTCTCTTTTTCTTTTGTGATCTCAAGTAGCTCATTTGCCTGTGTCTTAGTATCTTCTTCAACTTCCCTTAGCTTGGCTGTAACTTCATCATATGCTGCCCTTGCTGTTGCCAACTCTGTGAAGAGTTCTGATACCTGATCCTCTAAGCATAACACTTTCACTCTCCCACTAGACTGCATTTCTTCATATCTCTCAGTAGCCTCTGCAAGACTTTTTCCCAACTGTTGATTCTCATCCTTCAATTGTGCATTTTCAACAGACAGTTTTATCACCTGTTCATTGACATTGTCTTTGACCTTGTTCAGCTCAGCTGTTAGGGAGTTGTATGCTGAACTTGCTGTTGCTAAATTTGTACGCAATTCTGAAACCTGGTCCTCTAAATCTAGCACTCTCCTGTTACTAAGCAAAAGTTTCCCCTGAATTTCCTCGGATCTCAGGGTTACTTCCTCTAGCCTCCATACAACAAAGACTTTCTCACTCGCAAGGAAAGCCTTATCCTTATCCAATGACTCAATCTCCTTTCTGTGCTTCTCACTCTCATTGAGCATTTTTAACTCTTTTTCTTCCAATTCATTACATTTTCTTGTAAACACTGTCTGCAGTGACTCAAACTCCTTCATAAGCAATCCCTTTTCTTCCACTACCTTGGCATGTGTTCCTTGCATCTCTTCCAGACTCTTTCTCAACTCCTGAATCTCATAGTCAAGTCCAGCATTTTCAACAATCAGTTCTTCCCCCCTTCCAATCTGGATTTCAAGCAAAGACCTTGTGTGCTTTGTATCCGTTTGTAGTCGTTCAATTTCTTCTTTGAGAGACTTTTCAGAAACTTGATATTGATGATTCAACTCTGAGTATTGTTTGCTACCTTCACTGACCATAAGTTCAAGTTCATTGGTTTTTTGTTTCAATGCTTTATTCTCTATAAGCAAAGCTTCCAACCTCTTTGCTGACAAAGCTTCTTGTGACTGCCTCTCATCTTTGAGAGAAGCAAGCATGTCATTAGACTCCATCAATTGGACCTTTAATGAATCATAATCAATGAGCATTTTTTCATATTTGTCGTTCAATCGACACACATCTGCTTCACTTTTCTTCAAAATGTCTGCAGCTTCTTCCTCCGATCTGCGCAATGCAGACAACAATATCTCCTTCTCAGCTTCCCATGCCTTCTGCAACACTTCGTGACTTATACCCATCTCCTTAATGTCCTTTATTTTTGTTGCAACCTCTGATAAAAGCTTGCCCTTTTCAGATTCCCAAGATAACTGAGCTGCCTCTGACTCTACAGAAATAGCCTGCATTTGTCCCTTCAACTGCAAAACGTTAGCTTCCAGGTTCTTTCTTTCTAAATACATTGATTGGCATTCTTCTTCTTTCTTTGCAATGTCTTCTTTTAACACCTTAACATATTCCTTCAATTCCGAAATTGCAGCTTGTGATTCATTTTCCTTCTTTAGAATCTCTTTTTCAAACTCCTCTTTCAATCGCTCTTGTACTTGTTTTTCAACCTCAGCAACCTTTGCATCAAGCGAAATCAGTGCTTCCTCTCTCGCCTTTGAGGAAAGCTCATCTTTCTCAGCTACGAAAGACCTGTAAGCTTCTTCTGATTGTTCTCTCAACTGCATAATAGAAGATTCCAAGCTATGCTTTTCTTCAATTACTGCTCTGAATTCATCTTCTTTCTTTGCAATTTCTTCATTCAGCCTTTTCTCAGATTCAAAAAGTGCATCTCGGGCTTCTTTTTCCTTCTTTAACAGGACATCTCTTTCTTCTCTTAAGTCTTTAATATCTTTAATAAGAAGACTATTAAGGCCCTGCAACTTGGATATCTTATCATCATTGATCAGATGAGCAGCAGAGTTGCTGTTTGTTGGAACAGTTTCTCCATTTTCAGCAAGTGGAGGTCTATCGCTATTTTTATTATTGTTAGGAGGCTTTGCTTGTCTGTTATGATTTCCTCCCTTCATTTTGTCCACAGCTTAACACCAACCCTGCCAGAAAACGGAATAAAAGGTGTTGGACGAAAACTATATAGTTAATCGAGAAACTACAATGATCCCTAAGATAAACCCCTGTTCCATAGGGATAAAGAAGGCTTGTGTCTTCTTACCTCACCTAACAAAGCAAAAAAAAGACCATTTTCAAGACTAGGTTTCAAATTCCAGATCCTCTAAATTTACCAGTAAACTAATCAAACTGTTGAAATTCAGGGTACAAATAGCAGCCCGTCTGTGATATATGCCGTCAATTAACATACAAAATGAGTTTGATAACTTGTTTATAAGTAGAGAAAAAGTAGTTTTAAAAGCCACAACAGTGCAAATTCCAATTACCCTTGAATTTAAGAGCGCACCAAAAACATACACAATGCACCAAAATTGACTTTCGGAGGGAAAAACTCTCGAGTGTTTTAATACATTGACACATATAAAGTCATTCTCATAAACTTTCCCAAAAACATCTAATTTCAAAAAACTATTTAACATTTTTGCCCAGAGATCCCATTTCATGAATCACGTATTGTGGAAGCTTAAAATCTAATAGACAGTGTATCCAAGGAACAACTTAACAGAGATTTTTTAGAAACAAGAAATCTTTAGTTAAAAAATACATTACCAGACTGAATCTACAGAGACGCGATTAAGAAGCAAAAGATCTACACTCAAAACAAAAACGTGGAATGAAAACCTATCCCAATAAAAAATGACATCAAATCAAATTAAAATTGATGTGAAGAATAGAGAACAGCATAAGCAATTAAATGTAGTAGAGCTTCCAAATAGAGAACAGCATAAGATAGGATGAGCTCAAGTTATTAAACTAAAAGTCAAAAAGATAAAAGAAAAATAAAAACCGCTTACAGTACAACAATATACCATTATTAAACCAAACACAACTATTTAAACTTTCATCTTTTATAAAAATTATGTTCTCAAATAAATTTGACAAAAAGACATCCTTCAGCTTCTAAACTGAGAAAGTCGCCTTACAAGACAATTTTACAAAAACAAGAATAGAACTAAATCAACTGGTGGTCCCATGAAGCTACAATAGAGTGCTGTGAATAAAAAATTAATAAATAAACATCATTTCCCTCCATTTTTTCCCTGGTGGGAATCTAAATTTCTAGATGTGTGATAAGTGGCAGGAAAATCTCCTACGCTCGTGGGGCAATTTCTAGCCCCACCCCAATTTTACCAGCTGAGATTTTCAATCCTAAAAAGTAGGGCCTGCTATATTTTAGAAAAAGATTTCACTTAATCATGTAGCATGATTATTTTTCCCATGAGACCTCCTGCTCTATGAAACTAGATGCTCAAACCCCACATGAGACCATAGTGTAAAAGAATCCAAGAAAATAAAAGTACTAAAAAAAGCTCAATAATGACAAATGCTTCAAATATAACAAAACACTATAAACAGAAGAAAAAAACGCAGGACAGAGGTGGGAGAAGAGAGTTCCTTGGGTACTGTTACAACATTTTAGCGAAGCAACTAAATACTATGATCAGCAACAGCTAAGAAGATTTTCCAAATCGTTTTTGGGAGTTTTGTTAAAGTTTCATATAACAATCTTACTGCAAAAACCTATGAAACAAATAACGCAGTCCTCTCCACGAACAAGAAGAAAACTGCTCAATCAGAACATGGAAGACAATAAAAGGGAAAAGAAAACTCAATAGTTTTAAGAAAAAAACATCATAGCTACAGATGGTATAAAAAAACACCCATTTAGAAACAGAAAAGAAAAGTCAAAGAACTCTGTAAATAAACTGCTATGAAAAACTATACATCAAGCCCTTAAAAGGATTAAAACTATACAGAGAAACACACCATTGAAAAAACACCTAAAAAAATAGGGAAAAAAGGAAACCAGAACGAAAAGTAATAACTCAGAATCAACCTACCCAAAAAGACTAAGAAGAAAATATTAAACCCCTTAAGTTCCAGACGACACATTATTGGAAAGAACACCTAACCAGGAGAAATATGAGAAAGTATGAAGAAAAATTACCAGGAGAAATATAAGAAAGTATGAAGAAAAAAAACCTGCTAGCCCAGACAGGGGATACCTAAAAGAAAAGGAGAAAAGATAAAGAAAAAAAGCAGAAGGAATGAAAACCAAAAAATCCAAGGAGACTACATACCTGTGCTTGTTCTAATAAGAAGAACGCAGTAGTTTCTTCTTCCGAACGCAGTAGTTTCTTCTTCCGAAAATGTAGTCCAAAACTGAAAAAAAAGAAAAAAAACCTTTGGTGGTTTTTTATAATGTTGTATTGACGATTGAATTTAAATTTGAAAATGGCGTTTGGTATTATCTAAGTCTCAACTTTGAGTTGAGAGCCATTCCAGCATTGAAGAAGGCGATAAGGATAGAAATATTTTGGCCACATTAAATACTGATATTAGGGTTTGGTTAATTCGAATGGAGAGAGGTTCGTTTCCAAATCCCACCACACTCTGTTGATATCTTGTTTTGGGGTTACGGGGTGGCGCGCGATTTGGAATTTCAAACAAAACATAACACACACTCTTCATTAGGTAGTTGGGGTCGTGGGCTCATTTCTAATCTCTAATACAAGGAGAAGAGGCATTTGATATAAGGAGCCCTCTTCTTATAAACTGGCGTGGGCATGACACGACTTCCAGTACTATATGATTGGTGGTGCTGGTGCGACACGCCCTCCAATACCACGGGGATGGTGGGGAGACTAGACCTCGTGACCTCTTGCCTGCAATAAATTGTTTTAGCCAATCGAGCTAGGCCCGCCACCCCTAGATGTGTCATATTTTTTTAATATTAAGGTTTGTTATTATTATTTTATTAAATTAGTATATATATCTTTAAGATAATTTATATTAGATACATTTAAAGATATGGAGTTGTCTTTTATTTTTCGATTAACAAACTTAAAATAAAAACAAAAATTATTATGGTTAAAAGAATGAAAATAGAATGTTGTGATACTATCCATTTTAAACAATTGAAAAAATCAATAAAAAATCATTATACATGAAAATAGAATGTAGATTTTTGTTTTTTTCCGGATTTGCTTACAATATCAACATAATAATTGACTTAAGTGTATTGATTGTAGTTCAAATTAATAATTCATTGTGATTTGTAATTTTGAAATTCAACTTATTTTGGGTAATAAATTATATTTGGATTTCTTTTTAAAAATGATATAATTAAAGTAATGAATTTTGTATGCATTTGGTTATTCTTGAAATTTCAATTTGTCTTATTCATAACCAACATTATTATTGGACTCAAGTGTTGGTTTGTTTGCATGGATTTTGGGTCTAATTACTTAGAAATTATAAAAAATCATAAAATATGAAAAAATTATAAGTGAAACATTACAAAATCACTTCTTGTGATGAGTCATATGATATCAACAACCTACATCAATGAGCCAAGGATCATCACTAATAGTGTCATGCCCCAAAAATTTTGACCATTTATACTCAACACAATACCTCAATTATTTTTGTTTTCACGCAACAACATTTATAACACTTAAACCAATTAAGACCCTATGCAAAACAAAATTGATTAACCACCTAACATACCCAAAGTTCCTAGTGTTGGCACCTTGCTCTGATAAATAGTGTTAGCTCAAATAAATAAAGCACCAAAATAAATGTCATCAAACTTTATAGAATAACCATCATAGATTTTATTGGTGTTTTCATTTTCCTTCTTTACATGTCTTCTCTTTCCATAATTCCAACACTTTACTCTACTTTTCCAAAGGGTTTTGGACCACTTTTGACTTGGACTTATCTTTCAAAAAAATGCATCCCCTTTAGACCCCCATTTGTTCTTGGGCTTTCCCTTAACATGCAAGGCATCCTATGAGCCCTCATCTATTGATTTTCACAATATTAGATCACTAATAGCATTAATTTTTTTTTGCAAAATTAAGGTAAAGAATAAAGTAAGAAGATGCATTTATCTTCTTCATCAAGTTTAAAATTATATAAACTAATGAATGTGGAACTATTAGTGTAATTTATGTTTATATTTTTAATTTTTTTAAATTAGTTAGATATTTTTTTAATAAATTTAAGAGAATATTTTAATTGCTAAAAAAATTGAAAAAGTGAGATTGGTGGGATGTAGCAAAAATGTTTTAAATTTTTTTTTTCTTCATTTAGCTTACTTGAATATCTAGTTCATGGAGAATAGAATTAATTTTTGATAAATATTCATTTTTAATAATTCTTTAATGTCAACTTTATTCAAAATGTTATAGTTTTAACAAGATGTAATATTTTATCTAAACTATTTATTACTAAAAAAAACTATTTTGAATAGGTACCATATTTAAACAAAAATTAAAATATATAGTATTTTTTTATTATAATGATTCACTTGTAGTAAATTAAAAATAATTATAATAAAAAAAAAGCTTCAAGGCTTACCAAAGGGTATTTTCATATATTCATGAAACTATCATTGGTTGGAGAAATTTGGAGTTAAAATTTATTTTGTTGAATTTACCCCAGGGTTAGACTACCACATGGGCTATCAACTAGGTTGGTTCTCGTGAAAGAGTTTTGGTTGAAACCTTGCTATATAAATTGATATTAATTTTAAATTTGATATTGATTTAAACTTTTTAGAAAAAAGAGCTTTCAATGGAACATTTTGTGACTCATAGGTGTCACATAGTTTTGGAAAAATTGTTTCTCTTGAAAAAAATAGTAAAAAATAGTTTCACTTGAAACCATTTTGTTGGCCCAAAGTGAGACAAATCTAGACTCTCACCCACAATTTATTATTCAAACGTAATTTGGTAAATATCACATATTCCATAGTGCAAATGTGATGGACATATCACATACATTCAAAAGGGTAGAATCAACAAGATAAAACCAAATGGTTTCATGTACCTTCTTGTCTAACTTTTTTCTAATCTTCATCAAGCATTCTTTTTTTGTTATAAATTTTAACTAATATCTCTTATCTAAGAGATCTCCCTTGTTTAGCTTCCTGTTAACATGTAGGATTGCACCCTAATGCAAAGTTGGAAAGCTCGGCAATCTTATGTAACATGGAAACACCTTTGAGCCTATGGGTTGCTCAAAATGAAGGTGAATCTCCAGATTATGGGTTGGTTCCCCTTTTGATTTTCTTATGAAACTAATGACTTATCCAGGAAAAAGGATAGAAGGATTAAAATGAAAGGTAAAACTCAAACTAGTAAGATGGTGGTGCACCTAAATGATGAAAAAAAATGTAGCTTGATTCACAAAAGTTTTTCAGGATCTATTTACACAATTAAGCTTGTACAGTTAAACCACATAAATGTTTCACACAAAGGCCTAAAAAGCTTATCTTCTTTTAAGGAAAAATAATATTTTCTCAACTAGGATGACAAAACAAATCAGTTGCACAATGTATGACCTATGAAATAAAAGTTCTTTTGTATATATTCAATTATGAAAGAGATAGAAATTCAAAGGTTTTAAGCCTAAAACACATTAAACTCCTCTCAAAAATCCAACATAAAAGACAACACCTAAAGATGAGAAGGAAAAACTTACTCTTATTGAAAAGCAAAAGAAATCTTTCTGCAAAAACTGGAACAAATGTTGGAAATAAAACTGTTGTAATAAAACTCTAAAGTTGATCTACAAAACTCTTTAACTCTCTGCAATACACAAGAGAGTAGGAAGCAAGAACTAAGGAAAAAAGACTAAGTCTTTTCCTCTATATACTCAAAGTGCCAAGAGGTGACACTCGTAGTGAACTGCACTCAAAAATATCTCCTCCTAAGTGATTCACAAGCAAAATGGAAAAGGTCTAAAAAGGGGGCCCACAACTTATGTAAACTAAGCTCAAACAACTCCAAACTCCCCCTCTCAATTTGCATGACCCAAAATAACTCCAAAGGCACTCTAGTTGACTGAAAATTAGGAGTAAATGCTTCAGTTTTACTCCTCTTAGATGATTTTGCATGATAAAGATTCCTCCTTGGTCGTATAAGCATGAAAATCATGCAAAAGAAGCCCAAAAATTGGAAGTAACTGAGTGATAAGGTGTCACAAACTCCCCTTGAGTGATGGTCAACCATGTGGGACTCCAAAATTGATGCAAACTACCCTCTATGCCTTAAAATCCTCCTCAAATGATGGCTTGGGTTAAGATAACTCCAAAATGAACCTAATTTGACTTGAAGTCAAAATATAACTCCCTCTTCTGTTTTGCATGGTTTGAGGACAAGGATGAAGTGTTTGAATAAATATTAAAGATAATCAATAATGATTACTTTAATATTTGTTATATAACAATCTACTCCTCCTTATGATAAATATTGAAGTAATTTATAAACATTACTTTCAATATTTATTTATACATTTATTCTTGCCTTAATTTGATGCAAAACAAAAGAGGGGAAACATAAAGAATTTGTATGACTCCCATGACTTGCATACTTGACAAAAGGAATTTGAGCATGGTCAAAGTATTAATCTTTATGCAAATGTTTGTAAAATAAAGTGATAAAAATCATGGGTAGATAAATCTTTAGGGTTTGTATGAAAAACCTAAAAGAAAAAACCCTACTTCTGTATCTTCGAGCCCATTTGCATTTTCATTCCTCTTCAAACTCTATTAGTTGTGCTCTGATGGCTACCAAGGGTTTCATTCTAAAGGCTTTTTGGATTTTTTCCTATGCAAAATGCATGTTAGATTTGCATGGTATGTCATTTTTTTGCATAAAATATTGTGGTTTCCTTCCTTGCTGCGAAAGAAATGGAAAAAAAATTGTTTGATTGTAGCAGAAGAATGAATGAAATTACTTTCATTTTATGCATGCTTTTATCCTCTATAGAAGAAATAAAGGAAAACTCTTGATCTCTCTATGCTCCTGCACACATATCTTCATGCTTTCTTCAAAATTTTCTATCATGGCACGCATTTTGGACCTCCTCACCTCATATAGGCCAAGGGTTTCTTTCTTTTCTTGATATGGTTTGACAAGAACCCAAGCACTACATACATAATGGGGATTTCCTTTTGCCAAGATGGTTTTCACGATGTCTAGATATAGAATATGTTCCAAATCCAAACATTCTCTTTTGTTGATATCATCATATATCTCACTTTTTAAACACTATATCCCATAGGTGGCTCTTTTCATGAATATGCTCCTTCACATTTGGATTCCTCGCGATGCCTCATTTGCTAAATTTGTTGAAGCCTGCTTTTGCTAGTTTTCTCTTGAAGATAGTTATTGAATGATGCTTTGGGCACATGAATATATTTGGCAATGGTGGCAAGTGGCCGACTTATAGAACTGAACCTCACATAAATGATTTAGTGAGTTTGATTAAGTCAGGTAGCTTTTTACAAAATTCTGGAGAAACTCCTTTGATCTTGCCTACTTCAATAAATAAATTGAAAATCTTTATAACACAAGCAAACTAAAATAATGATAAATGAGTTTTCCTTTAAAATTTATGTTCTTTGCATTATCCTTTGTCATTATTCAGGAATGGTGACTATGTTCTACCAATTTATCCCTCCCTTAGTTCTGCCTACTGCCATTTACTATATCAGAGTCCTTGACTCCCTTTTCATTGTTTATGTTGCTTGATAATTATCCATCTCATATTCTTGTCGATAAAATATTTCTTCTAAATGTTATCACCATTAACATTCTAATTTCTCAAATGGAACTCAGCATTATTTGCAAACTCCACTCACAAAAACTTTTGTCTCATTTTTTTTAATTCTGATAATGGTTTATGATCAACTACTACGATTCCATGTCTTCACCATTAAATTTTTTGTTCTTTTCTTTGTACAGTCAGCTACCTTCTTTAATCTACCATCACCTATTGATATACACTTTCCTTTAGGTTTGACTATTATGAAAGCTCATAACCTTGATCTTTTGTCTCTACTGTCTTGGACTAGTGAAGTTTTCTCTCAAACCACAAACTAGGTTTTTGTGAAATTTAATGGGTTTCTTTATCTAACTGTTTCCTAATTTGTGTCCAAAACTCACGAAAACTTTGTTTGTGGTTTTTGAGATATGACTATCACAAATTTGGCTGTCCTCTAATTATGAGTTTGCTCCTTTAACGCTTGATGGCTGCCCTATTGTAGCGATTATGTGTCCTCTTCAACTATGTGTGACTGTGGCATCTTTCATGATCTTTGTTGCTCTCAAAGATTTGTTCTTGCTGCTCATTTTATTACTTTATTGTTGCACCTTATTGTCATCTTCTTGCATTTTAAATGGGAAAAGATCTACCATTCCACCAAATGCTTGATCTCTTTGTTTCCATATCATAGTGTTGCCCTGAACATGTCTCTCCCTTTTGATTAGATTGTTCCAAGGCATTTAAAAGCCTCTGTAATGCTACTTGTTGCTAAATAGTGTTGCTCCTTATGCATAAAAATGCCTTTGCATTATAAACATGTATGTATTGTACTTGAAATGATGAGCAGTATCTTGTGATTACTATGGTGAATACACACCTCTTATCCCTCTCAAACATCGAGAGGGAAACATGTTGGGCTCAACCCTTGTGGGATCCCATTTTCTCCACATGTTGTGATATTGAACAAAGTGATGAAAGCTCACCTTTGTTGATAAAAATGTACTTTATTCCTCTTTTTTTATGACTTGCACTCACCTTCGTTGATAAAAATGTACCGTATTCCTCTTTTGTAACTAAGAGGACAATATGCTAGACTCAACCCTTGTGGGAGCCCATTTTCCTCCACATACTATGATGTTGAACCAAGTGATTTTGCAAAAGGAAATATACCTATACTTGCACAGTGAACAAACAAGTTAGCAAAAATAATGAAGCCCAAAGCTTCTAATAATGCTTTGATGGCCTTATGCTCATGAAACTTTTTAAAATTTTCATACTTAATTAAATGTTTCATAAGAATAGATTATATATCTGTTGATATACGCATATGAAGAGAACTTGTATTTCGAGCTCTAACACAATCTGTTTCATATCTTCCAGGTATTTTCAGAGCAACCAACAAAGGGAGTTGGAGCTGAAGATACATCTAACCAACCTTGAGATTCATCATTTAGGCAATGACAGATCCATCTCCTTTGCATATGTTTTTACTTTCCTTCAGATATATAGTTTATCTTTATGTTGTATTTGATCAGTCTTTATGTTGCATTTGATTAGCCATTCCCGCGACTTGTGTGGGACACCATATTTTTGTAAAATGAATAAAATAACAATTTTATGCAAAGTTGTGTAATCTTCTCACTTGTAAAAAAAATTGCAAAATAAAAATGAAGCTTCATTTGATATCATCTTTTGTCCAATGATGAAAACATTAGCAGAAGTTTTATGTATACCTTTCTTCTTTAATTGCAAATGTTGTTCCAACTCTACTTGATTGAGCTGAAAGAAAAATTAGGTAACATTTTGGCGACCTCTTAGGGGTTTTTTTCGTGCTAAACAAATAGGATTAGTAGCCTTGCATATCCATTGGGCATAGGAGTCCATTCTTGCTTTTTGCAACTTAGAAAATTGTTTGTATCTCAGCTGTCAAATATGAACAACAACAAAACAAAATTGGAAAAACTACCATGGCTCTGTTTAGAACAGAACCAACAAACTGTACAACAACACTTCTTGGAAAATGAAAACTAAAAATCAAGCCTACTCTAACCTACTCTAACTAGCAAAAAAAACTGGTCAAATAAACCCATTAACTGGCTTTGTAAAATAACTTCCCCTTCTAACCAACAACAGATGCATTACATGTTTATGAACTACTGATATCAAGTGGAAAACTAGAAAATACCCCACAAACTATTGCAATGCTTCATGAAGAATATAACCTGTATACACCTAAAATCAGTCAAGACATTTAATTGATTAAATACTAGTTATTTAATTAATATTTCATCTACGTATAAATAAATTCTCAATTTATTTATATAGTTCATATCCTTTAATTCTCCAAATCTAAAATCATATTCTTCTAATTTAAAATTAAATAAATGAATTTCTAAAATTTGTTTTATTTAATTAATTTTCAGTAATCCCAAATTAGGAATTCTAATATGTTGTACGGATCTATGGCAATTGCATGGAATGCGTAACAATTACAATTAAAGAAATCCCAATTACATAATCGAAATCAACACATGAACATGATTAAATAAACGAAAATAACAAAGTGATGAAATTCAGAAGGAGAGAAGAGAGAGAGAGAGAGAGAGAACGCAAACAAAATTGATAACGAAGTTCATCGTAAGAACGACTACGTCTTCAGGCCCCTCTCAAATGAGTGGACCGATCCAATTAATTCTCTAGAATAATAGTACAAAACTTCAGCATAGTTTCTCCCTGGTTTGCAAGAAATTTTGAAAAGCTCTCCTTCAAAGTGCGCAGGTTCAGTCCCTGGATAGCATGAAATTCGAGAAAATTTTCACCAAGTATTTTTCCTCTCCATCACCACTTAGCCAACTCCTAAGCTAGGCCCCTTTTTATACAAAAAAATTACTCAATTTGGGCTTCAACCAAATGATTTTCAAATATTCCCCCATCTCCCATTTTTACATAAAAATCCTTCATAATTCCCCTTATTTACATAAAATCAATAATATGTCCCATATAATTTTTTTTAAAATATTATTTTAGCCCTTTCTGTCCTTTATTTGGGCTTTTATCTTGGGAGTTTAAGGATTAAATTTGTTTTTCTTAAAAAATAGGGGTATTTGTTTAGATTTTAAAGGTAGTCAGTTTCAAAGAGTTGTCAAAACTAACTGAGCCCCAATTATATCTTGAAACTATCGAATGGCTCATTAGTGCCTATATATTTTAGGCTTGTGGTGGTTAGGGGGTTGAAGCTCTCGCCATTCATTTATAAACCATTCTGAACTGTTTACTCCACAAAAGAAACACACCACCAAATATAGTTAGGCGCAAGTAGTTTGGTATAACAGTAGAGTAGAGATAATGGAGATGAAAGATGGGGGGATCAAATCCCCCCATATACCATTTTTATCAAATGACCCAACTGTCAAGCCGGTGGAGTGATGAGATAGGGGAGATGGGTTGCCACATGGAAACCCTTCATTCATTGGTCAAAGTCCTCCAGGGTGACATGTCTACTGACTATGTTCATGATGTGGTGTTAACTGGCTGATGACATGGCGTTGACTAGCTGATGATGTGGTATTGACTGGGTTGATGACGTGGCACTAACTAGCTGATGATGTGGTGCTGACTAGGCTAATGACGTGGTGTTGACTGGGCTGCCACGTGTCATAATGCTATTGGTTTGTACAGATGACTCGAATGCCATGTTTCATGCCAGGGTTGGTCCATGTCAGCATGATGACATCATGCTAACATCATCACTAGACCTAGTCAACTCTAGTCAACTGTGACCTTTGACTGCTCGTAACTTGAGCAAACGAAGTCTGATTTGCACAAAACGAATGCTGTCAAAAAGCTCTCAACAAGCTCTTCGCGATGACGCCAACTTTGACCACTTTTGACAATGTCAAATTTTGACTCTTTTTTCCTCTGACTTGAGCCCTAAGTTGACCAAGGTTTGACTGGGCATATCTTGGGCTTCGTAGCTCTGTTTGACTCCATTCAAGTTGCATTGGAGTCATAATTTTAGCCTCTTTCTGATGATGCCATTTCTGGAGAAAATCAAGAAACTTCAATGTTTGGTGAAGATCATCTGGATCAGTCCTCCCCACTAGAGAACTTTTGGACCTCTAAAAGCTAGTTACTCAGAAAGTAAGTGAGGGTAAAGTTACCTCACTTTACCAATCTCCATCCATCTTGCATTGCTTGGATTCATCCCCTTCAGTCCCACTCTAAGGTACTCAACTTTGCCTCTTCGTGAAGTCCTAATTTTTTGTCTAAGATGACGTCCTCTAGCAACTCTGACGTGTACTTCAGTGAAAGATCATCAACTAATGGAACCTAAATGTTGTTGTCTTCATCCAGTATCATTGGAGGCTCATACAACTTTAGATTCTCAACATTGACAACTGAGTAGATGTGCATGTATGGAGGAAGATTAAGGTGGAAGGCGTTGGTTCTGATCTTTTCCAAGATCTCAAAGGGACCATACCAAATTGGCTTGAGCTTCCTTCCTTCACCTTGCATTCTTTCCTTGCTGATATGTAACCAAACTTTGTCTCCCACCTGAAAATGGTGATCACTGCAATGTTTATCATGTCAAGCCTTGTATTTGGCTCGACTCTTCTCCAACTATGCTTCCACTACCTAATGAATTGCTTGGACTTTCTAGATGAACTTTAAAGCCTTCTTTGCATCATGGTGTCCATCTTCAACATCATCTTTCATCCCACAACTTAGGATGTTTGATGCAGTAGCCTCTAAGCAAATGTACAACTGTCATGTTTACTACCTTTGTCTGTCCGTCGGTCTATGAATGAAAGGTTGTACTCTTCTTCAGTTTGGTGCCCATGAGTCCCCACAAAGCTGACCAAAATTCCCCTAGGAATCAAGAATCTCGATCTGATACAATAAAAGTACCTGTAACCCAAAGTGAACCCATACAAATTGAAAGTACATTTGAGTTGTCAGTTTAGCAGTGACCTATTTTCTACAAGGAATTAAGATACACATTTTGTTGAACCAATCAACTGCTACAAACAAGTAATCATGTCCCTTCCTAGACATAGGTAACCCCCCGACAAATTTCATTGACACACTTTCCCATGGACAAGATGGTACAGGTAGAGGTGTGTACAACCCCAATTTCCTATTACTAGGTTTACTTGTTGCACACATGACACAACCTCTAATATACTTAGTTACAATTTCTTGCATACGAGGCCAATAACAATATTTATGTAGCTGAGTAATTGTTTTGCTTACACCAAAATGTCCTACAATTAATGAGGTATGTGCTTCTCTGATTACCTACGCTTGTTCATCTTTTGGAATGCATAACTTTCCCAAGTGATACAACAGTTTATCCTGCACATAGTAATCTTTCTCTTCTACATGTTTGCTTGCAATTAGAGCTAAATATATTTACTTAAAGTCTTCATCATTAGCATATTGTTCTTGAAAACTTTCATGTACCATGGAACTACCTTTAAGGATAATCAAAGCATTCATAACAGGAGGCCTAGACAACATATCTACTACTTTGTTATGGGAACCTTTCTTGTACTTGATTACCAAATGAAACTGTTGAAGAAAACCCATCCACCTAAAGTGCTTACTTTGTTGCAGTTTGGATTGTGAATGCAAATACTGAAGTGGCTAGTGATCAACGTGGATTACAGTTTCTTTTCCCATTAAGTAGTGTTTCCATTTTTTAACACTCTGAACTAATGCATAAAGTTCCTTATCATAAGTAGGATAGTTAAATATTGCACCTGAAAAGGTCTCTAAGTGATAGTAGATTGGTTTACCTCCTTGCATTAGTACTGCTCCCATGGAAAATCCACTTGCATCTGTCTTGATCTCAAACGGTTGATATAAATCTAGTAAAGCTAGAACTAGTGTTGTGCTCAACTTTTCCTTCAAAGTGTTGAAGGCCTTCTACTGTGGACCTCCCCACTGAAAATTTGTCTTCATACTGGTCAATGCATGCAATGGTGATGCAATGTAGGAGAAGTTTGCAATGAACTTCCTCCAGTACTGGACTACACCTAAGAAACTTTTGACTTCAGTTACTGTACTTGGCTTAGGCCATTTTACAATAACTTTGAACTTCGCAAGGTATACTTTCAATTGACCACCACCTACGACATAGCCTAAGTACACTAAGGATGTCTTAGCGAATTTTCATTTAGACATCTTCACAAAGAGTTTTTATTTTCTTAATACATCAAAAAAATTCTTTACATGAATTACATGATCTTCCCAAGTTCGACTAAATACAAGAATATCATCTAAATAGACTATGACAAAATCATCAATAAAAGGATGAAAGACATCATTCATGACTCTCATAAATGTAGCTGGTGCATTGAAAAGCCCAAAGGGCATGACCAACCACTCAAATAGTCCTTGTTTTGTCTTAAATGCAGTTTTCCAAATGTCATTTTCTGCAATTCTTATCTGATGATATCCGCTACGCAAGTCTAACTTAGTGAAATAAACTACATGTTTTAACTGATCAAGTAAATCATCAATTCGGAGAAGAGGATACATGTTCTTTACCGTTATCTTGTTTAGGGCTCGATAGTCAATGCACATTCTCTAAGACCCATCCTTCTTTGGAACCAACACAATTAGAGAACCACAAGGAGATGTACTAGGACAAATGACTCCTTTTTCCACCAACTCCTGAACTTGATTTTTGATGTCCTCATTCTGCAAAAATGATAAACAGTACATGCCCATATTTGGAAGAGGAACATCCTACTGCAACTGGATTTCATGTTGTATCTCTCTCTTAGGTGGCAACCCCTTTGGCTCCTGAAATAAGTCATCATAAGAAGAAACTATTTTGACCATATCAGTTTTACACTATGGATCACACCCCTTAAATGCTTCAACTTTTTCATCCTCTTTGGGTTTTACAAGCATTAATACAAAGTTCTTACTAGAATTGACCAACCTTTTCATCTAACCAACATTAACTAGTGCAAGATTAGTCTTAACTTTGTGTGCACGTACAATGTATTCTATCCCATCCTTAAAGAGATGATACTTATTCTCCCCCTATAAAATATTTGTTTTATGTCATATAGATAAGGACTCCCTAACACAAGCCCACAAATATCCAAAGGAACAACATCTACTTCTACCTCATTAACAAAATTTGCAATGATAGCAAATTTCAATTTACACTATTCTGATACCTGTAGTTGAGCATCATTGCAAACCCATTCAAGTGGATATCGCTTTGGATGAGGTTTTGTAGCTAGATTGAGTTTCTTTACCATCTCTTCAGATATTAAGTTGACTTGAGAACCTGTATCAAATAGTGTATCAATCTTAGTGTGCTTAGTTACAACTCAAATATGAAACAGTTCATTATGTTGTTTATCAGCTTTAGGAGGAGTAGATACTTGTACTTGAATTTTCATTAGCAACATTTGCATCAAAAGAGAGAATTATACCTTTCCCTTTACCTTGGACCCCAACAACAACAATTTGAGTTTCATCTCCAGAGTTGGATCCAAGATCTTGTTTAATCATTGCAACAATATTTTGCTTGCCTTTATTGTCTCTGTATCTTTTCAGCATTAATTTAGGATGCAACTTCCAACATTTTGAATCATCGTGTCCCTCTTTCTTACAATGGGAGCATGTGGGCTTATCACCCTCCTTCTTAACTATAGCTGTCTTCTTCCCTTTGCCTTTATATTTTTCTTTTTCTTTACCCTTAGACTTCCCCTCAGACTTAGATGGTTTCTTTGAGAAATTATCACTGAAAGTGTTCTTACCCCTTGACTCTAAATGAGTAGCTTGGACTGACACTTCATCGAAATTCTTAGGACTCAACATTAGAATAGTATGTCTTAGATAAGAATGCAAACCACCTATGTACTTAAGTAGTGTATCCTGAGTATACAATGGAACATTTAAAGCAATAGCCCATTTTCTAAACTCATGGGTGTAATCTTGGATAGACTGACCCTTACCTTGCATAAAGGTTTTCCAATTCATGGTTAATTGTTTCATATAACCTAAAGGATAAAACTATTTTTTAATGGCAACAATAAATTCCATCCAAGTCATATTAACCTTACCATGGCGAGCAATTTCCTCCCGAGTCTTACTCTCCCACCAGGTGAGAGTTGTACCTCCCAATCGAAGAGTGGCTAACTAGATCATAGAAGCATATTTTGTTAGGCCTTGAATCCTACAATACACTTCTACCTGCTGGATCCAATCATCTAACTTTTCGGCATTTAACTCACCACAATACTTAGGCAATTCAAATTTTACATCCAGTTTGATAATAGTTTGACTTGATTTTGAAAGGATTAATAGTAGTAGAAGAGGAAGAAGGGGAAGATGGAGGACATGGAGCTTCTAAAGCTTTCTCTTCTTTGTCCTTTCGATCTTCCTTCTCTTATCGCTTCAAAGAATCTCCCTTTTTTTGCTTCTTCTTTTCCGCATAAAGCTCTTCCACCATAGCCTTCATGTTGAGAAAGGCTCATGAAAAGATTTATCATCAAGCTCTTGCTCGATACTTTTTCTAGCTTCAGTTTCTTCCATTGTTGGAAAAGTCCTTCTTTTGCTGATCTCAGGATTATGTTCTTCAAGTTCACCTTCACCTCGATGTTTCCGGGAACGTGTTAGCATCCAATTCTGCAATACTAGTCACACAAAGCTCTAATACCAAATTTGATCTATTTTATGGATCTATGGAAATTGCATGGAATGCATAATGATTACAATTAATGAAATCCAATTTACATAATTGAAATTAACACACGAACATGATTAAATAAACAAAAATAACAAAGTGATGAAATTCAAAAGGAGAGAAAAGAGAGAGAGAGAACGCAAACAGAATTGATAATAGAGTTCATCATAAGAACAATTACGTCTCCAGGCCCCTCTCAAATGAGTGGACTGATCCAATTAATTCTCCAGAATAACAGTACAAAACTCTGACATAGTTTCTCCCTAGATTGCAAGAAATTTTGAAAAGCTCTCCTTCAAATTGCGCAGGTTCAGTCCCTGGATAGCACAAAATTCGAGAAAATTTTCACCTAGTATTTTTCCTCTCCATCACCACTTAGCCAACTCCTAAGCTACCCCCCTTTTATACAAAAAAAATTACTCAATTTGGTCTTCAACCAAATTATTTTCAAATATTCCCCCATCTCCCATTTTTACATAAAAATCCTTCATAATTCCCCTTATTTACATAAAATCAATAATATATCCCATATAATCTTTTTTTAAATATTATTTTAGCCCTTTCTATTCTTTATTCAAGCTTTTACAATCTTGGGAGTTTAAGGATTAATTTTTTTTTTCTTAAAAATAGGGGTATTTGTTTAGATTTTAAAGGTAGTCAGTTTCAAAGAGTTTTCAAAACCAACCAAGCCTCAATTATATCTTGAAATCGTCGAATGGCTCATTGGTGGCTATATCTATGTTATGAAATAACTTGCACAATAGGAGAATATGATATGAAATATGCTGCAAATACTTGATAATAACTGAGAACAACAAGCCACTTCGAGGGGGAAAACCTCTAAATATCTCTAATGAGAACACACTTCACAACTTGATGATGAAATAAGACTCACAACCTCCTATATATACCTATTTATGCCTAGGATATCACCTAGGCCGACTTAGACACACCTATATAAGTCTTAGGCCGACCTAAACAACTGAATAACAATATACTAATGATAATATGACTTAATAGAGAGCTAAGATAGCCACAAGCTAACTATTCATAACCCGATTTACACTAATATTAAGGGTGTAGCAATCTTTTAGGCCTACGGTGGTTAGGGGGCCGAGTCTCCCGCCGTTCATTTATAAACCATTTTGAACTATTTACTCCACAAAAGAAACATGCCACAAAATATAGTTAGGTTCAAGTAGTTTGGTATAACGGTAGAGCAGAGACAACGAAGATGAAAGGTGGGGGGATCAAATCCCCCCACATACCATTTTTATCAAACGACCCAACTGCTGAGTCGGTGGAGGGATGAGATAAGGGGAGATGGGTTGCCACGTCCAACTGTTGAGCCGGTGGAGGGATGAGATAAGGGGATATGGGTTGCCACATGGCAACCCTTCATTCGTTGGTCAAAGTCCTCCAGGGTGACGTGTTTGTTGACTGTGTTCATGATGTGGTACTAACTAGCGAATGATGTGGTGTTGACTAGGCTGATGACGTGGTGCTGACTAGGCTGCCACATGTCAAATTTTTATTAGTCCGTACGGATGAATCAACTACCACGTGTCATGCTAGGGTTGGTCCATGTCAGCATGATGACATCATGTTGACGTCATCACTATACCTAGTCAACTCTAGTCAACTGTGACCTTTAACTACTCATAACTTGGGCAAACGGAGTTTGATTTGCATGAAATGAACGCAGATCAAAAGATCTCGATGAGCTCTTTGTGATGATGCCAACTTCGACTACTTTTGACGATGTCGAATTTTGACCCTTTTTTTCTTTGACTTGAGCCCTAAGTTGACCAAGGTTTGACCAGGCATATCTTGGGCTCAGTAGCTCCATTTGAATCCGTTCGAGTTGCATTGGAGTCAAAATTTTGGACTCTTTCTAATGATGTCATTTTTGGAGAAAATTCAGAAACTTCAATTTTTGGTGAAGATCCTCCAAATCAAATTCAAGCACATGTCTACAACTTTTTGATGCCACCTCGCCAAGGTCAAATGAAATTAAATAATTCTAATTTTTAAATTAGAATTATCTTCAAAAAAAATTTAAACACATGGCTTATTCCTCACACACTTCTTCAACAAACTTTCAAACACAAGGTATTTTTCTCACACACTTGATTCCTCCATCCATTTGGCATGTTGTCTTTCATCAAGAGATTCCTTCATTGATTTGGGATTTTGTCTTTGGTCAAGGGAACATTCTTCTTCATTCTCTCCATCTCCACCATCCATCCCTCTTGTTTGAATCTAGACCGTCGATCGTTGCCGCATCACAAGATGTTTGGAAAATCTTATAAATATAACCCTTTGCCATAGTATTTGGCATCCCACATTCGAGTAGAGTTATCATGTAGGAATAATTTTAAAGCATTGGAGCATTTGGAGTCTATAGTTAGAATTATGTTTTGCTTTGTAGCTACATATAGAATCATGTTTAGCTTCATATTTAGCATTGTAGAATCATGCTTTGCTTTATAGTTGCATTTTAAACTATGTTTTGTTTTATAGTTGCATTTTAGATTGTCATATCACTAATCATTTGAGCATAGGCAGAATCATTCTAACTTCTTATCACAACATTTGTATCACATAGTTTAGCCACATTATCCATTCATCATAATCTCCATCATAGCTTTCATCACATAGTTTCATATAGGAACTTAATTGGCTTGCATGTTGAATAGCATCTCGTTTCTCAAGTTTTCATTTTAACAACCATAGTGCATATACAAAATTTGAGAGCCAGTATGGTTTAATAAATCCTTGATAATAGAGAACAATGGAACATTTTTAAAGATTTTTTTGCTGCAATTTATAGTAGTTTATTTGATTTAAATCTTTACTATAATACGTCTCATTGGTGTTTGTGTTGATTTACTAACTCTCCCACATTTCACACACACATAAATTGGCACCCATCATGGGGCACAACCCCATTTTTAACAATTTTATGGAATTTTCTTTTTTCTAAACAAGTTGGACATGACATTTTAGCGTGATTGTGAGTTCTTGCAGTGCATCCAAAAAGTCTATTAGCGCATCTAATCACTGTTACGACACATCCAGGCACTGTTCTGGCGCATCGAGAGCTTTTTTTGTTGCATCCAAAGCCTTCTTTTGGCACATCTGACACTTCTTTTAGTGCATCAGAATATTATTCTAGCACATACATTGGATACTTCTTTTAGCACATATGAATAATCTTTTAGCACATTGGGTCACTGTTTTAGCGCTTTTATAGTCAATCTTAAAATGGTTGTATCTTGGTCATACAGAGGTCTTTTTCAGAGTTTTTTTTTAAATGGGGTAGAATTTCGTAAGCTATGCAATGGTGTAGGTGTTCCTCAATTTTTGTGGAGTTAAAATTTTCAATTTTACATATAAAGTCAAATCAAATTGTAACTTGGTCTAAGTTTTAGGGTTTTTATGCTTAATCATTCATCTAACCCTCATGTTTTCTTATTTCTTGATATCATCTAACATTTTGAGCATTTATTGCAGGTTTTAAGAGGAACATGGAGCATTGAAGTGAAATAAAAAGCATTTGATATCCATTGTACTAAGTACGCTTGTCAAAGACAAATTTATGCAACTACTAATAAATTTGGTGTAGGGGTTGGAGTTGATTTATTTCCTTTTGGTTAATTTAGGAATCTAGATTAATTAGGATGGAAATAACACCATGTCTCATGTGTTTGATGAATGGTAGGCATATGCTCTCCCTTTTACTGGGTGACCAAAAAGTCATACCCATTCATTTTTATTTTATTTTATCCATAGAGGGCCTACCTTGTGGGAAAAAGTAATCACCCAAGGGAACGACCCAACCGGTAACACGCTAAAACCAAGCAACTTCCAACCAAGATATAAATGTGGGTACTTGAGGAAAGTTCAAATATCACAAGGATTGTTCCAATAAGAAGGGAAACAATGGTCTCTTTCCGTATGGATGATCCCCCACGAATGGAATGCCTATACTAGAACCTCTTATTTAGAAGGCCAAAATCCTTATTCTATTTACTAGCGCAGAAGGTCTAACCTTTGAAGTCATCCCACATTTTTGCGGCTTTTAGTAGAGATGAGAAATATGCCATGGGAGATTCATAGGTATTGAAGCTTGGCTACCCCGTATAAGTGAGTGTCATGGAGGGGTGCCAGTGGGGTCAAGCTTCTAATCATCTACTAAAAGTAGGAGCAGCTGGAGTAAAATTCAAGTGGGAATCTAGTAAATATTGTCCTACACAGCCTTAGGATTGTACATGTTTGATGTGTTTAACCAATGTGTTTTTGAACAAATTCAAACAAAACATCACACACTGGAAGTGAAAACCTTGATTCAGAAAACATCCTTTGAAACAACCAATTCTTTGAATGGAAAATCAAAAAAATCAAACAAACTTGCAAGAAACTATGACATTTTCCTAATTCAGTGCATCCACTACTTGTTTTGGTACATTTACACCATTCTCTAGCGCATCCATATGTTGTTATAACACATCCGCTATATTTTTCAGTGCATCCATTGCCTTTTGTATCACAAGGCATAGAGATTGATATTAGCATTAAACAAGCCGAATTACCAAATGAATGAATTTCCAATAAAATAGAATACTATTGAAAAAGTAGGACCTACAAAATAAACTATATTATCTACAATAAACAAATGTGGACAATACAAAAATGGTTTACAGATGTCATTCCATAAAATAGAAAATGATATTCATTGAAGCTCCTTAGAATCAGTTACTAATGAAGGTTGTGGGAAACGAAAAAGCATAATGACTACTTATCCTGTGATTCTACTATACAAGTATGATAAAAAACTTCTTGTATATTTTTTACAGTGCAATTCCACATTCTATGGAAGTTTAGTAAAGAGATTGATAAAAGATAGAGGAATTAAAAAGATACTTGAATGTAGTTGGATTGAAGGCCATAAACTGGTACATGTTTTTTGTGTAGGAGATAGATCACATCCACAAAAATGGCAGAGTTATGCAAAGTAGGAGAAACTGGCTTGGAAAATGAAGGCAACAAGGTATAAAGAATCATTTATTTGCCACCATAGTGAAAATTTAGCAATTGAATTTGGTTTGTTAAACATGGCCCCTGGTACAACTATTAGAGTTGTTAAGTGGTGCAGAGCACCTTGACAAAATTATGCCTCCATGTGGAAATTTTGAAATTTGATTCAATTTTGATGCCCTTACCTTGTATTAATGTTATTTGAGTCATTTCTCATGTGTCTTAGGAGGTCATTTAAGTCAAATTTGCAAAAATGTAAAAAGATGTCAATATATTAAAAAGTTGTCAACACAAATGTGTAAAATTGTAAAGTTGCACAATGCAACATATGGAAGATGAAAAGTCATGAAGGTATAGTTTGCTTGGAGGTAGGTAGAAACTGAAAGGACAAGTTGGAATGCCTTTAAAAATTCCTTGTAACCATTTTGTACAGTGTGGGTGATTGAATGAATGAATCAAATCAATGGAAAGCTCTGTTTATATTCATCTTCTTCAAAAATTCATTGTTTTTCAGGCCTTGTACAACTCTTTAAGGGAAAGAATGCTTGGTTAAATGTTTTAAAGTGTTAGAATGTTCAATCACCTTCCATTCTTAATTTTTTCCATGCAATTTTAGGAAGTTTAGTGAAAGATATTGCAGATTTTCTGTAGTTTGCCAAAACCCTGATTTAGGGTAACAAGGAGCCTTCAAAATTGTGTTTCTCTTATATTTACCAATGAAAATTCTTGGTTTTTGGTAAGGTCACTCCTTTTTGGATGTAATTTCATGTTTTGAAGGATTTAGATTAGAAGGTTAAGATTAAAGTGAGTGAGATTGAAATTTTTGACTATAAAATTGTATCTCAGTCTGCTAAAATAGTGTTTAAGAAGACTAAGACCTAGGGTTTATAAAAATGATTATGGGAATGAACATTTGATGGATTATTAAGATTTAGCATACCTAATTTGGTGTTTTCCAAGCAATGGTTAGGATAAATTGATGGTGGAGATAGCATAATCAATAAGCCCTATCTGGGTTAAGACCTAATTAAGCCTAATTTGCATGTTATCAGTCCTAATTTGATCACTACTTTCCAAAGTAACATATGTTGGTTTCTAGATATGTTTTAAAAATATTTGATGGGTATCCAAAAAAGCTCTTCACAATTTGAAGGTAAGGTCTGCATCAAAAGATCTTCAGTGACAATCCTAATTACATGGCTACAAGGTGGTTGACAATCAATAAAGAATTGGAAGGAATATGAAAGGGCAGACCTAGGTAAGTGTTTGTTTCAGTTGAGTTAGTGTTTCTAAAGAGTGAGTAGGACTTGAGAAGTTTGGTTTGGGCCTATGGAGTTAAAATCCTAAGTCATGCTTTGTCTTTGTGAAGATTTCTTGTGGGATTGAAGCCCATTGTTGTGAAATATGTCCAATAAGTGAAGTTGTGAAACTCTTGTCAAAGTGTTTTGAAGGACTTAAAGGAATTTTGAACTCTAATTGCAAGATTGGATATTTGAGTTAAGTGAAATGTGAGGTTGAGATGACTAACCAAACAAAGGATGTCTTAAGTTTTGTCAAATAAGAATGAGATAGCTGGTTTTCTTCCGTTGCACTGCATTATTAAGAACCTTCAAGTATGTTCTGATTGCCACACTGCATCTCAAAGGAGAAATTCAATACTTGGAGGGCTCAATTATAATGATGCCCACACCTCATGCACTACAGGACATTCCTTTGGGTTAGATTTTTTGTAGAAAAGGGAAAAAAATTCCTCAAATGCAAATGCATAATGCTTGGAGAGACCTAAATTTGTTGATTTCTAATGCCAATTAAATGGATGGAATACAACCCACAACTCAGGGAGTCAATCTCCTCAGTTTCCATGAACACTATGGGAAAAAATCAACTCTTAGCTACAATCTTCCCAAGTAGAAACTTGGCATCCAAATCATGGTTTGCCTTTGAAACTATACCCTTACAAGAAAACTCCTTGATCAATAAGAGTTAATCTTACTATGCCAAGTGTCCTTCAAATTTTGCCTATTCATTACTTGGATCCACCACCTTAATTGCCTAAACACAAGACAAGATTAACAATTGAGATTCTTTGGCTTTGATGATCAATGATATCAATGGATAGTTGAACTAACAAGGTGGAAGGTGGACCAATCTACCAAAATCTACCAGATGACACCACATGGTTCTACAAAAGCTAATTGATCATCCCTTATAATGCACTCTAACCCCACTCAATTAATGGTATAGATCAATTTTACGTCAATATTAATGGTCAAGGGAGATCTTCTCTTCAACCCAAAATTACTTGAACATCTTTGACTTCAAAAGCCAACCAAGACATGTCACGTAAACTTATGTTTTTGCACTTGACTATATACCCTTTGATTCACCTTGAAGATCAACAACTTCATCAAATCAGTAGACTACTAAAGTATTGAATGGTATGATTTATCAAAGTACCTACATCCACCAAAGTTCATTAGATCACACCACATGGTTTCACCAAAACCATTTGATAAAACTGCTTGATATCTATAGGCTTTACTTAAACATTAGTCAACATTGAAAGTGCATACCAACTTGCCCCAAAGATTAGTGATTAATGCAAATTGGTGGATGGATAAAGTGTTGAGTGGTTTTATTCATCGAAGTGCAAACATCGCTGAAATCCACTAGTTCATGCCACATGGACATATAATATGCACCTAGCCTCCTACTTTCCATCAATGGCCATAACTTGCTCCTCTCAAGATTGACACCTTCAATAGATGGATGAGGAGATTGGTAGCTTGATCTACTAATATGCTACAATACACTAGATTGTGCCAAGTAGCCACAATGTCAATTGCCAAACAGGGACCCTAACACAAACTTGTTGCACCTCTATCCCAATAAGGATCATACACCTCAACATCCCTTTAAAAAAGGCTCCATGTTGGAGATGCTCATGCTAACAATAGATACCTTTTTGGCAGATCAATATGTGGAAGGCCATAGTATGATTCCAATGGAGAAGGAATAATATTAACAGGTCGTAGTGAGCTGCAATATTATTTGTCCCTTTATGAATCAACAATTACCAATTGAGAGCCAGTTTATCTCAAAATTAGTAGATCATTTAAATGCATAAATTGTCCTAGGTACAATTCAAAATGCAAGGGAGGCATGCACATGGTTGGGATACACTTGTATTTACATTTGCATGCTACAAAACCTAGTTCTATATGGTCTATCTGCCGATGCCTTACAGAAAGACAATACCTTAGAAGAGAGAAGGGTAGACTTGGTAAGCATAGCTATGATTTTCAATTTAGTACATAGTAATTTTACTATGGTATTGTTAGACAAGTATGACCCTTGCATTTTACTTTAATGGTACTTGTTAGTGCTTCTGATAATTGTACTCTTTATGTTAACAAATACATTTAGTTGCAACTATCTTGGACAAAAGTAATTTGGTGAAATATGATTGGAAAAGTGGATATTTCCAGGTTAATGATCTAGGACGGATAGCTAGTTATTACTACATCACTCATGGGACAATGGCTACTTATAATGAGCACTTGAAGCCAACAATGGGTGATATTGAGCTATGCTAATTTTTTTCATTAAGTGAAGAGTTTAAATATGTGATAATAAGAGAAGAAGAGAAGATGGAACTTGCAAATCTCTTAGACCGTGTTCCTATTCCAGTGAAGAAGAGTTTGGAGGAGCCAAGTGCCAAGATCAATGTTTTGCTCCAGGCTTACATTTCACAACTTAAGCTTGAAGGTCTCTCCCTCATGTCTGATATGGTGTTTATTACTCAAGTATATATTTATATTGAAAACTTGTGTAGCACAAATCATAACCATTTTATCAATTTATAAGTGGGTGACTTGAATTTTGTATCCCTTGTAATGCAAATGATAACCATTTTTTTCCTTTTTATAAGTGGGTGACCTAAGAATTTTGTGTTGTCCATGAAAATCTAAATTTAGCCATGAGAATGTTGTGCATGTCCACCCTCTTGCTTTTGTTTCTAACCATACAACCCATCCTTAAGTCCTATCTTCTCCAAATCATTCACCTTTGCTAGATAGAAGGAATTTATAATTTTTTTTGGAAGCTATTGGATGATGCACACTATGTAATTCTAAATACATTTTTTCTCCTTGGTTATGTTTTGTAGAGTTTAGGTCGCCTCCTTAGAGCACTTTTTGAGATTGTCCTAAAAAGAGGATGGGATCAGTTAATAGAGAAGGCACTGAACCTATGCAATATTGTTGGAAAGTGCATGTGGAGTGTTCAAACTCCAATTCGGTAACTTAAAGGTATTCCAAATGACATATTGACCAAAATTGAGAAGAAAGATTTAGCTTGGGATCGGTATTATGATCTTTCAATCCAAGAGATTGGAGAGCTCATTCATTTTCCAAAGATGGGAAAAACCATTCATAAGTTTGTGAAAATTTGATTAAAAAGGACTATAAATACCTAGGTTTGAATAGGATTGAAGTGCCTGAACTGCTGATACAAAGCTTCATATGAAGGATTTCTTAATGCGGATATAGGAAGTGGTTACAAATCTAGCAATTCAATTGGGGGTGGATATTTTTCTCGTAGGATAAGATGTCTAAATGAAACTGGAAAAATAGTCTGTGATCCCAGCCATTTGTCAGAGACATGTTCACCAATAAAATACTGGGGTGGAAGAGGTTTGTGTATTGGGACAATGAAGCTAAGGTTATGATCATCTTCCACATACTGCATCTTCAACATAAAATAATTGTGATGGAGAATGAATTCGCTAGCATTGTCTTCCACTATAATCCAAAAAGGTTCAATATCCCAATCGGACCATCACGGGAATAGGAGACTTCGTCCCACCAATACAAGATCCTCACACCGATGAAAAAATAAAACCATCGACGCATCGTTGGAACTAGAAGACACATTCAACCGATAGAATGATAAGGTGGGGGCAATCAGTTCCATTTTCTGTAATGTGGTAAGAGTCATACAGGTAACGCTATGTCAGGCTGGGGAACTCTTCTTGGAGGTTCTAAATGATTTTCCTCTTTTTTATAAGATTGTGTTGGCAGTGCCACCTGGATCACAATTGTTTGGTGGGATTCCAAACCTAGAAAATGAGGTGCAGTTGTGGAAATATCATAGAGAGAAGTTACAAGCTACCATGATGATTTTACCGAGTGAATTTATATCAGAGTCTTGGTTAGCGTGGCTTAAGACATGTGAAAATTATATTCTCTTTACATATAGGCTTGGGGGAAAGTATTTGCTTGATCTTCTTAAAAGTGGCAAGGAACTTGCAGAGAATGAGACATTGATTAGAGAAATATTGGATAGTCTGAATACATTTGAAGGGAGCTTGGAGTGGCTAAAAATGGTTTTTGGTTCAAATGTTGAGCTTCCATGGCAATGTGTGTGTGAGATTTTTTTGAAGCACTCAAAAAGTTTGTGGGATGAACTTTTTGAAAGCTTGTTTGTTAGTAGGATGAAACAAATAATAGTTGATGGATTTTCAAATTTGCGTGAGAGAGTTAAGGTTGGTAAATTCCTTGAATCCATAGTTACATCTTTGGAAAGTTACAAAGATGTTGAAACCCATTTGTACAAATTAACTACTAGTGAGGTATGGCTTGTCAAGAGAGGGAACCTAAAAAGTGTCAATTTACCTAGGTTGAGTTTTAGATTTATGATGACAAATGATGAAGACTAGTTTTGTTGTCTTAACGCTTATTTTGGAACTGAGGTTAGTCAAATAAAATATACCATAGATGAGGGGTCCAAGAATATTTTGGAAGACCTCCTAAGTTTTCTTCATGTACATAAATCTCCTTCAAGGATAAATGATTTAGCACCTTATTTGCAAGAGAAATGCTTCCATTTTATCTCAACATTGATTGTTGAGATTGAAGAACATCTTACACATCTTTCACAAGCTCTCTATCAAGAAATGAAAAATGAGGAAATGCTAGAAAAAATGAAGGAGACACTAAAACCGACAATTATAGTGGAAAGGGCACTTTTCTTAGGAAGGCTTTTAGTTGCTCTTAGGTAGAGATTGGTGTTTCTAAATAACATTGTTACCAATTTGACAAAGAGGGAATTGTTGGATCCATGTAGAGAGGATACAACATTGAACTAGTAGCATATAACCAGTGAAATGAATAAAGTTAGAACATAAGAGACTACTCAGGCTAAAGGTATAGAATCACAACTACATACTTCACACTTTTCACTATATGTTCTTGCACTCTTTTGGGTCACTTAGTCATTATTATGTCTCATTTTTCCCATTTATAGTCCCAAAACTCATCACAGGTGTGCCAAGTCACTCAACCTAAAATCCCTTCTACTATAAAACTATGTTCCCCATCTTTCAAATGGCTCTATCCTAAGGGAATGTGCTAGTGTCTAGTTCAAATTTAAATTCAAATTTCCTCCAAACCCATGAATGCTCACCCTAGTGAGTTTTCTAATAGATGGTCACTTTATAAAAGAAAACTTAGCACTCATTTGGAACCCTAATTTCTCTCTCTAACATCTTGATCCTCCTCGTATTCCTCTACTCCATGAAAACCTTCATTTTTCCTTTTTTTTGAAGAACATGACCCTTTTATGCTTTGAAAGGTTCTTGGTGAAGCACATGATGTTTTAAAATCATGGATAGACAATTTGGTTGTTTTTGTTTGTTTTCCAATCTGTCTTTTAAGTGTATTTGCATGTCTTGTGGGGACATGTCTCCTGAAAGTTAAGAGGCATTCTAGAGAAATATCGGAGATAAGAAAAAATATGCAAATCATTCTAGCACTTTGACAATTAGAACATAGTGAACTATGGACATACTTGAATATCACCATTGAAGACAAGGTGAGAGTACTTCTCCAGCAAGGTAAAGTCATTGTGATTTGAAAAGTCTTCAAACTGTCACAAGAGCACACGTTTCTTCAGTTTCCTTAAGATTTTGTAAGCTAAAGCAATAAATAGCATAATATGGATTAATGCTCTGAAAATCACAAATAATGGATTGATGAATATTCTGCATATATTATTTCTTCCAACATCTAAACATTGTAGATTAGGTATTAATTGAAGATGTAATTATTACAGAAAAATTGTGTTAGGTATTCACTATCAGTTACAACAAGGAAAATTCTACAGGAAAACTTAGACCATATTCTTAATCCAATTTGACAAAGGAATCTCAAGTTAAAGATCCATTTCAATTAAAAGCAGGGGCTCCTTCTAACCTAGATAAGGACTTTCTCTCCATAAGCTTTTTTAACAATAAACATGAACTCATGAAGAAGGTCGCCATATTTCTTGAGCACATAATATAGTTAGAAACTTGTACTATGTAGACTTGGGCCATAGGACAAATTAGAAAAGTAAAGACGGAAAGATTTTCTAGTCAAGAACAAAACCTGGCCTGTAGCACGTCTTTGTCTAAGACCTATGTAGAATTCACCATTCAACAATGTTCCATTGTTGGTCCCAACATCAATAGTTACTAGAAGGCACTGCTCACATACAAATTGTCAAACTAGAATTAGTGTCATATATGGCTTAGGCTATCATATAACATAATTTAGATCTAGATTACCCAAAATGAATTTTACTCTATGACTTAGTGCCAACCTTTTGAAACATACACAAGAAAAGGGAAAAACATTGATACCTTTTACATGGTATCTTATGAGCTTAAATCCATTTAACGAACTAAGATTATCCAATTTTGTGCATGAGAAGCAATACCGTCAGTACTTTGATAATCAATAGAAACAAGGTGGTCTATGCAACTTAATAAAGTTCTAAGTCAAGTTTTTATGTTGTACAAATTTTCCAGAATCAACTAGAAATAAGTTACCACTAATAGCCACCGTCATTTGATATATTTGATATATTTAAATGCTCAAAGACAAAAGGAAAAAGGTCAAAAACCACTTTTAACCAAAGCAGAAATTGAAAATATTTTAAATCTCTGGTTTGCATTCCTTTTACAATGGAAATTATCCATGCACCTAAATAGATATTTTGAAAATGCAACATAAAAAATTTGAGGTAAGTGGATTGAAGTGGATGAGGTCTAAGCTGAAAATCCATTAATTGATAGTTCACTTGTTTACAACTTTCAGAAACACCTTGGAAATACCAAAAGCCTGGTTGTGACCTAAATTCTCACTACATCAGAAGAAGATAGATCTAATAGGTGAAAGAACTAAGATATGAAAGTCCTCACCACACAGTGAGATACCAGGTAACATGCACTAAAATCTAAATGTCCTTGTAGCATAACAATTTTATCAGATCATTAAGAAAAAATCATGATAATTAAAAATTGAAAGAAATGCTTGATAGAAAATTAATAAATCCCAAAACATATCAATGAAAACTTTTGAAATTTTAGAGCTTTTTATAGCGATTCTTTAAGAAAAAATCAACTAAAATACTGTATTACAATGTCACCTAGATGGAAATTGCTAGTTTACTAATGAAATAGAAAGATGAGAGAAAATCATTAAGTAAAAATACTTGATGATATGGGCGAGTGTCATCAAAAGGGACTTCCAATCGTCGTTGAAGATTTCATAACCTTTCTTCCTAGGATTTGATTAGATATCATTACAAACTCTCAAATATAATATATATAGGTAGTTGTGACTGTTAATAGCCATTTAAAAAAATAAATAAATCTTGCACTTAAGTTCTTTGGATCCTGAATCTTTAATTTAGTAAAAAAATATAGACAATAATTCCACAATTGTAACAAATTTATTAAATCAGATACGACATTCATGTTGAGCATTACATCATGTGAAAATGCAAAATAATATCTGATTCATAGTAGCTACTTATGCAAATATGAGAAACAGAATGTGCCACCAAACAAAAACACAAAATAAATATTACATAATGATCTACATAGATTGAATAAAAGTTGCTTGAATGAATGGAATGACAACTATAAATTTCAACAAGATCATATTTTGAAGGCACCCACATGGTTTAACCTACTTCAGGAACTTACTATAGGCCTTTTGCTTTCAAGAGATGATTTTGTTGCTTTCATACTATCAAATTTTCTATTATGCAAGCATTTATAAACTACTAAAAAATGAAGAGATTTTAGTTAAATTTGCATACCTAAATAGGACTAAGATTGAGTGCAACAACCTTTTGGTTGTTCCCTTGATGGCCTATGAGAGAATGAAAAATAAAACTTCCCAACCATGTTCCTGATCCCAACACAACATTTTTTGTAGCCACAACCAAAATAACTAGAAATTAAGGCTCTAAATAATGAAACTCAAAATAAGGTTGGATGCCAATTACATGCTTGTAATTGTGGAAGTTAGGAGTGTGAGTTCAAAGAACAAAGACTCTTTATTGTATGCAAGCTAACATAAAATATATCATGATAATACAAATATTAACAATGATTAAATTACCTTTAAAATGATTATGATTTATCTTGATATAAGGTTTCTGTACTGTCCCATCTCAATCAGCCATACTCAAAGACTAATTTATTAATTATTTTTTCTTGAAGAATGGTGTATATATATAAAAAAAATCTCTTGAGATGCTCCATCTGTAGTGCCCCTCCAGTCGTTGCTACTATGTGTTTAGATTTTTTTATGTTGTTAGACAGTACCTTTACTATGATCGACCTTGATACCTTGTTATGGTTTTATGATCGTTGACATTGGAGCGATGATGATGTTATATTTTGATGTGATGATGCACTATGCGGATGTTTATGTTTTATGTTATGCTTTTGATTAGCATAGTTGTTGATATTGATGGATGCATATTTGTTGGTTAATGATGCTTTACTTTCATCAGCCTTGATGTGATTGTATAGGTGAAAGGGACGAGATTACATCACTCGCATGCGAGTGCCCTGTGATTTCGTGATTTCTCTTCACGGTGTGACTGTTATGTTTTATCCATGTATGACATTCATCTTGATTGTAGTATTGCAGGTACAGGACATCGTCTCCGCCTGGCTTCACAGGTTTGAGCATGTCCATATCCCAACGGTTTTGTTGATTGGGAGATAGTAACAGGGTTCCCTTGTCAAACCACAACCCTGTCATAGTGTGTCATTAGTTTGTGTCTGGTATGTTGTTGGGTCATGTCGTTTTTGATGTTTTCATAATTTATTATCGATGAAAAATTATACGTGGGAATTAATATTTAAGTGGTGGAAATGTTAATTTATGTATTTAGATTAAAATTGTTATTTAATTTAATTAATTTTATTTTATTCAATTAGTAAAGTAATTTAATTCTAGTGGTTAAATTTATTTTATTAAGTAAATAAGCTAATTAATTAAATTTATTTTGTTGAGTAAATAAATTGATTAATTAAACTTATTTTGTGGAGTAAATAAATTAAATAATTAATGTTGTTTTGAAAAGTGCATAGAATTAAAAGTTTTAAATTCTATTTGAAAAGAAAATTTGGTTTTAAATTAAAAACAAAAAAAACAAAATATCTTGAAAATGCATAAGGGGGGGAAATAACTATGGTGGTTGAGAGATATTTTGGGAAATTTAACTAAAATGGAGGAAAATTAATTGGAGATATTTTATTTTCTTTTGGAAAATTGTTGTTAAATAAAGAAAAAATTAGCTTTGTAAACACATTTTTTTTGGATCTGGAAGTGGAGATTTGGAAGGAGGATCTGAAATTTTGGATTTGGCAAGGAAGCACAATATCAAATTGTATTTCTTCAGACTTCAGAAAACAGGTTCCTTTAATTGCTTTATTTTTTTTAGAAGTTTTTGAATTTTTAATTTTGAAAGCTTGATGTGAGTTCTTGAAGATCTCTATAGAAAAATGGAGAAATGTTTAGATTTTCTGTAGAGAAAACAAAAGAAAACAACATAAATTCTAGCAAATCAAATTTTAACAATAGAAAAATTGGAAGAGAAACAAAAGAAAATTTTGAAACCTCTATGTTTGGAGTTGGAATTTTGCATTACAATTTAGAAATTAAAAGCAAGAAATTGTGCTTGAAAATAATTTGTTGTAGTTTTTCTGTTAAAAAGATTTGTCCAATTTGACTGTAAAATGGAAATTTTGTGTGTATATATATATATATTATGTTAATATATATATATATATACACACACATATATTTTATTTATATGCTATTATGTTGAGAAATTTCCCGTGAAAAAAAATTATATCAAAAATTATTTTTTGTAAAAAAAAATTTTGTTCAGAAAATTAATAGAAATAGGGGATTTTTTTTATTATTATTTAAATTTGATTTAAAAAAAAAAAATGATTTTGATTGTGGGGCTGGGGGCTACCCCCATAGCCGCCCCCATGGGGAGGCTATTGTGGAGGTAGGGCCGCTGCCTTCACAGGCAGCAGCGCTACCCACCACATCTGCCCCACAGGGGAGGCTATGTGGCAGCCCCCAGTAGGGGTTTAACCCTTTATTGAGGGGGTGCGTTGGATTTTTTAAAATTGTTTTTTTATATATAATAAATTATATATATATATACATATATATATATATATTATTTATAATATATGTTTATATATATATTATATTTTTATTATTATTTATTTAATATATATAATATATAATATTTGTATATTATATATATATTATATTTTAAATATTTGGTTTTTGATTAAATAATTGGAATATATTTATGAATTGGAATTTAAATATAAATATATATAATTGTATATATATTAAATATATAATTGTATATATATTAAATATATAATTATATATATATGTTTAATTTATATTTAAATATAATTATTTTAAGGTGATTTTATTATAATGATGCAAATATTGATTTTATAAGAGAATAATGTTATTAGAAAATTGATTTTTAACATTAGTTGTAATCGAGGAAGTTGTAAGAAAACAATTAGTTTAAGTTTCTTATTTTTTTATTTTAAAAATAAATAAATTATTCTAATTGATTACATGCAAAATGTTATTGCTTTACTTGGATTTAGGAAATCCTAAAGTAGGTTATTAGTTTGCCTAAATTGTCTTTTTGTTATGTTATCTCTCTCATTCTCATTGTTGAGCAAATTGAGTTATTTGTTTATGTAAGACTTCCAGTTGTGTTTTTTTGAGATGAGAATTGTAACTTATGTTGATTTAGCTTTGGAATAACTTGGGTAGTGCATATGGTATTTTTATCAAGTATGGTCACCTGGTTCTATAAACAGGTTGTGTTGTACATTGTTATTGAGTTGGTATTTGTAATTGGTTATGTGCACATGGTTTACCCTATGTTAGTGGAATTGATCCCTTAGGTTGTTAATAGGGGAGTGGCTTTTCATGAGGGCTGACGCACAAAGTGGTGTCAGGATAACTCATGCAAAGTTAGTTAATTAGTGAAAATTAAATAAATATGTTAGGGGAAAAGGGTAGTTTAAACACTTAACTTTGTTAATGCCTCACTCATGGACTCAAGGGCTAGTTTAGACTTGGGATGAGATGAGAAGGCTTGGAATGGCATGATCGATATCTTGTTTCTTAGAAAGATAATCGATTCCGCATTGGATTGCATGTGGGGTCGGGTTTCATAAGAGGTCACCAAGGTTACAACCCAAGATGGGGGCCGGAGCCTAGGAAGGTTCGCCAAGGTAACCCATGCAACTTTGTGATGACACTCCTCCTATGACAACCGTGAGTCATTTTGTTGCATTATGCAGTTGATCATTGTTATTTGGAAGCATTGTAACCATTTTGTTAGTTTTGTACTTGAGTAGTTTAGTATTGTTTTGCCTATATCTAGAGGTTGTAGGTTTTCCCTAGGAAGCTCTTTTACTATCTCCTAGCACGGGGGTTGGTCCTTCGGGTACCACATGGTTGGGTGGAACGTGCACCTTACACCGTTGGGTCCCTAGTTCATGTTCGTGATGACGAGTACTTCATGATTGGAAAGCTCATGTGTAGTAGTGAATTTGTAATTCTATCATGTTCTCATTTGTATTTGTTAGATACCCTGTAATTTGTAATTGTATCACTCCTCAATTGTATTCGAGGAGAATCTTTGTAATTTGTAATTGTAACATTTTTGTATAAACTACCTCCTTTGGAAATGAGAGTTGTAATTGTAAAATTGATTTGATGCAATGTATGAATGGATCATTATTGTACTTTATATTTTATGTGATGTAGTTTAATGATTAATTGATGTATGATCTTTAATTCATGAGTAATAATCTTATGTTATGTTTAGTAACTATTGTTAGTAATGGGGATTGTAAATAGCGTCGTCAAGTACCTTAGAGAATTTTTGTGTAAGTGTAGTTTACTTGTTTAATTACACTTTAAAAAAAATTGTTCGCTTATGCTATGTGTGTGTCATTCTCTAGGGTTTCGTTGCGGGCGTTACTCTATCCTTTAACATTAAATTGCTTCTTCTATTGATGAATCCAAACAAAAGTCATCAATGTTCTACTATTGTTTTGTTCATCTCAGGAAAGTCTTTGATTGGGTCCCAAGCCACTTTCTACATCATTTTATTCTTGTTGACATAATTTTTGATACTTTCATAGGGGATATTCATACAACTCAAGGATTATTAGACTACATTATAAATACAACTGATGAAATAGGCATGCCTGCTTTACATTGCACTTTTTGGCATCTATCTTGAAATGTTGATGCTTATTCCATTTCTACATAATCTTATCTTAAATTCTTTTTTTAGATGATGTGATCCTTATAGTCTTCATGACATTGGACAACTAATGGTGACTTTTCAAAAAAAATTATGGTTTTTAAATTTTTACTTCCACTCAATAAGCCCTTTCTAAGTTTCAATATGTTTTTCAAAACACAATTGAGTGTAATCACTACATACTCTGCATAATAGGTTTCTTTTCTTTACTTCTAGAAACTTGGTTTCTCTCCTTGAAAAAATCTTCCAAGCTTCTCTCCTTACTAAAGCTTGGCACTTATTCAAAGAAAACTAATTGGACACTTGGTTAGCCATAGTTTTTCCAAACCTAATTTTAGTGTAAGATTTATGACAAACACATTTCTAGAGATAACATGCATCACTAGTTGTGCTTCAAATAGTATTTCTAGCTCTATTTTCATGCGTTACCTTTCCATTGGGAAAACCCTCAGATCTAGGTTTGGTTAGTTCTCAATCTAGGTTTGGTGCAAGTACAATTGAGGTATGGATCAAGCCTTTTTTCACTTTTTTGTTTCTTCTTGTTATTTGCTAAGCAGCCCATTTGCCCAGTGCAGATCCCAACTTTGAGTCTACTTCAAATCTAGTTTGAGATCCAGGTCGATCCAGATGGGGATTTAGACAAGGGGGTGTGCTTTTAATTGTGAGTTCATCTTGGATGAACCCGAGAAAACCCATTCACAAAAAACTCCTAAAGATTCCAAAAAATAAAATTCATTGAAACCATGACAAGCGACTTACCTAAAAATTCTACACAAATTGTGTCGTGGTGTCCAAGATGTTGATGATACATACTCTAAAACCCTCATCAAAACCTTATTTTCAGGTTACAACTTGCCAAACTGGAGAAGTGAAAGGTCAATACCAATGAGGAAGAGTTTGGAGGAGCAGGAAACCAATAGTGGCAGGGAAAGTAGCAAAAAATTGTGAAAAAATATGAAAAAATGGCGAAAAATGATGAACGGATATGATTCATTTAATCACCTTGCATTGATATAGACACAATTTTATTAGTTAATTTCTATGAATAATATTTTTTTTTAAATATTGATGGAATGTCATAATTTTTAGATTTTAGTCTATAGTATAATTTAATAGTTTCAATTTACTATATGTAAATAATTTCTATGAATAATATATATTTTTAAATATTGATGGAATGTCATAATTTTTAGATTTTAGTCTATGGTATAATTTAATAGTTTCAATTTAGTATATTTAAATGAAACGAGTGGTATTAATAACATATGTAGTTGAATAATACAATTCTATATCTTTATATGTAGCAAATAGTTTGAAGCAATGGCAAATGAATTGGAATTTTCAAGAAGCAACTCTTCTAAAATAACAAATGTAATGTGTTTCACATTCATTCATAGAAGCTTCAAATTTAATGCACTTCTAGCCAATGTTAAGTGGCAATGGTAGTAATATATACCTGGGCAATTTCTTTTTTATTTATATATTTGTTCATTTAAATTATGTATGTTAATATGTTAAAGAGCATGTGTTGAAGTTAGGGCTCCCTAACATAATGAGTAATAAAAGTTAAAGAATGCAAATGTTAATTTTTTTTATAAAATATGTGAAGGCCTTAAGACTACACCGAGAGGCAATGCCTTCCACAATAGGTATTTTTGGTGCACCAAGCAACCTAGGTAGCCAAATGGATTGCTTAGGGATTTGGCCACCTAGGTAGGGGTCCTATGAGGGGGGCTTAAGCTCTATGGATTATGATCAAATTTGTAAGAAAAAAGAATAGAGGAGTAATAGTCATTTATTTAGTCATTTTTATTTGTCTGATATTAGTCATTTAGTTGTGATTTTACCCGATGACCAAATTAGTCACTTATAAATGACCAAATTAGTCATTTATTTGCCAAATACTACTAGTGTTAGTCACGTGACTAAAAGTTTTAGTCACGTAGTCATTTATTTGCCAAATTCTACTAGCAGGTTGTGAAGAAGAATTGTTGAAGGAAAAAGAAACATCTCAAGCAAAGATTGATAAAGAATTATTGTAATCTTGTTCTAAGGTTAAATAATACAAGCACTATTGATTCCTGGTGGAGTTTTTTCCTGAAAGGGTTTCTTCACGATATATGTTGTGTCACTTCTATCTTCTAGTCTTATTCTTGTACAATCTTCTATCTACTTCTACAATTGGTAAACTGAATCTAAATAGATAATCATCCACAAAGAATTTGTAACAAAGAACACTTATTTAGATCTACAGTATAATAGTTTTACAAGTTTTAAAGCTACATAAGTACCTTCATTTCAACAAATTTGATGCAAAACAAAAGAGCGGAAACATAAAGATTTTTTATGACTCCTATGACTTGCATACTTGACAAAAGGAATTTGAGCATGGTCAAAGTATTAATCTTTATGCAAATATTTGTAAAATAAAGTGATAAAAATCATGGGCAAATAAATCTTTAGGGTTTGTATGAAAAACCTAAAAGAAAAAACCTTACTTCTCTATCTTCGAGCTCATTGGAATTTTCATTCCTCAGTTGTGCTTTGATGGCCACTAATGGTTTCATTCTTAAGGATTTTTGGAGTTTTTTCCTATGCAAAATGCATGTTGGAGCTACGTGGTATGTCATTTTTTCTGCATAAAATATAGTGGTTTCCTTCCTTGCTATGAAAGAAATGGAATTTTTTTTGTTTGATTGTAGCAGAAGAATGAATGAAATTACTTTCATTTTTTGCATGCTTTTATCCTCTGTAGAAGAAATAATGGAAAACTCTTGATCTCTCTCTACTTTTGCCCACATATCTTTAGGCTTTCTTCAAAATTTTCTATCATGGCACACATTTTGGACCTCCTCACCTCGTACAGGGCGAGGGTTTCTTTATTTTCTTGATATGGTTTGACAAGAACCCATGCACTACATACATAATGTGGATTTACTTTTGGCAGGATGGTTTTCACAATGTATGGATATAGAAAATGTTCCAAATCCAAACATCCTCTTTTTGTCGATATCATCATATATCTCACTTTTTAAACACTATATCCCATAGGTAGCTCTTTCACGAATATGCTCCTTCCCATTTGGACTCCTTGTGATGCCTCATTTGCTAAATTTTTTGAAGCCTTCTTTCTACTAGTTTTCTTTCGAAGATAGTTATTGAAAGATGCTTCAAGCACATGAATATATTTAAAAATGGTGGCAAGTGGCCGACTTATAGAACATAACCTTACATAAATGATTCAGTGAGTTTGATTAAGTCAAGTAGCTTTTTACAAAATTCTGGAGAAACTCCTTTGATTTGGCCTCCTTCAATAAATAAATTGAATATCTTTATAACACAAGCAAACTAAAATAATGATATATGAGTTTTCCTTTGAAATTTATGTTCTTTGCATTATCCTCTATCCTTATTCAGGAACAATGACTATGTTCTACCAATTTGTCCCTCCCTTAGTTTTGCCTACTACCATTTACTATATCAGAATGCTTGCTTCACTCTGATACAATCATTACCACACCAAGAGTTGTGAAGCAACTCGTTGTGATCCTTGTCGAGTAGTGTACCAATGACACCAATCTTTGGATCCCAAATCATCACACCATCACATTCACTAATGAGCCTACCTAATGAGCCTAATTAATAGCTAATTTTATCATGTTTAGTTCATATTTTTCAAACATTTTAAGCTGCTTATTTCATATACATTCCTAAAAATTATATACCCTTTTATATCCTTCATGCAACCTAAACTAGATTTTGATGGATGGAAATATGATTATGATATGTTGGTAATTGTATGGTCAATTATGTGAATGTGTATACCATGCAGTATGAATCTATGTTTAATTTATGGCTATTAGTAGTGTGTATATGTTAGATGAACTAACTCCTTGCAGCCCAAAAGTTAGAGCAAGCATACTGTAACCCGCAAGAACTAGGAAGTTCATCCCACAACCAAAGGATCACGAGTAGTAGGGAAGAGTCTAGATTGATGAACATGCAACAATTTCAGAATAAATGAAGGTGATCATTGAAGAGGTTGAATTGGGAGTCACCGAGACAATAAATAAACACAAAAAATGAAGAAAGGGTCAATACCATTTTTGTTGCAAAGAATCGTCCACCTTCTATTCATGAGGAGAGTGGACACTAGCATTTAGTTTTCTATTTCAATTTTTGTTTTGGATCCTTATACAAATAAGTCTCCTCCCACGCCTATATCTAGGGATTGATGGTCGAGGAGTAAATCTAGTTGAAAATATAGTTACAATTACAATTGAAGTGTATTCTCAGTTACCATGCTTTAGCAAGACACTTGTTAAGTTTATTGTTGAAATGAATATGAATATCTAAATGATAAATCTATTGGAGGTTCCTATTATATCATTAGTGTTCAATTTTTAATGCAATAAATATGTTTTCAGTATACTGCTATGATTAGTTGATTTCGTAGCTCATATTTGGCTTATCTCATGGGTACAATAGCTTGATCAAGGGCCACTCAAGGTACTATCCAACCGCCAGAAAATATGAATGCCAATCCCTGGCATCATCCTTCAAGGATTGGACAAAGAGCTTCATGACAACATCTTCATGATTCACCTCATAATCCCCCATAACATCCATGAATGTTTGCAAATGTTTAGAGGTTGATTATGAACTTTGCCTTGTGAATTTGGGAAAATATTTCCTAACATTTTTAGGAATCAAATTGGGGAAACCTGTAATGCCATTAAAAACCAACAACATATACCTTTCAATAATAAAGTCCCTTTGAGGGCATGATACAACTTCTTCACCCTGCATACCTTTACTGGATTCTCTACAAGGAAATCTTCTAAAAGGAAGAGCTCAAAAGAATGACAAACTTCTCGGATAATTACAAACTTTGCACATAAGAAGTATGAAAAGAACTATTATTATTCCCTATCTTAATGCAAACTCATCTAATAGGGAATCACTTATGATCTGAAGTCTTAAAAATTTCTCATAAACTTCTTTTAAACAAAGTAATACACTTTCTAGATTTATGGGAATACTTGGAAAATTTGTAGCAGCTGTTATCATTTCTTCATGACTACAAATTCTACAATTCTGGAAATCTTCTCCACAATTGGACTAGTTCTTCAGACAGAGTCGCCACCTCCTTGCACAGAGGAATCAACTTCAAGAGCATGAAGTTCTTTTAAGGGTAAATTTCATTTTGGGTCTTCCCCAACAATAGAATCACACTCAAATCCTTTCATCTTCGCTGCAACTAAATCATTTCTAGGTCCAAGAACTTCTCAATTATCTAAAAAAAGGTGCTTAAACATACTAAATTTAGAATGGAAAATAATACGACTCTATGTAAGGACTCTTAAGGCTCGATTCTTCAAGATTAGAATGATTCTATGACAAGGAAATTTGCAACTGGACATTTGAGTGCATTCCCCAGTAGAGTCGCCATTTTGTTGGTGCTTTTCCCAGTGCACCTACGAAATCTCTAAGGAATAGCCAATTCCTATGTTCAAGACCCCTGAAATGACTGGCCAACTAATGTAAGATTTAGTCAAAGACTGAGATCTTCTACACTTTAGGCTCTATGGGACCAAGGAGGGTGTTCCTATTGTGTTCATTTGAGAATATGCTTTATAGAACACATCATTTTCACAGATTAGTTTGAATGAAGGATAATTATGCAACAATTACCACAAGATTGGCTAATCTTTAAGTAAATCGCTTACCCATTCATCAAAACAAAGACATCCAACAAGATAATTGACACATACATGTGTTAAGATTAATGAATTTTAAAGTGAATTTGAATCCTAACTTTGGATCGGTCATTAGACAACTGTTTGATTAACCCTTTAGGTGAATCGTTATGGAATAGACCAGTTTCTTGTTACATTAGGCAATGGAGTCACATATATAAGAACTAGTAACACATAAATGACGTTAGAATTTGATGGAATAGACTACTCTCACAATAACTTTGCATCATGGAGCTCACTCTTTCTGATACATAACTGCTTATCAAATCCCTTGCAAATAACTATAAATTTAAGACCCCATTTAAGCATTTTAATTGATTGCTTGAATCAAAGCAGAAAAGGAGGCATACATTCAAACAAGTGTTCAAAGAAGAATGAAAATATCATTAACATTTCATTCAAAATTCACATAAATTCACACAAGGAGAGAAATATATCAGAATTATGCGTTTACTTGTATTTATCAATCATATCTGCAAAACAATTTAAGACAATTGCACATGTTCTTCCAAAAGCTCAAAACAAGCTATTCATTCTATCCCTTCTTTTCTATTTCTAGCGTTCTACCCAAATGCACTTGACTCAAAACCTAACTAGAATTTTCATCCCTTGCAAATGAGCTTTGAATTCCCTTGTATAAGGTAAGGGAGCAGAACAAGCCACTAGCTCAAATGCAATTCAAATACAAATTTTTCATTTCAACTACATTTCACAAAATCCCCACATGACAATTCTGTTAGACATAGGGAAAAACCAAAATCAACATAGCCGCTAGGAGGAAGCAAAGTCCCACCAAAATCCTCCTCCCCGCCCCGCATGCAAAAGTACCAATACCGTCCCCACAAGGGGACACTGTCACCTTCCAACGCCTCAAAATTCCACGCACGCAGGAGAAGCAAACGACAACCCAAAAATTACTTAACAACACAAAATTTATTTACCACCACCTTCATTTCACGCACCGGCAAACCCTTTTCCATCAACTCGCACACCCTGGTACACACGGACGCTCTGAGTAACAGCAAGGGTTGAGGAAGAGACTTCAACACCCTCTTCAACCTTGTCCTTGTCCACCACAACAATGTCTCTTCCACTCGGGGTTTGAACCGCCAAAGGAGGGATAGACAACACTCCCGCCTCGGATGACACAACTCGGCCCATAGTTGCCAAATATTGGCGGTAGTTGGAGTCAGTCTTTGTCTCGGTCCCTGATGGGTTGTCGGTAAGGTCAATAGGAGAATTTTGTCGATCGAATGAGCCACGGCCATAGTGAAGCTTTCGTCGGGTTTGACTGGAAGGCCCGACAACTTCATCTCTTTTTATCTCCATCTCCTTCGAGCTCACAATCTCATTCCATAGCTTGTGGCCACATCTAACCATCATTGGTGAAGGTTCTCTCTCCTTGGTATCCTCATGAATGCTTTGTTCATGTCCGAGATCTTCACTATGAGGCTTCTAAGAGTGAAGCCTAGAAGATCTTCGCACTGGAATCGACGTGAAGCCAAACCTGCTCATTTGCAATCACAAGCGCACTCTTGAGCTTCGCTCTTTGCAACAGTCTGAGGAACTTGCTATTTAGTTGCTATGACAAGAATAGAAACTCATTCACCTCTATTTATTGAGCGAGACAATGCTATCGATTACCGATACTGGATGAGAAAAAGCACATGCGCGAAGTGGGAAATTTGTTGGCATACATATTATCACCGTTTTGTTTGCAAATGCATGAAAGTCTGCAAATATCACTTCATGATTGCTTGCCATTAAATCTTTGCACGCATGGAGATCAATTCAATAACTCCTATAGAAATTTGGCCATTAATGCGCAATGGTTGCAGATTAAAATGACTATCACATGCCTTTTATCAATTTTGAATATAGGCCCTTGATCTTCTGCCTGGATGGCTAATCAAGTGGCTGGCCTTAGTTTGACCGTCTTTCACTTCCAGCGGTGCTTCGCTGAAGTGTCCACGACCAATGATGTTCATCTATCTCGGATGATAGTCTCTCTGTTACCAAGCTCCACCCTCTTCATGAACTGTATAGATCAAGACAGGTGTCGAGACCTCGTTGATCTCGCTAGTCTTAACTGGCATTCACTTTCTCCCAGCAAGCCAGCAGGGAACAATGAAGATCATTCCCAAGATCTGATCTCGACTGTCTGTTGGACACATCGGACAATGGGCATGGTAGTGGAGACTAGGCCCCACGATTGTACAAGGACACACGTCCTCTTTTCACCAGCCTCGCTGCTTTTAACCTGTCGACACTTAACATCCACGATCTAGCGAGGTACGACTAAGATTTCATCCTGGATCCTCGAATCTCAAAACCTGCACTCCACACAATGCTAGCATTTAATGGAAAGGACTTAGTTAAGCCAATGGCGATATGACCTTTGAGGGTAAATGACTTAAGCTTAAGTCACCGAGATAATTTAAGACCTGACTTAGGGAAAAAGCTAAAATCAATGGACAAAACAATAACCGGTGCTTCGAGCCAGAGGGGTCGGTAAAACCAACGTACAAATATGGATGAAAAGGTGACTTAAGAAATCGGTGATTGACGGAGCAGGTCAACCTGCGATTATAACATTTGCATACCTTTGAAAATAAAACCCTACTCATTCATGGGGACAAGGGTTTAAAATGGAGACTAAAACCATGGGAAGATGAGAAAATTCTGTAGAATTTTAGAAGCTCCATCAACTTCAATGGGTTATATTTTCTTTTGCTTGCAAGGGATTCAAAAAAAAAGAAAAAATCAATTAATGCCTCATTCCAATGGTTACCTTTACAATATTTTATTCTTTTAAAATTCAATAGAAATAAAGGAAGAAGGGGGTATGAACAATATTTCATATTATTCACGAATAGGTATTAAAGATTGATCAAAGAAAACTAATGCTTTTAATTCAATAGTGTGTTGTTTTCCATCTTGGATAAATGAATCTAAAGTTATGATCTATGTATGTTATGACTTTATATTATATTGAAATTTCATTTCAATTAAGATTTAAATTGCTATAAACTTATATCATGGTAATTTGATAGAGAATTTATATATGATTCAATTAACCCGCAAAAGGGTAATAGTGATTTTTATTCAATTTACATGATGTTCAAGAGTTATGTTTAGTAATACTATATTGTAATATTTCTTTTCAATAACTAAACCTAATGGTGACTTTGGTCTAGATGCAAAAAGGGGATGATACTAACTTATCATTATCCTTCATTAGTAGATTCCAACGAAACCCAATAGTTATTGCATGAAGGAATTGAAAGAGGTAAGAATTATATTATATTCTTCTTGGCAATGGATACTTTGTCTTATTGCATATGAACCTTTAGTTTTTTTGGATTTTCTAGTATCACGTAGAATGAAACGTTGCATTTGTAAGTTTGTGTCATTCATCACTAAGTAATTGTAAAGCATGATTACTTTCATTGTAGATCCTTAATTCCATCAAAATAAGGAAATTTATAAATGTTGTTACCCCTAAGTGGGTGGCAACTGATGAGGAACTGTCTGGGATAATGTAGTCCTAGAAAGGGTTGCATACCTACTAAATCCAAGTTCTTAGATCATTCAACTACTTATAATAAAGTAAGTTTATCGATAGTCATTTCCTTGCTCGAGGGTTTGGCTAGAGTCCACGAGGCTCCACGATGCCAATATGGTTGGGTGGTGAGTAAATCTTTCTTTGATTTTTTGCGTCCCTACAAAAAGGATAATATCTTGGTTTTTCAATTTAAATTAAAAATTGTGGTAACGTGTCATTCATTTATAATGGTTGAATGGTTCTTATATAGTTTGTTATTTTATTTCAAAAATAATGTTTGGTAAGAATTTTTGAGATTATCTTAACATGGTTGTCACATTGAAGCTACAAATTAAGAACACATGAAGATTGAAGAAGATATCGCCATGGATATTGTCAAACCAACCATGTTAGATCAACTACATGAAGGTATGGGTTCCTGTGATGTTTTCATCAATTGAGCCTAACATTGCTTCATCACATTTACATCATTTTGTCAAGGAATCAAATTGTGGTTTAGGTGTCCTTAAGTTGGATGTTGCCCATACATATATGTGACCAATTCAGAAATTTCAGTATGTGGTGAACAAAGAGGTTTGGATAAGATTGACTTGACATTGCAAGATATGGAGGATCACTTGGTGGTTAAGGAGATCATAGTTGTGCATACACTTTCTGGATTAGCCCTTGATGAAAATCATGATGTAGAGGATTCCACTAACTACTTTGATGGTGACTCTTTGATTGAGCATGATGATGACTTATTTTCCACACATGGATGCAATGAAGAAGAGGCCATGAAGGAAGTTGATTTGGAGGTGCACATTTATGAAGACCAAACAAAATTTTTGCATAGAGGCGTTGGGTCTCCTATGTCGCATCATTTAGAAGGAAAATTGAAGGTAAATGAGGATATGATTGTTGCGACCCTAACTCACATTGATAATACTCTTAAGATGGTGACATATTATTGTTGGAAGGCTCAAGGGAGACACAAAGGATTTGAAGGAGGAATATCTTTTGTAGACTTACAAGTACTCAAGAAAGCTTTGGTTGTGATGAAATAAAACTACCTACACCTACTTTCAAATAGAGATCATCTACTCCAACTTGATAAGATATATTTTGATGCATTGAGAAGAAAGGTAGATGAAGTTGATAAGCTCACCTTTGAGCTTAAAGATACTATGGATTCTTTGAAGAACACTCAAATGACCCTTCAAGAATCGGAGAATCAATTTGATGAGCTTTGTTTGGAGTTGATATTGACACATTCTTCATCATCTACAACAAAAATTTAGTCTTCCATGGTAGCCACATCTAAAGAACAACAATTCAATGCAAATATTGTGAAAAGTGAACTTGAAGATATAACTTGCAACCATATGACAAGTGGCACACTTGGTTTTCAGTTGGAAATATCTTCGGATCAACACCTATTGATGACCATTTAACTATGGAAGGAGAAGTGATTAAGATTCATGAAGACATCACACAACGATATGAGGTAAGGACTAATTCTTTAATGTGCAACAACAATTCGTTATCTTCACATAATCATGACAGCCAAGAGGATCAGCCTAAAGGCATGTGATTTTCAGTTGGAGTCACCTTTTGGATCTACACTTGTTGGCTTCCTAAGCAACATGACACCTATAGGAGGTCAAGGAACATTGAAATCATCTAGATCATGCAAGGAAACAAAGGGAATCATACCTTAGATCACTATTTCTTCCAAGAGAAGAATGTGCAAAGGTTGAGCCACTTGAGGTCACCAAGGAAAAAGAACATTCAAAGTTGGATGAACATGAAAAGAGGTATGATTCAGAAAATTTTATTTGTACACATAGTTTACATCATGGGGATCATGAGTTACCTCTTTTAGAAAGCCCATTGAAGGATCAAATCATAGATGTGGATGGGATAGCTGAGCATACACCTTTTGAACCAGCCAACGATGTGATGTATACATGTATAGGTGGAGACATTAGTGCTTCAGATTTGGTTGAGCCTTTGGTCATTCATGGAGAACTTGAGGGGTTTACTTGTGATGAGAAACAATCCCATCATATTGATGACTCTTTGGTGAAGCATGAGGCTGGCCTACTTTTGGGACTTATGGCACATATCATGGATGCATTTACTTTTGATTGGCACACGCTTGGAGGAATGAAGTTTTAGCTTATCTATGATCTAAGGTATGGGGGTATTGTCATGAAGACACTTGGCTTTGAGTTGCAAATGTTTGTGTTTTAGTTGGACTATGGTGTATGGTATGGGTATGAGCATGAGGGCATTGATGTTCCAACCCTACTTCATGGGTTACTACTTCATACATTATGGAGAGATGGTTGTTCTACTTTATTGCACATGGAAAACCTACAAGATACTTGGGGGCAATGATTATTTGGGTGTTTTGGAGAGTCTTGGATCATCTCTTCATTATTGAAGGATGGCATATGGATGAAACTTTATCATCATATGACATTGATGATGGCATTTGCACTCGCTTGGGTTTGATTTTCAATTGGGAGGTTGTTGTTATGTTCTACATCAACAACCTAGGAGGAGTGATTATATATTTTCTTGCACTTGTGAGGGGTGCTCTACACGTCCACTAGAGATCTATAGGGGTGGGAGAGTTGTTTGGTGTTGTTATCACTTTGAGATGCTTTTATCTCTTCATGTTTATTGGATGTGATGACATCAAGATTTGGGATCCAAGTGGTGGTATGCTTATCATTGCTTGAGGACAAGCAATCTCAGGAAGGGAGGATTGTAATGTGAATATTTGGTTTGAACTTTGAACAATTATGAAAAATAATTCTTTATGGCTCAATTATTTTATTTGGCTTGGTGAACTTGGAGGATATTTTCCCATTCCGTGATTTATTATTATTTTTTATGGTGCTAAAATATTTTTATGAATTTTTTATGATGTTCGACGACCCATTTTGGAGGATAAAAGGAGGGAAAAAATAATTAACAATAATATTTTAATTCATGAAAATTTGCCCCATTTGGAGAATTAAAAAAAATCAAATTTAAAAAGTGAATTTGGGCACCCAAATTGGGTTAGACAAATTGGAGGGAAAGGCAAGTTTGGTATAAATACAAGATCATTGAGGAGGCATTTGATCATCATGCAATATATTATCTTTAGTTTGAATTAGCAACTTGTTGCAACTATTCCAAGGACAAAAACCCTTACGAATTGCAAGTGAGTTGGACGAAAACCTAGCTCATCTTGGGAAGACTTCATAACGAAGGTCTGCTTGTGTTTCATTTCTATTTGAAGAAAGGAGAAGAGCAGAATTCCAAATCAGGTTTATAGATCATATTTGAAGAAGACATCATTTTACAAGATTTGTTACATATTGTCTAGGGTTTCACCCTAGGTTTGAGCACCACTACCTAGAGGAGTGCCTTGCTTTTGGAGAGCGATTTTGGTGTTTGATGGGAGTTAGGGTTTGATAACATCTTAATATTTGTAGTAGTAGCATATCAAACCTAATTTTCCATTGTTTGTGGAGTGATTTTTGGTGCTTATTGTTGTCATTGCTTAGGGTTTTTCCCTACATTTTGAGTGCCATCAATTGGAGTTGTTCAGAGGGTTGTTGTGCATCAATTGTTGTCATTTTGGAGCAGCAAAACCCTAAAAGACTTATTACAAACATGAGTGATTAGATTTGGAGCAGATCTCCTTGTTGTTGAAGAGTGGAAGATATAGGGTTTCATGCCCTAATTGGAGTGATGCCCTTGGGAGATCATTTCTATCAATTTCTTGGGTCATTTGCTATTGATTTTTTGTATGTACAAGCCTAATTTAAAGTTTGATTTGTAATAGCAGAGATCTGATGTATTATTGGGAATGATTGGCCTATTGTTTGAATATAACTTGCATATTTCATAATTTTGATTTATAATAGTAGTTGTTCAACTTAGAAAATCAAATTTTGTTTCATGTTTATACTTGTAGTTGGATGATATTTTGGTTGGATAAGTTTCATGTTTGGAAATACAATCATAAAGATTCACAATTGGTTTGTTATTAGAGCCTTTGGTTGCTTTTGTGTTCATTGTCCTTGCTTGATTGCAATCAGAATATCAGATCAAAATCTAGGGTTTGAGCAGAAAACAAAATTTCAAAAAATTAGGACAAAATTCAAAAGTTAGGAATTAGAGATTTAAGGTAGATCCCATTAGGGATATCACACTCCTCAAGGAATCCAATGTAACCTCAAGCTCAGGAGCAAGCTTATCAACTTACTCTTATTTCCCTCTTAGTGCTAAGGCTTCTTTGCCACCAAGGCTTCTTTGATGTCATTGCCACCAAGGATTCTTTGAGCACCTGTAAGTCTGCAAGAGATAGTTCTCCTTGAAAGATCTTGTGTCCTTGGAGTCCTCCAACATTATTTTGCTATCAACTTATGAGTATTATTGAATTGGGTTAGGATTGCAATAATCATGTCTTCTTGACCTTCAATTGTCTTGCCAAATGATGGGACCCATGGGGTCTATCATTTTCATACAATTTTTTTATTTATATTCACAACATGCTTCCCAAAATCAGCTACCTCTATGACATTTTTTTCACACAACTCATGTTTAGAGGCTAGGTCAACATCAAATTCAATCAAGACATCATTATCACAGTAGTGAGTAGAATCATCTTCTTCCCATAGGACAACATCATGATCATCATGCACACTAGAGGAATCATCATTATAAGAGTAGGGTGTCAAAACACAAGTAGATTCATGCTCCTCTTCAATTGTTGGACTAGAGGGTGTATGCACAATCATAAAGTGATCCCTCAATTCTTGCAATGCTAAATCAACTTTATCAAAGCCACTTTGCTCACTACACACTACATGACAAAATTTTCGTATTGCTTTCATATGTATGAACATCATCACTATCCAAGTTATCCAAATCACAAAATTGATTCCTTATCAATAAGATGTAGAGTTGGTGAAGCAGTGCTAGGCTCACACAATGGAACATTAGTATAATTCATACCTCCACATAGTTGATCAATCAATGTTGGTTTGGCAAACTTCGAGACAACATTTCCTTCAACCTTGTGATCACCATGAAGACTTATGTGTTCTCCACTTGTAGATGCAATAGTTGATTCTTGCTTGTCCATATCCTCATATGGTTGAAGTGAACTTGTGAATATGGCTTCATCCTCTTTAGGGCTTCCACATGAACAACTAAGAGTCGAAACTTCTAGACATGTTGATTGATCTTTGTCTTTCCCATGCTCACTTCTAAGCTGCAAATCACAAGCAAGTGATTCCTCTTTCTTTTCTATCCTTTCTTCAATGGTAACTTCTGGTGATTTTGATTCTAATTCAAACTTTGTTTCCTCCAACAAAATTGATTCCTTTGGGTCTTGTTCCTTGACCTCCTCCTTAGTTGTTTTCCTTGTGTATTCATATAGGCCTCTTTTGTGGGGGTATTGGTACTTGAGTGCCTTCAAGTACCCATTAAAGGGAACACAAGCCTTTGCATGATCTGACAAATTTTGGTATTGGTCCAAAATTTTGGCAACTTCAAATAGGTACCTTTCTTGTTCCTTGCGTATTTTTAGCAAAAGCTCTTGAATAGAATATGTCTTCTTCCTTGGGTAAAAATCGCCAATCTATTTTCTTTCTCCAAGGTTCCCTTTCACGCATGTGTCTGTTGTAGATCTGCATTCACAAAATTAGATCCATAGGCTGGCAAGATTACTTCTCTTATACCACTGTAATATCTCCAATGGGGTCTGCCCTAATATTTTGAAATTCAATCTTTGATTTTTGCCCTAGATTTTTGCACTTTAGATTTTTGCTTGAAACCCTAATTTCTAATTTTATTTTTTTCTCTTAAACAAATAATTAACCCTAGGGTTTGATTGCTCTAGGGTTACAAGCTTGATGAGATCCAGAAATCAAATTATAATAACCATCATGCAGCACTGGGATGTAAATCATTAAACGTTGAACAAATTACAACTATAGATCAAAAAACAACGTATCAATTTGAACAATCTATTCCCCAATAGTTTGAACTTATGACATTAATATCTTTTGCACAAAAAGATATGCAAAACAACATTCAATTACTTCTCATAAGCTAGCAATCTCCAAGATGAAAGCACCTGTCTAGAGAATGACTTCCAAGAGGGTTAGCGCTTGCTGATGGGTGCAATGTGTTGGGTCAAATCTAAATCATTTGACCTTCAAAATTCCTGGTTTATGAGTTGCTACAAATGTTCAGTAGTTACTATGAAATGGGGATGGTTGTGCCCTACCTTCCAAACCTGTAAATTGGCCTCTAAATGTGTTCAAGAACACCCAGGTGTCTTCTATAGGGCCCAGGTTTGATCACACCTCCTTATGACCGCTTGTTGCTCCTCTCCTAGTCTCCTATGGGGTGTCAACAAGCCCTTACAGACCCAAATCCTTAGGCTTGTTGTAGGGTTTTAAGATGTCAAGGGGTCTACTGTAGGTTGAGGATGGTTGTGTCCTTTTCCAGCCCTACAAATTAGTCTTTCGAGTGAAAAAGTGTTCCTAGGTGACTGTTGCAAGTGCCTCGATTTGGTTGTTGCTCCTTAATGTTGATCACTGCTTCTTCCTATATCTACTAGTAGAACACCCAACTAACTCCCTTAACTGTTGCAAGTGCCCAAATCTAGTTGTTGCCCACAAAGCTCCTCCAACTTCGTTTAATTGCTAATAAATACATCAAACCCTATGCAAAAAATAGGAATGAATTAAGAAATTTGCAAGGCAAGTAAATGATACTCATAGACAAGTTAGGGTTTTCGTCCCAACTTCTAACACCTCCAAGGGTTTCATCCTGAGGGTTTCAGCTTATAGCCAAACTGCAATTTGCCAAAAAAGGCTCTTCTCCCTCTCTTCAACACCTAGCCTCCAACTTATAGCTCTCCCAATGTGGCGTGTGGACCTAATTTGGCACCCAGAGTTCTTAAATTCAAATTTATTTATTTGGCGCCCAATTTAATATTTATTTATTTATTTTTGTCAATAACTATTATGTATTTATTTATTCAATTTTGTCAAATATTTATTTATTATATATTAATGGTGTTAAAAAAAACACCTTTTTTTGGGTCGACTATGCCTTAGGTCGGCCAAAAATTCATAGGGACATGACACCTTAACCCTGTGTCTTGTAAAACCCAATAGATGAGAACATACTATTGTGTAGCTCCCTCTAAAATTTGTTTTGCAAATGAGACCACACTCTATTAACCCCAATTTTTTCTTTTTCCTTTTGTCTAGGACTATCACTAATTGGAGAAAAGATTTTTAGGATCATAAAGACCCTTTGCATAAGGTTCTAAATCTTTGAAAGAGCCCTCAAACGGATTTTGTGGTTGCCCCCCTTCATTCATAGCACTCCCATCCTCTGATGAACCCCTAACTGGGCTTGAAACTCACATTTTGATTTTCATTTTTCTTCCATATCATATTCACTACTCTCTTTGTTGCTATTCATGTTGTTTAGTTTTTATGAAACAAATTGCAAATACAAACTGAAAATAGCAAAAAATATATATATTTCTTCATTCGAACTTTGAAAAAAATAGAAGAATCACTTACCTATTTCACTTCTCTTGTTACCTCACTCATTGTTCACCGATGCTGATTTTTTTAACTGCGCCTGTGAAACTTGATCAAAAATATTTGTTTGCCTCTAACTTGGTTGCAAAACTTTTTGGCATGTAAAAACGAGTTGAATGAAATAGGGAGGCTTCTTTTTGTTGCTTGAGGGCCAAGAGTGGTGCATGGGCACACAAAAAATAATAATAAAATGATCTTTTTTAATTTCAACCATTTTTTTAATTCACTACATGTTAGGGGCAATCGGTCATCCTTAAAACAATTAAGGGACATCTGACACATCCCCGATTGTCTCGAGGACGTTAGATCATCCCATAACCATCCTTGACCTACCCCACATCCCCAAAACATTTAGGACCAAAAAATAAAAAAGACAGCTAGAGGATGCCCCTGAGCCGTCCTTACATCCCCAACACGAGTGCATCTGGAAAAACCCAAGGGACACATCCTTGAGGAACATAGATAAAAAAAACTAGTAGTAGTTTAAGTGGTACAATGGCAAACAATTATTCCTCTTCAAATCTAATCATCTATATAGATATTTGGTGATCGTTTGGTCGTAGAGGGATTAGAATGCATGAGTGAGGTCATTGTGATGCAATGAGGTTTTGTAATCGTGAAGGGAGCTCAAATGACTCTTTTCGGTCCCCTTGAGGTTTTGTAATCGTGAAGGGAGCTCAAATGACTCTTTTCGGTCCCCTTCCTTGGAAGTAGGGGAGCTCAAAGCAAATGTGTCTTAAAACATTTTGTGGCTTATGCAGCAAGAAAGTGACAGACTCACTGCCATATGCCATATGAGGCATTTACCATGATAGAAAAACTAGCAACAAGGTGTGAATTTCTTAAACACGTGGCCAGTGTCATGCTAAAGCAAAAATTGAACACAATTTGAGAAAAACCAAAACCCAGATTGCCTCATGAAAAGCTTTAGGCATATTCAGATTAATCAGCATTCGTTGGAAAACAGATACTTTCATCTTAAACACAGTTGCAGAGATCTAGTACTAAACATAAGCTCTGAACTGCGGTCCTAAAGATTCCATTCTGCACGCTGTCTTCTATGTCGAGATAACAATGTTATCTTTAAGACAGAAAAATGATGTTATACATTATGGCAATATAACCAACCAATAAATTAAATTACTGGCAAATACAAATTACATCTCTTGAATTAAAAAATGCATTTTAATAAGGGAAAAACATATTATATTGATATCATCTAATAGACAAGGACATGGTTCAAATGATGGAGAACAATTAGGCACTATATTTCCTTTATAAATAAAAAACTTGTACATGGCCATGCAGTTGTTTTCTATTTTTCTATCACAGCAGTATTCCCATACTTGAGACCTCCCATTCCACTTATACATCAGACTCTCAGTTTCGAGTTACTCTAGTTCACTGCAGGAACAGCAATAAACCAATATAAAATAGGACCCCAGCTGCCGAGCATAAAGTTGACATGCACTCAAATGTTCTGCCATAAGAGAGATCCAAGATTGCAGAAGATTACAAAGTCGATTGCCTATGCTTTTTTTAAACCCAGCTTAACAAAATTTGTTAAACAGTATGGAATGCATGTACATTAAATGACATCAGTTACAGCCTTTAGATTACTAAATGGACTAACACAATAAATAGAAATCCCAAAATAAACTCTACGAGTCTACACAAGCATAGGATTCTATCTTTTTCTCCCTGGAGATGGATCCAAATGTCAAGACACAAATATTTCTACATGGCTGAATCCAGAAGAATTCAGCAGAAACAACTCAACATTTCAGCCAAAGCATTCCATTCCACTTATACATCAGACTCTCAGTTTCGAGTTACTCTAGTTCACTGCAGGAACAGCAATAAACCAATATAAAATAATACCCCAGCTGCCGAGCATAAAGTTGACATGCACTCAAATGTTCTGCCATAAGAGAGATCCAAGATTGCAGAAGATTACAAAGTCGATTGCCTATGCTTTTTTTATACCCAGCTTAACAAAATTTGTTAAACAGTATGGAATGCATGTACATTAAATGACATCAGTTACAGCCTTTAGATTACTAAATGGACTAACACAATAAATAGAAATCCCAAAATAAACTCTACACAAGCATAGGATTCTATCTTTTTCTCCCTGGAGATGGATCCAAATGTCAAGACACAAATAGTTCTACATGGTTGAATCCAGAAGAATTCAGCAGAAACAACTCAACATTTCAGCCAAAGCATTCCATTTTTATTGGCACATAATCTAAAAAATATTAGCTAAAGGTACAAATTCCATAACTTATGGAGCCTACAAATTCACGCCGGGAACCCTACACGGCCTAAGCAGGTAACAATAATGTCTAAATGCTGTGTCCTGAGCTGTACGATGTTTCTCACAAGGAAGCCGGTGCACATGAGACTTTAAACTTTAAGATCAGCACCACGAAACAGGAAAAGCCATGCAATAATAACCACCACATTAGAAATTCAATAACTGCAAAACAGAGAAAATAGCATTTTTATTGAAGTGATCCTCATTACTGAAAAGTTGAAAAAAACAAGGAAATTTTTTGTACTACCAAGAAGGAAATAAATTACCATACCTTAGTTTGCAAACCTTTGCAAAGAATAACCACTTGTGAGGGGAAACACTGATGAACAGAAACAGGTAGTAACTACAATAGCACAGGAAGGACAGTTCCATCTTGGGGCAAGAAAATTTTGTTTACGTTGACGTAAGTGCTCAAATACAATTCCAATTGTACATTATTTTACAGAGCTCAATAAGACGGATGACTGTCACTAATTGGTATAGGACATCAATGGACACAAACAGAACTCAAATAAAAGCCAAGGAACTGCGATCATGAGCAGGCTGAGGTCGGCCACGAGTAGGCGTAGGTGGCCTCTGAATATTCAGTTCCTGAACAATGAAATATATGATATTAAAATGACAGTGATAAATCAGGTTAAACTTTAGAAAGCATTCACTTGCTATAAAATTTTGACCAGGAAACAAAAATTCACCTGCATCCATGTCTCTTCCAAATGGTGTTCTGGAGATGACTCTGGTGATCCAATTGGGGGTGGAAGTGGATGAATCAACTTAGGTACAACAACTAACTCTCTTCCCAAAACCAGCAATGCACCAGCATTATTTGCTGTGCCTGGATAAGAATACCCACATAGTATTTACCATAAGCATCAAACTTTCATTCTTATTTAAGAATGAGCTGTATAAAATAATATTCCATATCTATTTCCCCTTTTTTAGAACTCACCACAGTAGTTTGTTGCAGAAAATAGGGTAATCAAATGTCCTTGAGCAAAACGTTCAAAACCATCCATTACACATTCATGTGCCCGAATAATTAGCTGCAACTTGTTTTTCTTGCAGAAGTCCAATACACGGTCAGGCTGCAAAACAAATAATATAACTCAAGATCAGGGCTCAACATAATGAAATCAAAGAGAATAATCAACATCAATCAATTCCATGATAAGTAAAAACTGAGTTGCTGAGTTGCCTTGTATCCTCTGAAAGCTAACTGACAGGGAGCTTCCTATCTCAACACTAATTGCAACAATGCAGTGATGTCAGACCATGACCAGACACATATAGAATAGTCATCTGATCATAGAGTTCATAAGAAATTAGTAGCCATATAGAATATTATTTCAAACTTATTTCATTTTAACTTGTCAGTGAGTAAATAGGAGCCAATGTAAAGTTCTTGAGAACAAACAGTCCATGTTTCACTACTAAATTGATAGGGTTGTTATACAGCTACCCAAGGTTCCATTTCAGAAGTGCCCTTGAGAAGCAAAGGCAGGAGATAATTCAACTGGTCTACAATATTATCTCATAATCATGCCTGTAGCATACACTTCATCATCAGGTAGACCCTTCATGGATCTGATGCTCTTTAAGGTACAAGTGAATTTTAATAATATTCTTTTTGAAGACAATGATGAAGCAAACAAATGGCTCAACCAATTCTAATCGTATTTCTCTATAAATAATTTTATGAAAATGAAGAGATACCTTTTCCACTCTTAAAAGTCGCTTCCTATCATGTCTCCTTTTTCAGGAAATGTTAATCAGAAGACCCTTAGCCAATTATTTATTTTCCCCAAGGCTAATGGGGTCTTGCAAGGGAAATAATTTAATAATTTAATTTGAGTTGTTGAAAAAGTAATTTTAAGTTATATTCATAAAAAGGAAAATTATGTTTAATTAAAAAAAAGGTTGTTTTAAAAGAGGAACCAAAAGTGACATTAGAAATGGGATTCAAAAAGTAATGCATTTTAAAACCTTTAGGAGTAGTTAAGGAATGGAGAAGGTATGATTTATCAAATTCATTACTCTTGAGATTGAACATTGTTCATCTTTTCTGCCCAAGGACAAAAACCCTTCTGTTCATTTGAATAATTCCATCCAAGAATTATCTTTGTATTGATCAGTGCAACTGTACTTCCATTATGGTGAATCGCAGCCTTAAAAGGCCACTAAACTACTATTTTTCTAGCCTGCTAATCATTGCTACTTGCAGCCATACAAATGCTGCAAATATTTCATTATAGCCTTTAATACCATATCTACAAGATATTGCAAATTTCTGGTAACTATTTCAATGATACTTCTACAGTTGCAATTCAATAATTCAAATCATTGAAATAATAATTTTAATTGTAGTTTTCTATGTGATTCAACCCCAGAAATGATAGAAGAATTGTTAATGATTTTGATATGTCAAAACCATGGCAAAATTTGTAGACGCCATTACAGAGGAGTACTACTTCATAAGGAATTATGGTGGTCAGTTCAAAAAGTTGCATCAATTGCACTAAGGTCAATAAATACTACAAGATTATACCAATGCATTTCATGCTTGTAGGAAAATTTTGGTATCATGAAGCAAGACAATTTCTCAAATGTTGTAACAGCTTTGTAGCTTTACATAAAAGAAGAAATGGAATTTGCAATTATCAGCATGCAGTCAAAACCAAAGAGAAGTTTAAGTAGAAAGCTAGAAAAGAAACTACTCAACATCAATAGCACCAAGTCTAACAGTAAGCAGCAAGGCCAACACATTTGACCAAAGTCTCATCAAATAAGGCTTTCTCTTATAAGATTCCAGACTCCATTGAAAGTCACGGGAAAGTGGTGTGATGTTCAGACAAGTAAACAGCACTCAAATGAAGAACATTGCCCTAAACAAGCACTATTGTCTGAAGTATAGAGCCCAACACCAGTTCAGTAACCAGCCCCCACATCTGAAACAACACTACTGCCCATGTTGGGCAAGGGGAAGTAAACCATAGAACCCAATCCTTACTCCATTGTTGCCACAACATGAACTTATCCTTCAAAAACAAAGGAAGCAAAGTGTCTCTTCCACTCACATTAATAGGTGAAGGAAACATCCCTACACTTCATTGCAGACTGTGCCCATCAGAAGAACGTGATTTCAAAAGATATTAGAAGATTAAATCTGCGAACATCTCAACCTCAACCATATTCAATCAGTTGGATGAACCGGACTACATTGAATATGCAGAACTGCCTGTGACATCATAAAATGAGTCTAAAGTTGCTTTTCATAACAAATCAACAATTAAGGAATAATAACCAAGGTTGTAGAATAACCTTAGTCTTATTGTGGAGAAATTATAGTAATGCAGAAAAATCTTTCCCATTCAAAAACCTATTTGAGAAATTCAACAGAAGGTGTCCAGGTAGAAATAGATGAGAACATAGTAGCACTTTAGATTTTAAGCACTTTGGTTATCCATCAATTTCATTTGGAAATTAAGAAAAACATACCAAATGAATTGGTTTCAAGCAGTTAAAGAAAATAGTACACACTAGGTTATATCTTGGCAAAGATAGTAAGGAATATGGAAACCTCGTGATACAGAAATGAGGTTCGAGAATTTTGGTCTTGAGTACATTAAAGAATCTTCTCAACCAACCAAAGGCAAATGTTGTTTAAATGAAATCCCTACCCATAAATCTTCACAACTGGCAAAAATGAATTTGTATGGGTTAAACAGTGAAAGCAAATGAGAATAACTTATGCACTGAGAACTCCTTACATTCATCATAAATAAAAAATAGAACCAATGGAGCCCATTGTTTCCCAAGGAGGAAGAACTGATCTTGGTGACAATTTGGGGAAAAACATTGGAAAAATCAAAAATACCAAAAAATCAAGTCACCTTGATAATTTAGTGACCATTCCTTGAACAACCTAATTTAAAAATCTTCATAAAGATTAGAAACTGCACATCATGATGCAAAGAGTGCTGGACTCCTTTTGGAAAAAGTTAACTGCCAAAAATCAATTCCAAAAAGCCCGAAAATGGAAAAACAAACTTCTGACTTATATGTGGGTATAACTGCCAACCTTATTTGTCCGTATCCACAAATCTGGTTTGTCCTTATTAATGCATAAAATATTACTTGTTGGGTTTCCAAGGTGGAATGATTAATCTATCTCTTTGATTCTTTTCATTTCTTGATGTACATAGTTGTATATGGTAAGCTGCTTGACCCAAAAGAAGGCACATGTTAGTAACTTTTCATATCTTCTGAAGGATTGCTACCTTCATGTAAATTACTCTTGACTTCAATAAAGCTTCATTATATTGCAGTATCATATGTGTTTATTGTATTTGTTCCCTTTGATTTGGATCATTGCTTCATAACACATTTAAGTTCTGACAATTTAGTGTGTTGTCCCCCAAATTTCCTTGACTCCCTGCTCTGAAGTCATGAGACTCGTATAAAAAAGCACATCCTCAATACATTTGTGCATATAGAAATGCATATACCAACTGTGCCCATATTAGACTGCACACGCTTCTCAACTTCATTTTTTGAAATCTTGGGGCATCTTTCTTCTAAGGGATTTTTATTCATTTTCATAGCTAATTGATATATGAAAGGTAGGGAACAGCTCATCGGACGGTCAATTGGCTGTCAAATAGATGTGAAACAATACATCTCAAATATGTCCATTCAGATACTTACTCTTACTCATTCTTAGACAAGTTCCTTTTGTTGCAAGTTACTTGTTCCATTTAAAGTGAACATGATCAACACATGAAGTAAAACTATGCATACATATGTTATAATTGGCACCTTTAGTTTTAAAAATGTGCAGAATTCTTGCACATTAGTGAAAGAACTCCATTGGCACAAGTGGCTATTTTTCCCACCCTTCCCCTAATGATAGATTGTGCCATGCGATAGATTTATGTGAAAATTCAAACACAAACACAATAGAAGAAATGACTACTAAATAATTGTGTGACCAAGAAAAGCGCCAGTTGAACAACCATAACTAAACTGGACAAACTCAATTCTAAATACATATCATACCCCAAATGTGACCAGCCCTGGACCTCTGGCATTTGGTCGCAATCCTTCCACACTATCATTCTCTGTTGGATCAGACCTGTATACACATTACAAAATTTAAGTGCACTAACAAGCTGTGATATTAAATCTGATAACCAAAAATATAATTTAGCATAAGGCATTCACTGAACAAAATAAATAAAACTACTCAACCACGGGTAAAAACTATACCACAAAAGATCCATAAGAACAATAGATCCAGCATCCATACTTATGGGCCGTTGCAGGCTCTCTATCTGTTCCAAATAATTTATAGACCTTCCAATTCCACCATGCATACAGATAATTTTCTTTTCTATAAGTGCAGCTAAAGGAATCCAATTAAAAAGCTGATTGAAGCGTGTCCAGGCCCATATGCCTTCTTTCTCCCCCTAGAATAGAAATTGATTAAAAAGCAACAGTCCAATAATTATAATGACTAAAAATGCAGATTTTATTAAAAGAAGCTATGGAGTATCTAGGATTGAGAAATTATACCATCCGTTCAATACATTCCAGTCGAAATCCAAACAGTGCATTGATGTCAGCAGCTTCATGATTTCCGCGAATTAAATGTACATTTTCAGGGTACTCAATCTGGGAATGGGGGAAATTTTAAAGTAAATGCAAGTCATGACTAAACTGGGATGTTAATATATATGTGCTCATCTATCCTAATGCCACATATATATCAACACAAACATTTATGATAATGCCTAAACATTGATTATTATAATGCTTTACAAATTAGAATGGCATACCTTTAGAGCAAGGAGCAAAGTAATAGTTTCCAAACTGTGCTGTCCTCGATCAACATAGTCTCCCAAAAAGAGATAGTCAATGTACCTAACAAACGGATGACCTTAAGCAATAGATAAAGATAAAATATTGGAATAAGAGATCAAATACTTGATCACTTGTATGTGAAAAGAGGCTATGAGAATAAGGTAAAAGAATACAAGAACAAAATTAATAGGCAAGGAGCCTTCATCTATCAGAAATAATAGTTTGATGCCACAGAAATAATAAACCATCTTGAGGAAACAGAAGTGACAATTTAGGATGCTTGCTAAAAGCAGCAATAAAAGAACATTTCAATCAAGAGAGAAGATTGCCTCTGTCAAAGGAGGGACATCACATTAAGAAAATGCAAACGAGAGCATCCACAGAAAATGACAGTGCATATGATAGATAAGAAAAATAATTTATAGTATAAGAACACCAGTGCATCCAGTATATCATTCGATTAGCAAAGAAAACAAAAGAGATCCAAAAGTCCATATCACTTGCATGGCCAAAGAATGAGCTTTTCAAAGAAACCTTAAGCAATCAACTTTAAAGTTTGCATTACATGCAGAGTCCAGCTACCCAGATTGACAATTTGAGGGAAACTTTAATGTTCCCACATCTATATATGCATGTATAATGTAACACCATTCCAGATAAAACTGTTTTGGAACACAAACCATCACTTACTAAAAGAAAATTGTAACGGACTTCCACTTGAGAACATAATTTACCATACATACATCATGTAGGAATTTTGGACTCACGTGATGTCTCCAGCTGTTGAAGGAAATCCATATTCATCAAACAAGCGCATTAAATCACCAAACTGCCCATGCAGATCCCCAAATATTTTGATTGGAGCCTTTAATTGTAAAACTGTCCGCTCCTGCATAAAAATTTGTTCTGCAGTATAACAAAGCTCACCGACTTCATAGGAATCCAAGAAGAATCGCCTGTTTGCAGGAGGCCTCCAGTTACGAGGCTTAAGCAATGAAGCAATCACCTGAACCATAAGAGAATTCCCAATTAAAGCATTCTATAAGAGTCTCATGTTAAGCAGGCATCAACATGATTTATAGACTACAACTACCTTTTTATGCAAGCCAACAGGACATTTCTGTCTGTTAAGCAGTCTTTTAGCACCCTGTGCCTGGTCCATATTCCAGGGGCTCATTCTCCTGCCTTCATTCTCAAACTGATCTAAAGATAGTTCCCTCAAAAGATTACCAAGGTTTCCTACAGGTTCTTTAGCAACCACAACCTAGATCCACATGGTATTCAGTCAATCCTAATCATGTTAAAAAATAATCAATATGTTAGCTAATAAAAGTATAACCGAGGAAGCTGAGGAAAAAAGTCCATACTGCTCTGTGGTGAAGGCGGACATCTGATTCAAGAGATTCATGAGACATCAAGGTAGAACCTGAAGCAACAACATTTTCACTGGCTTGCTCAGAAGAGTTATTGTTTTCTATTGGTTCCTCATTTTCCATCCTGTTTGCAGCAGCTGCCATTGCAGCTGCCCAATGTGCGCTCACTGCCTCAGCTTCAGCAGCAGAAGCCTTCTCCAGCTCCTCAAGCCCTTTTTCACTCATGCTGATAGTACATTCAAATTAACTAACATTTGTTGGCAATAAAAATTGAATTGAGCAACTATAACACACTGCCAACTATTATAATCTTTCATGCTACACCGTAGTTTCATTCCACAACACAAAAATATCATAAGAAAAGGGCCAGACTGTTAAACCAAGACAATACCTGGAAACCCCATCCACCATTACATCTCTATTTGCAGAGGCTGTGGGAATCCTATAATTTTCATCAACCATGTAATAATTAGCATCATTCTCCTTTCTGGCAGTACCACTGGATAGAGGGGTTCCTGCACGCATTGGAGATAATCTACTTTCTTGTGGAGAATGGTCCTCTGACACTAGAAAATCATCAAGCAACATCTCTGCAAAATACAAAATATTTATGAGATCCAACATCTTTAAGCAATTGGAGCTTGAAATGGGCTTAACTAGTTGATTTCTCAGAAGAGAAAACCTAATGTTACGAATTATCAGAGCACCTATGCATAGGTTATTCCACTAGTTGTGCATAGTTGGTAAACATATCACTTGCAATAGATACCTTACCAATTTATTTATGCCTAGCATATCAAGAGAGAATACTTGCAATTATGAACCCTTTTTGGTTATGGTTGAATGGTTTCTTTAGTTACAGAGATATCAGCATAACTGCATTAGGTTAGATGGTAAACACCTCCAATTACTTTTGCTATTAAGTTTCTTCTCCATCAAATGTACCTGAAACCATATTCTTGCCAACTATTTGATTGGGACAAAAACTCTATCAACTTTTGATTTGCAAAGGGCATAGGTCATTCCCTTCCTTTCAATCTCTAAAAGATTTTTGAAATCTGGACAATTTCTTGAAGGAAGAAGCTCAGAAGATCTGCTTTGAAATCTTCAATGTCTACCTATACAGTAATCATATTTCAATTTGCATACAAATTAGAAGGGATACTGTCTGAAATACGATTCCACAAGAGGGAACCTTCAGCTAGTACTATATTTTTATCATTTTTGGTATATTTTAATTTCATACAGAAAAAAAATTGACCATAGTTTGATTTAGAAAAAACCATATAATCCTTTAGAAGGAAATTTGCTGTTTAGTTTATAACACCAGATGACCAGGGGATGAAACGCTCAACTCAGAAAAGATCTGTTGGGAGTATATATGGTGCACAGCTTGGGTCAATTCAAGGCATCAGTCTGTTTGTGGTGCATTGTGTCAAACTACTTGGCACCTCTATTCCAAAGATAGTAGCCCAACATCAGGGACAATTCAAATTACACACTACCCGATACAAATTTTAATCAGAGTCTTGAATATCCACGTGACTGAAACAGAATAACTCAAATATATAATTTATAATGCATATTCCTTTTGGCTTTCTAATGTTACTATATTTGAACATAATTGTAATCCATTACATAGTCATGATAAAAAAATAATGGCACTTTAGGTCCTGCACTCAGAAATGTACATCACTTTTGGTATTTGAAAACAGTTACGTATAAATATTAAATATGTCCAGAATTATTTCAATTAGTGAAAAAATATTCTATTATGGTTGCATTAAGTTCTGGGTTATGATGGATGAAATTATTTTTGTAAAATTTTGATGAATGTATGGATGTTTGTGCATTCAAATCATGGCTTGTGAGAAATTTAGACTAAAATTGTTTTGAGCCTAGATTCTCTGTTAGAACAAGTTGTAGATCAGGTAAGCACCTAGCTAGTCTTCTAGCTGATTCTCAAATTGTGCCTTCTCAAGCTGGTTGTCCATTTCTACACTTGGTTACAAGAATCTGGAATTGATTTTGAGACTTTAACAGTATCTTATTGTGCCTGTTAAAATTTTGAAGAAAAAACCTTAAGGGAGTGCTCTTATCAGTTGACTCATCTCAAGTATACGTTGCGAGTCCAGTTGGTTATAAGACATTTGGTTGTTATGATTCCTGTATTCAGTTACCACAGAAGGTTAATTGAGCATTCAGCCATTGCATTTGTTTTTAGCAATGAGGTTGCATAGAATCTCTGTAAGTTGTCATACTCATGACACCCTAGCATTTTATGGGAATGCTATCATAGTAAACTGCCTGTTCCCACAAGTAACTTCCTTTTCTCGTGTCAATTTGTCGGGCAATAACTTCTAAGTTCTATGTATGATACACAATGAAATTTGTGCAGGTGATCACCACTTGCTTTGTGAAGCATGTAGTTCCAAAACTCGGTGTGTAACATAGAAAGATCTGACCAGAAGAGATGATATGGTGGAAAGGTACTCGGACAAAATCCAATGCTCTAATATTTCATGAACAGGCCAGCTCCATTCAGACTCCATATATTTGAATTGTTAACCCTCTATTCTCCTGGATGCAAAAATACCTCCAAGATAGGTCATTGTAAACATTGAATGAGATCATCTTTTACAATTATTAGCAAATTGGTTGAGTTGAGTTATTGCTGCTTCAGCCTATGGATCTTAGAGGAGTGATTGTGTGATTAGGAAAGAGTGAGATCAACTGCAGCCTCATATGGCATTTAGACATTGTTAGTTGTGCAAGAGAAGTCCATGAAGGCCTCTAGCAGGCATTAAATTATTGCAACAGCTCATGAGATAGTGGCTTGAGTATGAGATCCCTCACTTTTTCTGGAGTTGTCTCCCATTTTAGGTTTCTGGAGTTAAATGTTGCTGTCTTCTTCATTACTATGAGTGTTCTATGCTTTTTACTTGGTGGTACATGCTTCCTTTCACTGTTAAATTGCAATTAAACAACGTTAGACTTCATAGATGGGAACTGATTTTGCATAAACCACACATGGAACAGCAATTTCTTCAATGAAGGTACATTGACGTAGGGTAGAATTCATTTTGGTAAATTATTTAGTGGGATATCCATTCTAATTACAGATCACTTGGCCCAATCATGATCTCCATTTTCCCATGAATATTTCTGTTTAGCATAAGAATTTCACAATGCAGAAATAGTTAGTGCTCTGCTATCTATTAATTTTTCACGAGTTCATCATTACATTTGTAGACCATAGTTAAAATTACCATGAAGACAGATTAACCCCCCACTTTCTTTGCAAATAAAATACCAATAGGCAAGTAACACCTAAAGACTAAAGTTTAAAAAATAACAAGACAAAGAAACTTGCACTAAAATATGTCTGATATGTCTAGTGACAGGTAGGTATTTTTCATTAGTCATTTATCAGTAACTCATATAAGGAGGAAAAATATAAACCAAAAATAAATGAAATATAATGCAATCCTTTCCTCTGCCTCCCACAGTATCTCTTGCAACTTGCAGATTTCAGATGCTCCAGTAGGTCGTGTAAACACATTTGTCTCATAAATGTTGTGTTGTATTTTTCCATAGAGCTACTCCAGGATATAGTTGATTGTGATGTCACTCTCCTGGATTGTTGCAGTCTGGTACTTGGAGTACCTTCTCGGTATAGTCACAAGGACATCTTTGATGCCTTCAAGAAGAACTACCAACTGCCAGGGTTGGCAAAATGTATGAAGTCACTACCTTTGTAAAAATTTGCGCTCCAGTAAGCAGGCCAGAAATTAAAAAGGTTGAATCTGTATTTGCTTTGTGTTTTTTGCATCCTGTTTCAATTATCATGCCAGCTTAGGAGAAAGAATTGTCATCAAAGCACTAAGTTCAATTGTATTTTCAATTATTTAAGCAATGTGAACACTGATAAGAGAAATTAAACAAGAATCTGTTTTAATTTGGAGTTTCTGGATTTGACCATGTGTGTATTTTTTCATCAATCTGTCTGATGATTTGTTTCAGTCATGGACTGAGCAACTGCAAGCAAAAAGTTAAAAAGGTGTCTGAGAAAGGAGAAGATGAAGAAAAGCGACCTATAAAAGGTGAAAAATGGAAAACTGGTAGAGGCTTACTTTTCAGAATAAAAATTAAGTAAACATATTCTTAGAAGTACAGAAATTCTAATGAATCCTTTTTGGAATTGAATTCTCAATTAATTATGTTTAGTCATAATCCAAAAAAATGTTTTCTCTATTTGTTTTTCCATAATACATACAGCAAGACTAAAAAGAAGACAAAAAAAACTATTGCTTTTGAACATGGAGATAAAATAGCAGACAATCCTTAGAGCCTTAGACATTGATAGATATTAGAATGGACCATTACAGTAAAAACGCCTCAGAAATTCCCATGAAAGGGAAATGTAAAACCTCAGAAAGAAGAACCTCCAAATGGTCTCCTCCTCCAATGGGTTATTGGAAAATCAATTTGGGTGGTGACACAGCAAGGCTAGGATCATGTTGGTTCTTTTTCTTGCAACCAGCCCAATCCTAAGGCACTTCATAACAATGTCCAGATCCAAGGATAATGTAACAATGGAGAAGCAACATATGCTCAAAACCAAGGGAGAAAAAAAGTCAACTTGATAAGAGCGTGGATAAGGCCTCCTCTTCTTCATTGAGCCCTGCCAAGCTCTGGATGGTATTTCGCATAGATCTTAATGATAAACAACAATTGACTAAATAGGAAGATCTCTAGATAGGCAAATAGGTTGAATGATGTGACAATAAATAAAATACTAGTTACCATTCCCTGTGGATGTTTACATTTAGTTTCTCACAACATCATTCACCTAATAATCCTTGCTGTTAGCAAATCCTTTGTAGATATACAATAGCAACAATTTCTCCAAGGATTCAACAAATTTATAATACTGGATTTGCATATGATGGAAAGGCGCCTAAATTTCTAATATACAACACCAAAAGTGTATTTTTTTTATTTCTATGTAATTTGGATGGGCTGAAAATTCTGAAATAGATCTTGTTTGTCCTTGGGAATACAGAATCTGAATATTGCAACCATATATTATCTTAACAAAATCAGCTCCGAGATTTAAATAAATTATTAAATAGAATATCATTGTCTTACAATGATTTAAACACCTAGCCAGAATTGCTACAAAGTCTAAATATTTTAATGTCGCTTCCTTACAGTAACTTAAACCCACAAATGTAATTTGTATCAGATCATCCTTAGTTATCTTTTACAAATACTGCAAACCCCACTTATTGTCTAGAAAGACTTCCTACTCTCCTTGAAAGTATGCAAACCAAACTAGCAAATCTCACAGCAAATGTGCAAGTAAAGATTTTTCAATTTCCTTAAAATTTTACTTCTCTTCAAGAAAATGCAACATGGTAAAGGAGACAATCTGAATGCAAATTCTCAGTCATATCTTCATTACAAAATCAAATCATTATTACAGTATATGCAAGCATAAATTCAAACTCTTATTCTTCAGAACAAAATACACCTGTTTATTACAAAGTTTTCCTCAAGCTATATTCTCCCTAAAATCCCAACCGATATTTTTTTACAAATGAAGATTTTTACATTTTATATCAAATCTCACAAAGTTTGGTGCCCAAATTCATGCTAATTATTACAAATTCCAAAAAAAAAATCAAATCCCCATTTTTTGGAATATAAAAGTACATTATCATCTCCTTTTTCGCTTTGAATATTTAATTATTTTAAATTAAATCATTTTGGAATGATTTTAAAACAATTTCCTTTTTGAGCATGAGAATAATTTATCCCCTTAACTGCAATTTTTCCAATTTGACAAACTTTTTAGCTTTTTTCCTTTCTTTTGTTTTTATCCTCAATCTTTATCTTCTCGTCTTTCTCCTCTATTTTTTCTTTTTATTTTTCCTTTTTTGTCTTTTTTGTCTTTCCTAAATTTTGTTTTAATTAAAGCATTAAAACGATTTAAAAACTTTCTTTTTTAGCTTGAAGAAAGAATATTCAAATTTTACTGCCCACTTGCCACTTGGCTGCTTTTCACAACACAAAGACTTTGACTTTGGACTTTTTGGACTTCCAAAGTTCATAAAAATTAGGTCTCTAAGTATGATTTTTGGCCAAAACTTACACACAAGGTTAATTTAGTAATTTTAATGCTGAGTTAATTTTCAGGTTCATACATGCTAAAAATCAAAACTTACTTAAAAAGCAATTTACTATTTTAAACAGACATTTTTTTTTATCTCAACTTAACTCAGGTAAACTTTAGACACCAAAGGGGACTCAAATAGGGATGGAATTTTCATATATTGGATTGAATTTTTAACCATGAGCATAAAATAGGAAAATGAGCATAGGTTTCAACAGATCAGATGTCTAATCTGTGACAAAGAGTAAATTTATATGTGCCACAATGGCACATGTAGGCTTGTACTCCAACAACAAAATAGAAGCTTTAGCACTTATTGAAGGCCTTAATCTACTATTCTTTCACAATGTCTCAAAATCATTGATGAAGGTGATTCTTGAAATCATCAAGGCAATGATCAAAGGAGAAACCTTGATATGGAAACTAAATAGAATCCTTAAGGAGGCAGGAGGACTAGCCATTTCCTTCAATTCTGTCTCCTACACGACTTTCAGAAAGCAAGGCAACCTGCAGATTTCGAGCTAACTCAGGAGCAGATTTGAAGATTTTTGCAAGTATCTCAAACACCTCAGTCAAGAAACTCAAAAATTTGATTGAATCCCTCACCTACACAAAAGATTGAGAGTAGCTTCCCCTTTCACCAAAAATCTAGGGCTTGTGTTTTGTTGTGGGCCTCCATGTGCAGGGAAAGCAACTGCTGTTCACAGCAAAGGAGTGAGGAGTCATGAAGTTTGTGTTTGTGTTCAAGTTCAGAAAAGACAAAATTGGGAACAAGTTCATCAACAAACAAAATTTGGGAAAAAATTGTTGATTAAATTTGAATAATATAAATCTATAATTTTTATTTTTAATATAAAAAATAAATCCTCAAAATTGTCAAAATACATAAGCATTACTATATAAAAAAATGGACAAATTTATAGACCATGATAAGCTTATCAAAGTTGACCTATAAGAAACATATGAAATCAGAATTGCAAAGCTTTTTTTATTTTTTATTTTTTGGTTTAAAAAGTGACAATCAAGATTCTAAGACTCTCAAGCTTCAAAATCTGTATCATTAATAAATTATTTTACAAAGAGAATAACATAAAAAACCTCTAAAATATCATTACTTAAATTATTTTACAAAGCAAATAACATAAAACCTTAAAACCTGTAAAAATGAGATAACCAAATAGTAGGATAATTTTGTAATTAGACACTTTAAGCAAAATTTAGTTTTAGTATTACAAGAAGATGTGCACAGTGCAAGGCCTGTCCATGTGTCAATGTCTTGTTAGCCATATGTTTTATCTCGAAAACAATCAATAAAAGCTTGTATGTTGTATGTTTTACCCTGTGATTTAAATTCATCGAATCTCCAGATGGACTTCTACCCATTTATTCTTGTACTACACTAACCAAATGCCTGGTCCCATTTACGAACATGATGCAAACAGCATGTACATCCTGGTGAATGTTGGCCAGTGAACCCTCATCATTTATATCCACAATATATATACCCATGCCCACTCAGGCGTCCATGATATATATATATATATATATATATATATATATATATATATATATGCGTACACACACACACACACACAGGTTTTCATCCAACCTGCAAATTACTACTCACTTAGCCATATATTTCTGGTTTCATTTTGCAGCGTGAGTTCAAATCCCCGGCGCTGAAATCGGCTAACTCAAGACCAGAGGGGTCATGTGGAAGAAGCAAATACATAAAAATTCATACAGTTGTTTTTAATGATGAATTTTCAGATTTTTTTAAATTAACTGGATTTTGAATTTTTTCAATAAAATTTGATGAACCTAATGACTTGGATGTCAACTAACGGTGCGGCTTTAAACAAGTGAAGAGGAGCAAAAGTTGCAACTCCTTTTGCTGGACTGCAGTTCACAAACAGACCAATGCATGATTTTCACCAATGTGGAGAAACCAAACATAGATTCAGTGATCGGTCTACACGAAGGGTTTAATAGACCCCTGGCAAAGGGGACAAGAGGAGGAACTCCTCTGTAGCAAACAACTTTGTTTTCAATCTGATGGGCAAAATGATAGATAAGGATCTTTATGTTAATGATCCAGCCTCTCCTCTTTTCAAACCATGTATAATGTTTTGAGATGTCACACCCTGGTAGCATTAGATTTCTCCTACAATGATTTTAGCATCTCCCAAGTTGTGTGGGCACTCTTTGTATCTTGTACAAACTAAAGCTCAGCAAAAATCTTAGCAGCCAAATATTTTGTCTCTGACTTGGGACCCAGCAAAAACTCAGCAGCCCAAAATTTTGACTCAGACTCAAGACTCAATAAACAGAAATATATATAAATACACAAAATAATCTTATATGATACAAAAGACGCATAAAGATAATAATAGCATTACTCGCAATCAAAATTGACTCAGCAAACCAAAAGTATAAATGAAATTGAATTCCTCAGGATCTAATCAGGAAACTAAAAACTGCTGAAAAAAATCATAAAATAGGGCAAAAAGCAAAAGCATTGTTTTTATAATATCAAGCCAAGTAAATAGAAAAGAACTGTTTTTCCATCCACTACAGCCCATAAACATTTTTTTCACTTTTTAAAATTAGAGCAAGGCTCTAGGGGCAGCAACCCCCAGTAGGATTGAGGAGCAACAGCCTTGCTGCATATATAGAGGTAGGGTCAAGGGGCCTAGCCCCTGCCACCGTGCCCAAATTTAAGCCTTCAAGGCCACAATGACCTTCGATGGCACATGCCATTTTCATTATTTTATCAATTTTAAATTTTTAACCAACCATTGGTAATCCTTTCAATCACTTAACAATCAATTCATGACATTGAGGTCCTAATCACTGATGATGAAAATGACCAAAAAATGAGGGTTTTAACAAGGGTTTTTTTATTTAGTCGACCTAACTTCCTGCAAAAAATCACCAAGATTAAATAAATTTTGACTAAAACTTGTCAAATTATTTGCCAAATACTACGGCGTTTTTTTTATAGCTTGGCTCATGAGTAACTTGTCTAACAAACCTGCTAGTTCTTGCCAAGCCTTAGAACTATGGTCTTGTCTGTGTGTAGAAAATCATCTAGGCTATATTATCTTATGATTCCTACAACTCATAGCATCTAATATTTATTTTGGGTTTGCATCTTGCACATTTTTTGGCATTTGCCATTTAATTTATGTCTAGTCGACAAAATTGAACATTCTAATATGAATCTACTATTCTAGTAAAGAATTCAAAGTCATGGTGTAAAACCCCTTATTTTTGTTGCACTCCAATTCTAAATCCCCAAGAAAAAGGATCCTCTAATATCCCAGCCTTCTAGTAATCATGGGCAAGTCTGCTGACCCATGCAATATGGCCTTGGGTTGTAGAAACATTTCAGAAGCTAGACGAGTCAGGAATGACTAGAAGCTGCCCAAGGTGTCTCTGCTATCTCATAGCATTCCTGATGTCTACTCAGAGACGTAAGGTTACATAAAAATTATAAAAGAATAGTGAAAAGATGCCTAGATTTTATCTGCTCAAGCCCTTAAAACTTCAGGGTCGCCAACAAACTCTCAAGCGAAACAAAATGTCAAAATCAAACCCTAAAGATTTTGTTCTTTCCTAAGTAAATTTGAGAAGAACAGAATGCAAGATTAGGAAAAACTTATATTTTTTGGGAAGGATTTGCAATGTTTTTGGAATGGCCAAAAGTCACAGATGCTTATAGGCCTTATAACCTTATAACACCAATTCTTGTACCCAAATGCCTTGTTAACTATCCCTTTTGTTTAAATTTTATGCAATTATGTAACATTACACCCATATAGCCAACCACCTGAAACCTTATGTGAACTTTAAAATCATTTTTTTTGGCACCAACTTTTTAGAGCAGAATACCTTTTCCTTTGAATTATATGAATTATTTTGATAATCTAGATGTGCTATATGTGTAGAGGCAACATTAATAATAGTATCAGAGTTTAGTATTAATCAAAAAATCCTATGAGTTTGTGTATTCTATACATGGCGCGCTCTTGAGGGAGGTGTATGGTTGTTTATTTTTCACTAGCTATGTCTAAACTACAACCATGCTTCTAAGCTCTAAGTTCTTCCATTCTTATTTTGTGAAATCTACTGATACAGATGTATACATGATGCTACAAAGCTGGGAAGGCTAAAGTAATGTTATGGAAGTTGAAATGGTATCTCTTCCACATGATTCTTCACATTTTTACAATTAAGTTAACGGCATTGAAATGTAACAGCTGAATCCAGCCCACAAAGGGATCCACCCTTTCTGGAATGAAGGCTACAACATTTTTGGCACTAGGTGGTATTGTGTATTGTGATGAACCTTTGTGATTTGGTCTACAGGGATCAAGTTTCCTAACAAAGATGATGATGAAGACAGCACAAGTTTGGTGCAGACTTGGATTTCACCGTGTCCAATCTATCCAGATTGTGTTTGTGTCAATTCAAAAGTGTGTGCAACAGCAGGTGCAGACAGAATGATGATCTTGGATATATTGTGAGCCTCAAAAGAGTGTTCTAGGACCGCAAACCATGAAATCTGAATTAGCATTATCGTTGGAATTGTATTTGGAGAGTCCACTTGGATGGAAATAGCTGTAGCACTTTTGAAAAAACTTAAAAGCATTAGACCTTTAAAAGAATAATTTTGCACCTTCTTAATAACCTTAGCCCCATATTAAGTCATAATGCCCTTTTGCTCACATAGCAACCCTGAAAAAATAACAATGCCTGTCAAAAGTCATATGGCTTCATGTCAATTTCAAGGGTAGAATTTATGTTTTCTTTAAATATGATTTAATTTGTTCAGAATTTTTGCATTTTATAAGATGTTGGGAAAAATAATTTGCATATGTGCAGTTCATTTTTGGGTTTTCACAGTAACCCATGTCACAGATTTTTCAGCAGATTCTGGTGGATTCAAGAAGATTTTCCTTTGGGAATCAATTCAGCAAACATCCTTCTGTTATGTATTTTAACACTTTAAGATTCTTCTCTCAGGCCAAAACCCTATCCATAGGAGGTTGCTCCATCAGCTCCCTTGTCTCCATATCCCCACCAGCCACATTCTCCTGATTTGTCATTTCCCTTCCAAAGCCAGCATGGCCATGGTATGATGCGCTGCTTCCCAGATGTGGACAAGATCCTTCTAGTCCGATTGATGGTGCTTCTTCAACAAAACATCCACCAACTGACAAAATTGAAGGAGTTCAACTACAAGCTTGTTGCAGTTAAGCAATAAATTACAGAATATTGATTATGCCAAGAACAGAGAAGTAATCACTTCTCAAGATAATAATTCTGCACCAATTTTTCACAAAAAATGATGTGAAAGTTTGGCCAAGTTCCTACAAGGAAAACATTATATTTCCAAGTATGCTTTATTTAGAAGAGATTATTAAATGGTAGCTTAGCCTAAATTCTAAACTTTTAAAGATTTGAATTGAGACAAACTTAAAGGACACTTTTTAGGCAGACAGTACAAGAAATTATTTTTGAGTCCCTAACTGAAAGAACAAGATGATGAGATTCTGAGAATAATGAATGAAAATCAACGTTAACAAAGCAGGCAAAAAAAAAATTGCAATTTTTTGATAAAATCTTATCCAAGAAAGACAGAAATTGATTATATTGGGTAATAATTCATAGTTTGAGGACTCTCTGAGTACTCTGCAAGACTCTCCAAACTCCCAAGTCTCTGAGCTGGCCAAGCCAAGTCAACCCGACTCCCGCACCAAGTCTGGCCTAGTCTTGGAGAGTATTCGGTCAGGTCTTGCTCCAAGACTCCCAAGTCTTAGTTTCAAACTCCTGAATCATAAGCTCAAACTCTTCTGACACCTAAACATAGTCGCTGAAATTTCAAATTTTGAGAGTTTGAGGATCATATGACATTTGTAATGTTTGAATTATGACAAATTGATAGTCAAATTAGACTTTTATGTTATCTAAATGCATTTATTTCTTTTTTTTTGTGTAATTATGAGGTTTTTTTT